>ML058461.1:8460000-9060000 GCA_003013855.2 Liriodendron chinense | reverse complement strand
TTAGCATCCCAACACCCGCTCTCATCACACCTTTTTCTTTTCATTAAGGAATCCGGCAGTCGCTTGTGTACACACAGTACCCATCTCCTTTATAAACAAGGATCAAACACGCGGTACTCGACTTTGTTTGTTTGCTCTCCCTTGCATACATAGAGGTCTTGTAGTTGAGCATGCACGCTCCACACCCTTCATTTTCTATTTTGTTGCTTATATCTCATCCGGGCCAGTCAAGCCTCATCTCATAAGGCCCTCATGGGTTTAAGTGCAGGATGCAGAAACAACAAGGCCCCACCTTATATAATAATCCGGCCCCGAAACAAGGTGTTCATTAAAGTGTGTGTGTGTATGCACTACATTACTCACCCATTTTCTCCTCTTGAGACCCCTTATCTCATGCGTGCATATTCGGCCAATGGTGGAAGGCCACGCCGAACACCATATATCGATAAAAACATCATCCTTTTTATCTGCAAGCTTGTACTATCAAATCATCAGTTTTGTCCTCTCACAGCATGCAAGATGGGAACAAGAGTCCACTCCTTTAGTCAATTATCTAGCCAAACCATATGATCTTCACAGTCAATTTCTAGGTTCAAAGATGGCCCTTCATTTGCAGGGCTATGTCATCACCAAAGATTACACAACCCAAGACAACAATGAGCTATTGCTTTTGTCAAGAGCCCACCCTCTAGGAAATCACCAGATGTACAAATACTTGTTAGGCCCACAATGTCATTGGCTCTTTCTGCTTCGTCTTTTTCAAAGTGTCCATCCCACTGGGTTAGATGGTAACTCAGAAATGAACATTGGTTGAGAGATTGTTGATGTAGGCCAAAGACACAAGTTGTTAGGGACGAGGAGATTGGAAATCATTACACACATATACAAATGTACAAGGAAACAGAGCATTGTACCCTTTTATCATTTTAATTTGTAAATGGATGGGACAGAAATAATGAAACTACAATAGGAACAGTTAGAGAGTCGACCAGCTATAAGGGGATGAGTATTGGGCAGTTAGAATGGAGCATGAGCTGAGATATTTAGTGTTGCAAAGAAAAAGATAATGAGATGGGTATGTTAGAGAACTAGGGAGGATAGGAATAAGACCTTAAGTCACCCAGAGCAACCTGAGAGTAGTCACAATAAGAGATAAAATGATGGAGAGGATAGTAACATTAGTCATCCATGTGCAAGAATCATCAGAGATAACCCTGGTCAGGAGGGGAACACTGGGAAGGGGTTGTATGGCCTGAAAAGAGCATGAGACAAAGACCTGAAAGGACTTGGACAAAGGTGGTGAGAAGAGATGTGTAAGCCTTCTTCATTTACCGAGGATAGGGCCTTAATACAACTGATTGGTGAAACAAGATGAACAAAGCAGATTCCAAATAGCTACGACAAAACTATGATTATGATGATGAGATGTAGAAAAATAAATATGACTGGAAATACTAAAGACTTGCATAAGTAACATATAATACTATTCTTCAGAAACAAGACAGACAAATACTTCTCAAAAACAAAAATACAAGATTAATTAAGGTTTTTTCATAATAGTTGTGTCAATGAGTGCCTAGCACATGTCTGAAATGGGTGTCAGAAATGGAATCTTTCAGTAATGTAAGAGTCATTGCAACATATATTTTGAGAGTTTTGGGTAATGGCATATCCCTACCACCCTGCACCGAACTTGCAGATCTGACCTTTGCAAATTTGCAAAATTTCATTGAATTAGATTTCCTGAATTTGCAGGATTAGTGAGAATACCCAAAGGCATATCCCATCCCTACCACCCTACACCGAACTTGCAGCTTCGCCCTTCTCAAAATTGCAAAATTTTATTGAATTTGACTTCCTGATTTTGCTGGATTAGTGAGAAAAACCAAAGGTATATACCTACCACCTTGCACCAAACTTGCAGATTTGACCTCTGCAAATCTGCAAAATTTTATTGAATTTGCTGGATTAGTGAGAAAACCCAAAGGTAGAGGTTCGCTTTCTTTCTGTCTGAGCATCAAATGATGTTTCGATATGAACACTGGTGCTACATATGTACACATCTTTGTGAGCCTAAGATAGTTGGGGCGATGTTCCAATTTGGTTTTTTTTCCCCCTTAAGAAATACATTCACCAGGTTAGACTTGCCTTCGCGAGTTTTATAAATAACAGTTAGAGGAAATTCAGTGCATAATTTTTCTGATTTTCAGAACCCAAACGTGCTTATTGTTCCACACCCTCTTTATATTATTTGGGCTAAAGACTCTAATGCACATCTGCCAGACAGAGATAGTAAATTGCAGCAACTCACAATACACACAGCGTACATGCATACCAATCCAGACAATAAAATTGTGAGCCCTACTGTAGATGTAGTATAGTGAAAGTTAATCAGATTGTCAGAACTCAAATGAATGGTTAAAATCTTCTGAATATCGCTACAGAGGGGCATATTGGCCCTGCCCAAAATCGACATGATACAGATATGATGCGCATATATCCGACCTTCATCAGCCCATATCACTTGAGTTTTCTCTAACCAAAAATAAAAATAAAAAAAATCGGAAAAAAAAAAATAGGAAACTCAAGGATCTGTCATCTTTTATATATATTCAATGGTGTGCAAGACCATCTTGGTAAGAATGATGTTTGTAGGACTGACCTGTTGAAGGCTGAGTTGTTGAGTCTTTGACTTCTAAATTTGGTGTTAAAGCACATGGGAATTAGAAATTCTTTTGTTGATTGTCAATTTTTTTAGTTTTAGTCCACACACACACACACATACATACATATGTACATGTATGTATGTGTGTGTCTATACATAAATAAATAAATATATATATATATAGGCAGTTCCTTCCAATACGGATATTTGGGTTTCTTGGTTAAAAGAAAATTCAGTGGTAAAAATTCAATAGGCATATCAGATGGTCGTGATTATCCCATCAGCGATTTTCGGGCTATGCTCCATCGACAATAAGGTCCACAATTTTTACAGTCTGGATAAGCATGGTATAGCAATGTACCACGGATGAGTTGCCACGATATGGTACTTTGGAAAACGCACATCATAGCCTACCCCTGTCATTTTATGCATCATGAAGCACACAATTGATGCCCCCTCAGGCCCTGTCTTTGTAATCCTCAGGCCACGGCTTAATTTGTAATCTGTGATAACCTTCCCTACACTGCTGCAACTATCACATCTTGCACTCTAGATCAACTTTCAGTTTTTTTTTCCCATTTTTCAGTTTTCATTTTTTGTTCTGTTTTCTATCTATAACCTTAGGTATGGACTTCCTCAGATGCGTACTTCATAGCAAAAAAAAGAGAGGGAAAAAACACATCAAGATTCAACCATGAATCAGTTCTGCATAAAATTTCCCTCTTGGAAAGTGGCTTCCACATTCACTGCATTGCCTCATAGGATGATGCCCAACACCATCAACCAGCAGCACAGAAAGTACAAGTGTATACTTATTAATTATACTTAATTAATTGCCAGAGATCTTCTAGCAATGATACAATATATTGGAAAGACAACCAAATCAGAGATTATTGGAGCACTTTGCATACGGTAATTGATAGAACCATAGTAAACGATCAGAGAAAATACCAACCTCTGTATTTGAAAATCCATGCCGTCGAAGACCCTCTAGATTCAAGCCACGAAGCTCAGCCCTGTCTCCAGATACCATCAAGTACCTTGGGACATCCTGTGCAACCTGTTTGATCATATTGAATTTAATTTTTCTTTAAAAAAATCAACTTAGATACACAATCATTGAATGGCTTCCTTGGAACAGCTATTGCTAAGACAAACACTTTTCTCAGTGAAAAATTCAAGAAAATAGATTACAAAATATAGTATTACTGTATAAGGCTAGAAGCCAAAGAATCCTCTTACCACAGAACCCCCACCAATGAAAGAAAACGACCCAAGACGACAAAATTGGTGAACAACAGTGGCCCCTGCAGTGTGAGTGTAGTCCTACATTTGAGGCAATTGAATCAACTTCAAGTTCCAGCCAACAAGCTTTTCATATCTAAAAAAGAACCATGAAAAGAAAAAGAAAAAGAAGAAGGAAAAAAAAAACTTACTTCCACCACGACATGGCCTGCTAGGAGAGTATTATTTGCAAAAATATTGCTGTTACCCACTTTGCAATCATGTGCAATATGACATGAACCCATAATAAGATTGTTGTCACCTATAACCTAGTAAGTGAATTGCTTAATCAGAATATGAAAACAGTAACAATTGAGTGCTTAAAAGGGGGGTAAGAATGATTAAATTCAGAAAGCCCGAGCATTTGCATACCGTTTTATCACTTGACTTGGAAGATAGATGAATAGAAGTATACTCTCTTATGTCATTGTGGTCACCAACAAGAAGAAAACACTCATCCCCTGGCTAAAACAGCAAGTAGGTAACTGCTACAAGCTGTTGGCTTCTTCACAAATAACTTGTAAGATACATTTAGGGACCATTTGGATGCAGCAAAAGTTCTATCCTCATATAGCTTCATATAGCACCACTAGCTGTTGGGGGCCTATCCTTAGTTTGTCAACACCATTATTTGCACAGTTGCCATGAGAAATGAGGATAGCATATCCAAAAAGTGAGGATAACCCATCCTTTAAAAAAAAGATGAGATAACATATCTGAGATAGAGATTCATTACGGTACATGCTGTTGTGTGTTGTTTTGTACACATGCATCACATGTGCCAGTGCCACGTGCCACTATCAACCTTAACCACCCCACGTGCCACTTCAACCTTCAAGCACCCCACATGCGTCAACGTGTCAATGTTGACATGCGCCAAATGTGCCAACATCAATCTTCAAGTGCCCCACACGTTTCAACATCAATCTTTAAGCGCCGCACATGCGCCAATGTGACAATTCACGTGCTACATGTGCCAAATGATCTTTCCATATCCAGTGTTTGAAAAACATTCAATACAAGCTATCCCATAGAAACTATTCAGGATGGCCTAGACGGGACAGAACTTTTGCATCATCTAAAATGGCCCTTAAATTTCCACGAACTCAAGCCATTAAGAGAGAATATATGCAATACATGGAGCAACATGGATAGAGTGTGGCTATTTAAGAGAACCAACAACAGTAGGGAATTAAAAGCAAACGTAATCATAAGAGAGTCCCTTGACCTATCACATGCATCAGGTATTAAGAAACATGCACTACATCAGCTATTCCAACATTGCATCAGAGGTATGAGCTTAGAAGTGTGCTAACCTTGTATTTCAGATCTTGGCACTTTACGCCAACCACTGCATGGTGTCCAATAATGTTATTGCTTCCAATGATGGTGAATCCTGGAAGCTCTGCACCCACAATAGCACCACTGGCCTGACAAAGTTATTCCAAGAAATATGATAAGAAGGATATCTGAGTGCAGGAATGCTACAATGATGAGCGTATTTCATGGAGTTACACCAAGCATGCATCAACACATCTCCATAGAACACACTTCATTTATTTGCCTTGATGAGGAGCATTGATTTGATGTCCCATCATGCGGATGGGTCATAATCTCGAAATCAAGGGGACTATGGTGCCAGTCTATCAGTCACATGCAAATGGGCAGTTGACAAAAAGCTGGGCAAAAACCGAGTATCTAACTCCATGCTCAATGAGCAAAATAGCAATAATCAATGGTAAGTCGCCAATTTCACGCCATCGTCCATCCACATGGTGCCCCACCATATCAATAATACTAATCACCAAACACATCTGCCACATGTAGGGACGGACCATGCTTCATGCAACATAATACTCCCCATCTGACCATATCCAATACCGCATAAAATCGTATTGAAAAGGAAAAACAGCAAAGCTATTAAACCCAAAAAGGCACGAATCAAATGAGCATGTTTCTTAAAAAGCACAAAATCTCAATATAAACCATGATCTTCAGTTCACATTAGTTTTCTTTTCTTTTCTTTTCTTTTTCTTTTTTTTGAAAGATAAGGATTTTATTTAAAGAAAACACAGACATATACAGGAAAAGGAGAAAACAGGAAAATAAAAACAAGCAAAACTATACAACGGCTGAACCTAGAAACAGCCCCCCTCCCAAGACAGAACAACAGACTAAGGGGCCCAGTCCCTGAAAAAGATCAAAACCCGAGAGAAAACCCCTGCCACAGAGACAGCAGCATTCCTGAAACAACGGTTGTTCCTTTCCATCCAAATAGCCCATAGGATAGCAAATTAAAGGGACCTCCAATTCCTTTTCCCAATCGCACCTCCTTCTTCAGCATGCCACTGGCTCATTAGATCAGCCATAGAGGTCAGCATAACCCAAGAGACACCAGCAATTCTGAAAACACTCCACCAAATATCTGACACAAACGGACAGTGGATAAAGAGATGGTCCACTGTTTCTTCAGCATGAAGACAGAGAAGACATACGTTCGGGATGCACATCCCACGCTTACGCAGGTTGTCCACGTTAAGAATTTTGTTTCTTCCAAGCAGCCAACCGAAAGCAGCTACTTTCGGAGGAACCCCATACTGCCATAAGGGGGCAGTGTGCAAGGGAGTGATTGAATCACTCGCTACGAGAGATTTATAAAAAGATTGAACAGAGAATGATCCTGATCTTGAAGGAGTCCAGCACAGAGCATCTTCCACACCTTCAGAAATATGACACACCTGCAGAAGGGATAACAGACGGAGAAAATCTTCAAATTTTGAGTCCGTCAAATTCCTACGAAATCTGGGTAACCAAATTCCGAGCCAATTCCCTTGTTCAACAAAACAATCCTTAACAGAAACATCCTTATTCGTGCAGATGGAAAAAAGGGAGGGGAAAGCTTCAGCCAAAACAAAATTCTGAGCCCATTCCCACGTTAGTAAGATGCAGTTGTCACCCAATTCCATGTTGCCAAAAATGTGACACCCTGGATGTAATTGGCATGACATCCCAAGTTTTCAAACATGACACCTTCACGGAGTTACACCAAGCATGCATCGACACATCTCCGCAGAACACACTTCACTTGTTTGCCTTGATGGGGGAGTGTTGATTTGATGTCCCATCATGTCGATTGTAGATGGATCATAATCCCAAAATCAAGGGGACTAAGTTGCTAGACTATCATCCACATGCAAATGGGCAATTGACACAATGTTGGTCAAAAGCTGAGTATCTGACTCCACGCTCAATGAGCAAAATTAGCAATAATCAATGATGAATCGCCACTTTCACGCCATCATCCATCCAAGTCCTGCCCAACCAGATCATCAATACCGATCACCAAACACATCTGCCACATGTAGGGACCATGCTTCATGCAGCATAATTGCACTTCCCATCTGACTATATCCAATTTCGCATAAAGTCATAGATAGCTTGAAAAGGAAAATCGGTAAAGCTATTAAACAAAAAAGGAATGACTCAAATGACCACATTGCTTGAAAAGCATATAATTTCAATATAAACCATGATCTTTAGCTCACGTTAGTAAGATGCAGTTGTCACCCAATTCCGTATCGCCAAAAACATGACACCCTGGATGTAATTGGCATGAATTCCCTAGTTTTGCTGACGACCCAACCGTACAGAACGGACCAATTGAAACACCCTGCAATCAAACATTGTTAACATCCGCTCATCAGACAATGTGAAGACTAGAATCATCAGACCATTTAGAACTAGTTCATTGTCTTAAAACATTCATAAACAAGAGAACAAGTTCATTGTCTTAAAACATTCATAAACAAGTTCAGGTGACTTTCGGGATCTCAAACCGTTCTAAAGGGTGTTTGGATGGCTGTAACATCTGTAAATGAATCACAGGTAATTGGATTACAGGTGTTATTTGGATGCCTGAAATTGCCTGTGAAGGCTTTATAGGCTGTAAAGAAATTACAGCCTCTAGGGCATATTTGTTTCACCAATTACCTCAGTAAAGTAAAGGAAATGGATAATGATTACAAATTGCTTGTTTGGTGACATTAGCTGCATTTTACCATAATAATGACAGTGCTTTCATTGTTTGTTTTATCCATGTAAAATTGCCACAATGTGATATTGTAATGATTACAAATGCATTTACCTATTTCCTATTACATCAACATTGGATTATCAACTTATGTGCCGTAGTACTTGTTTAAACAAACGTTGTGAAATAGTAATGATGGCCCGCTTAAATTACTTTACCATGGAATTTGGAAAAACAAACAGGCCCTTAACTGTAAATTGAAACCTGCCTTAAAGCCATCTTTTCATTTACTGGCAATTGAAATTCAGGCCAACGGTTATTTTATTTTCAAATCACTCCATAAAAGGAGCAGTGCAGCTCCCTTCTCCACCATCTCTCCCTCCCCCAACATCTCTCCCACAACCTGCCTCCAACGACCAGCAACCTTTTCATGCTTCCCCAGCAACCATCAAACCCCTACTTTCGCCCTTTCTGGAGACCAGCAGCCATCAAAGGAGCATCAAAAAACCCTAGCGACAGTGTTTTCCAGAAAGCAACAAAGGGGATCCTGAATTACTCATTTTCATCCTGTAACTACCAAGCTTCACATCTGATTAGATGTGCCTCACTGAAAAGCAACTGGAGGCCCTCTCAATCACTACATACAGTGGGGCCTGCCCTCTTGCATTCGAAACTGCCCATTTATTTTAGTGGGCCTACTGCACATCACAAACGATGGGCTGTTGTTTTGCTTTTGGAAAGACTTATGATCATATTATTCATATTTTTATCTGTCCGCTATCTTATTTATCATCAATCTTTTGTGGTTTTTAAGCTAGTTATGCATTTGTGGATGCCTAAATCTCTCTTTCTTACAATAAATAAAAATTCATGGAATCTCCTTTTCCAGTCAGTCATCTATATCCCCAGCTCATTTGAAATGGACCACTTTTTATTTAACCTTGCATTGATGATCATTCTAATCCACACCTTTCTATGTTACCTTTCATGTGTTTTGTAGTTTATATAGATACAGTTTTTCATTTGTCAAGTACTTTTCATTGACGACTGCTCTGAGTCATCTTAAAATAGTGGCAGATAAAATTGTAGTTAGTAATGCTGTCGCACTTTAGTTTATTTATAGGGACACTGTGAATAGCTCTATACAGCAATGCCCGATGTGGTATCTCTTTTGGTTTGTGCAAGTGATTGTGTCGATCGCATTGATACCAAAAAATAATAACTCATGCTGAAAAAATTTGTACATGATGTCTCAGTTTGACCACCAAATAATATGCAGCAGTTAAGTTGGTTAGACAAAACTGAAGTCCTGTGCACAAGGTGAGTGACTGTGATTCATTATTAAGCCGTGGAACTTAAAAATGAGACACAGACTGGCCATATGGCTGGACCTTTTGGTCATGTATATGAAATATGGGCTTCAGAAGACTGTTTTAAGGTGTCTTTCTCACTATCGATCATCCTCAGGGATAGGGCCTCTCAATTCAGGTGGTTATTCGCTGCAGTGTATGGGCCGTGTATACCAAATCGCAGGGATATTTTCTGGGCAGAATTAAACCAAGTCAGATCCCTATACAACCTCCCTTGGTGTGTCGGGGGAGATTTTAATGTGATCAGATTCGCTCATGAGAAGTCTCCACCAGGTCGGGTCACCAAAAGCATCAGAGATTTTGGGGAATGGATGAAACAAAATGATATGATCAATGTTGTTAAATCGTAAATCGTTTTCTTGTCTGAATCGTATCGTATCGTAAATCGTAAGTTTTTTTTAGATTTTCATAAAAATATCATAAAAAATAACATAATTATACATAGATAAGAAAAATAAAAAAATATATCAATCATCCATTTAGCAACATGGTCCATAATTTAATTAATTAATTTTTAGTTAATATATGCCTCATGTACAATTTTTTAAGGCAATGTACATGGGTCCACCTCGATGTATGTATTATATATCTATTTCGTTCATCCGTTTTACCAAATCATTTTATGACATGGTCCAAAAATAAGGTAGATCCATATCTCAGGTGGACCACTAGTAGGTGAGGCCCTAAATGTGGGGCCCATCTCAATTATTTTACCAACTCATTTTAAAGGTAGGTATGAAAAATTAGACATATCTAAATCTTAGGTGGACCATAGTGAGTGATGGCTCAGTATGGCTTAAATGTAGGGCCCACCTCTAACATTTATTGCATTAGACCTTTAAGTGCCCCCGACAAAAGGGGGGGTGTGGGGGGTCTCCCCCCACTATTCGGAGCCAACGGTGTCTTCAGGGGCAACGCCCCCGAAGCGTAAAATCTAGTAAAATTACAGTTGTAAAATTGCCCAGTTTTCTAACACATGAACAAGATATGAACTGATGCATATTCGTATCGTAAATCGAAAGATTTTTTTAGACTTCATAAAACATATCATTAAAAATTGTATATAAATAAAAAAAAATTAAAAAAACACGTCAAGCATCTATTTTGTCATGAATATGCAAAAAACAAAAAGATTATAATGAATATCCCCATTTACATGTATAAAAACAAAGATAAATAAATACAATTTTCTGAAAATAAATAAATAAATAAATAAAATAAAACAAAAAAACGATTGGTATCAAATCATACGATTCACGATATAATCATACGATTCACGATATAATCGTACGATTCAAGTATGAATCGTAAGATTTTTCCAAATTGCAATTTTGTAGTACGATTTGAATCGTATGGGTGTACGATACGCGATCCAAATCGTACGATTTTAACAACCCTGGATATGATCAATATTCCAATGGGAGGAGCAAAATATACATGGTCTAATGGCAGAGAAAGCCCTATTTTAGCAAGGCTGGATAGGTTTATGATCTCTCCAAAGTGGGTTGACAAGTTCCCTATGGCGTCTTCACAGGCTCTTACCAGAACAGCTTCCAATCATCGGCCAATCTTTCTCGAGATCCTAGGAGGAAAGCTGGGGTCCCAAACCATTCCGGTTTGAGTTAGCATGGATGGAAGATGATAGTTTCGTGGATGTGGTCAAGAACTATTGGCAGTTGTTAGTTGTTCAAGGCTCGGCTGCCAATAGGCTGGCCCAGAAGCTTAAACTTCTTAATTCAAGACTGTCAGAATGGAAGGAGGAGGTATTCGGCATAAGGACTAATAGCATTTTCAGCGAGCTGCAAGGATTTAGAAATTAGAGAAGAGGCAGAATCTTTATCTTTAGAAGACCAAAACAGGCGTCTGCAGCTATCGTCAGAATACTCCAAACTCCTGAAGCAGGAAGAAATATTGTGGAGGCGAAGATCTAAAGTTGTTTGGTTGAAGGGAGGTGATAGAAACACATCTTTCTTTCACGGCATAGCCAGTGCCCAGGCCAGGAACAACCTCATCAGCAACATTTCAGTAGGAGGCATCTGCCAGTGCCCGGGCCAGGAACAATCTCATCAGCAACATTTCAGTAGGAGGCATTGGGCTAGAAGGAAAGGATCAAATTAGCTCAGCCATAGTAGATTTCTACTCCGACCTTATGTCCCGTGAAGATAGGATAAGGCCAGCTTTGGACAATTTGTACTTCCAAAGCATTTCGAAATTAGATAGGAAATTCTTAGAAAAGCCATTCTCGAAAGATGAAATCAAGTCAGCATTAGATACTCTGGTATGAGACAAGGCTCCAGGACCTGATGGATTCCCTCTCCACTTCTTTCAAGCTTTTTGGGACATGGTTGGGAAGGATAAGGTCGGTCCTATTGTTGCAGATAGGCAAATCATGGATTCAACACTTCTTGCTTACGAATGTATCGACTCTAAACTCAAGGAAAAGAAGAAGGAAGTGGTATGTAAGCTGGATATCGAAAACGCAAACGAACATATAGATTGGGGATTTCTGGAACATATGTTGAGGAGGATCAGATGTAGCAACAAATGGATTTTATGGATCATGGAATGCATATCTTTTGCATCTTTTTCAATGTTGGTGAATGGCTCACCTAAAGGCTACTTCAAGGCATCCAGGGGGCTCAGGCAAGGCAACCCATTGTCCCCTTCTTTATTTATAATGGTGGCAGAGGCTCTTAGTAGCATGTTATATAAAGGGGAATAGGTGGGCCTAATAGCGATTTTTCACACATCTAAAACTGGCCCCTACATATCCCACCTGCAGTTTGCGGATGACACACTTCTTTTTTGTGATGTTGAGCCGACCAAGATAGATGACCTAAGGAAAATCCTGGGATGTTTCGAAGAGGTGTTAGGGCTCAGGATAAACTCGGCCAAGAGCGAGATGCGTGGGATCAGGATATCAAAAGAAGAATTAGCATCTTGTGAAAAAAAAAAAAAAAAGGTTAAGGATCCAGCTCCCTCCCCTCTTCTTATATCGGTCTTCCACTATGTTTAGGGAAGACCCCGAAACAATTGTGGTCCAAGTTGATTGAGAGATTTGAATGGAAGTTGTCAAGGCGGAAAGGGAGAAATCTATCTCTTGCCGGGCATATTATAATGATAAAAGCAGCTCTCTCGAACTTGCCTTTACATTTATAAGTGTCCTAAATCAATCCTAGATAAGCTCGAAAAGTTACGCAGGGACTTCTTGTGGCAAGGGGCCGAGAATAATCACAAATTCCACCTTGTCAAATGAGAAGATGTATGTCTACCTTTAAGCGAAGGTGGCGTGGGATTGAGAGAACTGTTTTTCGATGAATGTGGCATTATTGGGGAAGTATCAATGGTGATTCGGAGTCGAAGATGGCAAGTTGTGGAGGATAGTTATTGCTCAAAAGTAGATTGGAGGAGAGGGGTTGGGAGACCAAGAGATCATAGTATTATCGCTCATCGAGCATTTGGAAAACTGTTGTCTTAGTTTCTCCATCGGTTATATCTCCTTCATCCTTCGGCCTAGGGAATGGAGGTCGAATTCGTTTTGGGGAAGATATATGGTGCACAGGCAAGCCGCTAGAAGAGGAATTCCCTTCCTTGGCGTCGTTATCATCAACCAAGCACATCATAGTTGATAGATGATTCTCATTTGAAGGCAGAAAGGGAGCATGGTGCCCTCCGCGCAGGAGGAATCTTACAGATGCAGAAGCGGGGGAATATGCTAGGTTGTTGCAGCATCTTCAACACTATGTTCCTTCTTCGAGGGAGGCCGATTCTTTTGTTTGGCCATATTCTCCTTCCGGGTCCTTTTCAGTTAAATCCTTCTTCAACAAGATTAGGCCATCTAGGATCGAGACTAGGAGTTCAATCCCCTTCGCGTTTTGGTTCTATAAAGCTCCCCTCAAAATTTCCTCTTTTGCATGGCTGGTGGCCAAGAGGCGAATCCTGACAATAGATAATCATCAAAAGAGAGGTATGTGCCTCCCAAATATTTGCCTCCTATGAATGAGCAATGTTGAATCTACAGACCACCTGCTTCTTCACTACCCTTTCTCCGTCAAGTTATGGAATCAGATTTTGCGATTGTTTGATGCGCACTGGTCGCTACCTCAGTCAGTGCCACAGATGCTATGGGCGTGGCACGGTACTCAAATGGTGAAGGATAGGCCTCCTATTTGGAGGTTGTGCATTCTGGCATGTTTTTGGAATATACGGGGTGAACACAATGTTCGTTGCTTTGATGGCAAGCTAAAGCTGTGGGAGCAGATAGTTTGGAAGATCAAAAGGGACGTTTTAGAGGGTGCTACTCTTATTCTTCGTATTGACATTAATGTAGCTAGCTCTATCTTCCAAAATTAATTTTTTGGATCTTTTGTATTCTTTGGTTGGTTTTGCCCAGCTGCTTTTTCTAATAAAATATCATTCATAGCTCTTCAAAAAAAAAAAATGTATGTGAAATATGCATCGAACCACTACCTCCATGTAAGCAGTCTAGTAGTCAAATATTATTCACAAGTTCTGATTGTGTGTGTGTGAAAAACACCATAGCACAGCCCTTCCAATGTAAGCATTCTACCAGCCCAACAAAAGGATGCAAGCGTTCTAGCAGTCTAACAAGTGTAGTTTTTTTTTTTTTTATCTAAATGTGATTTTTAATAGTTGTTTTATAGTCGGATTACCGAAGACATATGGTTAACTATATTTTCTTAATGTGTTCTATAGTTAATTGTTTATATAATTATATTCAGTAATTTTTCCTAATAACGGGCATTTGAATTAGTGGGCTGGCTTTTGTGGCTCCTTGGTTTAGTGTAAGTATCGGCTCCAGGCTTTATTGAGATGGACTCAATCCAATGATCCATCTTGAATAACGCCCTTTTGTGTGTTGAAGATTTTATAGGGATTTACCTCTCCAAGCTCTGTTGCGTGAATACCCAATTATAAGCTCTAAAGAATTTAGAGGTTATCCAAACAACAACTATTTACCTGTAAGCATATTACAGCTTACAACCAAACAGGGCATGCTATAAGCACTTTACACCTATAATCCAATTACCTGTAATCTACCCCTTACAGATTTTACAGGCATCCAAATGACCCCTAGGAACTTACTGAAGCATCCAACTGTGAAAAACAATCTTGCTACATGCATTTGAAACTTGAATGAAAATCCCACCAAAATCAAGCACATAAGCATTAAAGAGGAAAAAATGGACATAAGAATTTTATTTTTATTTTTTTAATGAGGGAATTATATGTTCCTGGTGTATCCAGTCCGTACAAGTGAGCCCCATGATTTGGTGACTCGGATTGTTGATTTGTTGAGAAAATCCCCCATATCCATGAAATGGACGATTGAGAGAAAGAAATAGCAATGTTCTATTTCGAAAAGATAAAAACGCTAGAGATTGAAACGCTAAGATCTTCCCATTTGGGGACTTTAGGTGTGTGGTCCATCCACAGCAGGCTCAACGGGAAGGATCACTGGACAATGCACCCAGCCCCCACCACAAAACGCCCGACCCGGCGACCCGTCCTGAGTCGAGTCGTTAGTCGACCCAGTTGACTGAGTCACTCCTTTTTAATTCCGACTCGCAGTGTTGAACCGGATCGGGTCCGAGCCTGAGTCAGCTCGGAAGAGTTGCATCGGACTCGTCCGAGTATTAAAGCGTTTCAGGGCACTGCAGACGTCCTAAGGCTCAGGAGCTGATAATCAAGTATTTACCTGCCCGAGAACTGCTCCCGGATGGATAATCGCAGTTGGGTGAATGCGGTTCGGTTCCGGTTCCGGTTCCGGTTCGTATCTAGCTCCGGTTCTGCTCCGGTCCGAAAGATCTGCGAGTAGAAGGGAGAGAAGTAGACATGGTGTAGCTAAGAAGAAAAATGGGAGATGGCAGGAGAAAAATGGGGGAAAGGATGTGTAATCATACTGCTAAAAGGCGTGTAGAATCGTTCCGATGAGGCTGCGTGTAGAATGGAGAGATAAGAGGGCTTTCTGAGGAGGGAGAGCGACCAGGCGGTTTTGAAAAGCATGGCGTCCGGCTTTGAGAGGGAGAGGAGAAGGGCAGCGCAGGATAAGAACTTCAGGGCACTCGAGCATAAGAACTACATTATAATATTTTTTTTACCTACCCACGCCACATAGCCACTTGATCCTCTCGGTCTCCGTGTTGAAACAAGAGTATGTTTACCAAAGAGCCATGGAGCCAGACGCATTATGATCAACATACGTGGTTCATTTTATTGATTAGATAGGCTAAGACGATTTAATCAAAAGGAATGGACAACCAAAAATGGAAATCACCTTTAATGTGAGTCATCCATATGTTAGGCCCACTTCTGATGTCCACCACCCATTGGCCCACCTTTAGTGTGGACCATCCATCATGTGAACCCACCTTTGACGTGGGCCACCGAGGTCCACTTTTGATGTCCGCCATACATCACATGGGGCGCACCTTTCATGCCAACCATCCATCATGTTGGGCCACCTTGTATATAAGTCGTCCATCATGCGAGGTCTTGGATGTGGACCATTCATCGTACGGGCCCACTTGATGTGGATCAGTGCGAGGCCACATTTTAATATGGTTCATCCATCGTCTACCATCGTTTAAGACCCACCTTTGATGTGAACCATCCATTATGTACCCCCACCTTGATGTGAGCCATCTATCTTGTTAAGACCCAGCCTTTAATATGGGTTCTTCATCATGTGGGCCCACCTTCAATGTCCACCATTCATCATGTGAGTCCCACCTTTAACGTGGACCATCTATCATGTGTGGCCCATCATCTATATAGGGCCATTCATCATTTGGAACCACCTTCACTGTCAACCTGTCAATCATATGAGCCCACCTTCAATGTCCACCATCCATCATGTGGGTCCTATCATTGATGTGGACCATCTATCATGTGCAGCCCGCCTTGAATGGGTCATTCATCATGTGGGACCGTCGTTGGTGTCCACCATCCATCATGTGGGTCCCGCCTTTAATGTGGACTATTTATTGTGTGCAGCCTACTTTCATATTGGTTGTTTATAATCATGCCCACCTTTCATATGATGGAAAAGATTGTAAAGAAAAATAAGAAAGTTAATGGACAAACTTATTTAGAAAATAAACAAAATGATTGCCCACTTTAATAAAATAAGCTCTTAAATAAATATAAACCCTTCGTACCTGATAAAATTAAGAGATTAAATCTCTTATGTCTAAATTAGTAGATATAAAATTAAATTATTATCAATTTGTAGATATTATTCTTGTGTGACCAAGGACATCGCGCACCCAAATATGTCTCATGTTTTATTGTGACATGGTTTTTTAATGGGTTTGACGTGGGCTCATAATGGCATGTTTGAATAACTTGGAGTCGCCACTAACCAAGAAAGGCCTAAAATTTATAATTGGCTAGACCCGTAGAATCGCTTGGGTTGGAAAATCAGGGGACTCCAACTCCTTGATAAAATCTATAATCGGGGATTATAGGTAAGAACCTTAGTAACGATTAAGGAAAAAGTTAGACACCGTCAATTGCTCATGCATGCACACGGTCTTTACTTTACAGGATTTGTGAAATTTTTTTAAGAATTTCAAGATTCTGGAAGGCTTTATATTGACCATCCAGTTGTTGATAGTATAAAAAAAAATTAACTAGTAAGCCACTGCTCTCTCAAATCGCTACTAAGAAGATTGCTTGTTGTCGACACATGTGGAGATGTGGGAGAAGGAAAAGGGAGCCAGGACACTCTTCTTAAGAAGAGATTATCGTAAATCTCATATCTCGTCTTTATTCCATTGATCTTTGCATGTTAAGACTGCTTAAATGCTTGTATAAATTGGATTTGATGGCTTTAATGAATGGGGTACACTCATATTCTATTCTCACTCTCTATACTTATTTTCACTAACTCTCTCTTTCCATGCTCAGTCGTACTCAATTTATTAGCTCTAGATTTTGATAGATCCATAAAATGAGGGGGGTTAGGTATCTATTTATGGAGATTAGTCTAATTTGCTTGCAAATTGTAGCAACTTAGAAGGCAAGCATCTCACGTGGTATGATATGAACAATACATGTCGCTATATATTTGTTTTGATAAGTGGTAAAATGGGTAATTTCAACCCTCGGGACATATGAAATGATTGTCCTACCCTCAGGCAACAATCAAATTACTGCTTGACAGTTGGTTTTCCTTTACCACCATCCAGAAATATCTTGGGATTCGCTCAAATTTATAAAGATTTTGTGGCAATAGGATTGTCGTATGTTCACAGTTTCTACACTTTTGGTCCCAGCGACTTAAAGGCCCTATTCAATACATGAGCTTTGTTGACATGGTCCTGGTTGACGACATTGCCACTACGTAAATGCCTATTATAGTTCCACGATGTGTTATTGCCTTTGTAGATGGCATAGGGTGGCATTGTTATCGCCATCTGAGCGGAGGCTTGCCCTCCAAGCTTGTTTGTGAAGTTTTAACAGCCCAATTGGGTTCATGGCCTCATTGTGGATTAAAATTTAGTTTGGTTGGAAAAGCTTCCTAAGGGTTCCAAGCTCAGGAGTTATCTATTCTGATTTAAAATAGGTGCACGGTTTGCTAGGATAGAGTGTCAACACAAATTATATACATATAGATGGCATAGGGTGGCATTGTTATATATATATATATATATATATATATATATATATATATATATATATATATATATATATATATATATATATATATATATGTACACACGCACCAAACAGTACCTCAGATAATTAAACAACAAAAAATATCTCATTGCCGTATAATATATGTGCATACACATAAGATTGCATGTTTGTGCATATATTTTTCTGGATGCTTGTCTATTTACTAATCTACAGATGTAACTTACACCGTACTAATATAACTTTGAATATTTTGATTTATTTATAACAATGATTTTTTTAAGAATGATGTTAAGATTCTACGTTCTTATGGCGTCGGGGACCATAAGAATAGAGATGAAATTTTGAAAAATATTCATGATCATGTCTGACAGTTGCCAAATAAGATGACTTCGAAAATGATATGTGGAATTTCGAATATGTAAGTTTATCAACACATTTAGACGCGATGCACTTGACTTGATATTAGTAATTGTCTTATAATGCTGCTTATATTTTTTGTAGGTATATATTCCAGTCAATGTCCGTGACGAACATTGAACTTTGTTCGTCGTAGAACCCCGTGGAATGCAAGTTTGGTTGTTTGACAGCCTTCGAACCGAATGACAGGATTATTACCTCGAGGAACACGGCAGCTTCACAGATGGTTTGAGATGATTGTTGGATCTTTGTAACGAAGGGAATGGTTATTGTGACATCGAATGCAGTTTCGAAATGGTAAATGGGATCTCAAAACAGGTTGGTGGGCACAAGTTTGAGATCTGCATAATGAAGTATATCGAGTTTCTATGTAGTGGGTTAGATATTCTACTGAGGCCTAGTAAGATTCTTATGAACTCTTTCATAGTCCCAATATATGTTGATTATTCATCATTTTGTGAATATTATTAACTTATATATGAACCTGCAGGATGATATATCAACTTTTAGAAAAAATCTTTATCTTTCGACTAATTTCAACAATTCAGAAAGAATCACGAACAACGATACAAAGCAGTCGATGCTGAAGAGGTGGCAAAGGATGTACAGGTGCTAACTACAAAAGCATCCATTGAGAAGTCAACCATAAAGATTCCTCCACTGGATGAAGACACCAGTAATCAAACACTTGAATAAATAAAATTTATATATAAAGCCAAAATGCAAAGATGTAAATAAAAAACAATCTGAAATTACAAAACTAAAACATAAAGCTATGAAGCCAAAACATAATGATGTGTAAGTTTTTTTTATTTAATTTGTTTTTCTTGAATTTAAGCAACAAATGTACATAAATATTGTAACAATTGTTTCATGTGTAAGTAACACTTTGTTTATATGAGTAATGCTGAAATGGAAGGAATATTGACATGGATGAATGTGTATATGGGGAATATTATAATGAATAAATGTCATAATGCAGACCATCGTTGGTATTCATTGATCATCGCCAATACTGCTGCCTCACCATCGGCGATAATCACTTACCTTCCACGACACTCCATTGTTAATACTCATTGACCATCGCAGATACGCATTAACCACCGCAAATGCTCATTGACCATCGCCAATACTACCACTGACCATTGTCGATACTCACATTCCACGTCCAATGCTCCATTGCTGATACTCATTGACCATCGTCGATATAGATGTTGCTCACCGACCATCCCCTAATGCTTCATCATCAATAGTCACTGGCTTTCCCCATTACTGCTTACTGACCATCGCTGATACTCATTTACCAATATTGCTTATACCCACTTAACATCGTTATTGATCCATTACATATCGGTGAAGAATCTTGTTAATCTGTGATGGATAGCGAACATCAATGATTTTTTAGTGATCACGTTTGATTCATATTCAACATTTACATTCATCTACCTATGCTCATCATCTTAACTCATTTCCACATATTTTAAAAAATAAAATATACATATATAAAAACTATGTAACAAATATAAAAAAAAAATAGAGAAAACATATATAAAAAAATCAATTTTCACTGATAGCGGGGAAATAGATGCGTGACGTTCGATTGCATCGAAAGCATCTTATGGTTGTCCCGTCTTCTCCTTAGCTAAAAATTATATGCTTCTTCAGTCTTCCCCATTTCCTTTTTCCATGTGGGGGATGGATTTTATCACATGTTGTCCTAACATCAGGTGGTAATCCTATCGGTTAGCATTAGGGACTGAATACAAGGATTCACGGTATATATGTTGGTAAGCTACTATTGAGTATGATGGAGAATAATAAGTGTAATGATCTTTTCATATTTATCACAGGTTGTAATTGCATACACGCATGACAACATAATCGCACCGAGCTCTCCACATCCACATTTGGCTTGGCTCAATGTCACGACGTCAGTATACTCCCCTATTGTTACTTGATAATCGTCCTCAGATATCATTGTACATGATGTCCTCCTCGCCTCGTCTGATAATTCCCTCATATAGGTCTCCACCCACGGATTTGCTCTTCTAAGAAAAACATCGATATCTTATCTCTTGACCATGTAGAACTCCCTTATCTTCTGTCTCACATGATCAAGAAGTCTCATGATTGGGTGTTCTCTAAGGTGTTTCCACAGTGCATTGCGGATCCCAACTATGTTTGTTGGTATGATGTTTTATCTCTTGTCCGGAAAGAATGTAGATGCTCATCTTTTTTTTTATATGTTACTGAGCTAGTTATATGCTGTAGGGTTGGCCAATGCTATGCATTGTATGATGTCTTCAAATGTGCTTCTCTTGCACGCCTTAACAGTTACCCAAAAGTAACGACACAACGGTTAATCTTTGCATGCATACATCATATTTGTCCATATACGATGTGCGTAATATCCATGTATTACAGAAGAAAATACGAATTTCGCTTCGTTGACCAAACCTGCATGGCGGTCCAATATAATAACAAGCTGGTTGATTGGTTCAATGGCTTGTCACAAGTTTTTGATAAACAACTTTCAACCACTGTCATTCTCCGCTTTACTAATCCCGTAAGCTACTATTAGGATGTGATTATTTCCGTTTGACGCTAAGCGGTGAACAATACACTTGTATACCTCTCCTTCAGATGAACCTCGTCCATACACAATACTTTCCGAATATAGAGCCGAAAGCTATAAATGCATTGTCTAAGTGCGATGAAACACTTCTCAAAGTAGTTGGTTTCACTGCTTATTTGTAAATTTGCTATTGTCTCCTAATTTGCCCTTATTAACTCATGTAGATAGGTCGGCAATACAATGTACAGATGTTTGAATGTACCCATAACGATATTAGTTACGATTTCCCTTCTCATATACACTTTCATATAACTGACGTTAATCATAAACACCTTGCTCATTTCATGTTATGTATTGATTATCTTGCATGCTAAACCCTTATTGATATGACCAAGCCTTTTATAAGCTGGCACACATCCAACTTTTTCTTTCTCTTTATTTGTAGATTGTGCCTGATGAGAAGCTATCATCTCAGAATAATGAGTTCATGTCTGTTCGGATCAGTATGTCTTTAACCAGAATACACCCGCGTCATATAGCCTCGGTGCATGTAACCTTCAACCACAACTTTCAATTACACATTTAATCGTGTATCTACATTTTTTTTATTTCAATACCTTATATTGGAATTGATTTCGCATCACAAACTTGCACAATGACAAGATTGGCCGATCGTTATCCCTATATAATTGCCCAACAATTATTTCTCTAGGATCGTAAAAAAAAAACTGTATATCCAGGATATTTTGCGTTAACGAATATAGCGTCGACTTCCCGAATATTAAGTTGGGATATTTCAAATGGCGCATGTATTACATCCATTGTAATACGACTCAATGGAGATAACCGTCGCCCTCAAATGTCCAACGATGGATTTTCAATAGGTGAATTGATTGATGAGTTAGGGATGTCTGCACCATCTCGTGAAGGGAAATCCATGCAGTCATTATTCTTAACCCATCTACAAGTTGGCACATCATAATTGTTGATCCTTAGACCTTTAATATGTGCATTGTTGGATGGCCTAGGGATGTTTTTACGATTGAGTGAAGGAAAGTGTTGTAGTCTTGACTATAAATCAGTCGAAAACTTAGTATGTTGTACCGGCCAAACCTCCAATATTGGGTGGGTGAAATTGTTGATGGGCTAGGGATGTCTGCATCATCATGTAGAGGAAAATTTGTACAGTTGTTGTTGTCAATCACAACGATTGATGATATGTCGAAACTGTCGATCCTTGGATCTTCTATACATGCATTGCTTGATTGAGAGAGAGGGGGTTGCACGATCATGTGAAGGGAAGTGTGTGTAGTCTTGGCTATCAATCAGTTGAAAATTTGGCACGTTATAAATGTCGATTATCGAATTTGCACTTCGTGTGCATTAGTTCATGGGCAAGGGACGCGTGCACGATCCCATGTATGGAAGTCGGTGCTCCTATCAATCACTCTAGAAGTTAGTGCATCCGAATAGTTGATCCATATATACTGAAGATTTGTATTGGTTGGTGGGCCAAAGAAGTCCATGCAGGCTTCTCTATGTGTGTTAGTTGATGGGCCAGGGAAGTCCGTGCAAGCTTTTCTATGTACAGAGGTGTTAACGTCAGATTTTATAACTGGATCCTCCGGAGGTTCACCTTCTCTCCAACAGAGACTTCCTCCGCCGGACCTGAAAGAAGACAGAAAGCAACTAAGGGTGGCCGGCGTCCAGCCGTTAGCCCTCCGATGCTTAAGTTAGATAAGGCAAGAAGGGGAATAGCCAAGCAACTGAAGCCAGGGATTGAATATTGTGTACCTGTATCTTAATGGGGTCGCCTCTTTATATAGATCTGAAGTGATCCAATCTGTTACGTAAGATATCGAGATCCCACTGATTCCACGAGATAAGATCCTTATCATTAGATAGAGAAGAGACCTAATTTGAATGACTTGTCCGACAATTACGTTCCTTGATAGCAATCCCTTGGGATTCGGAACCATTGAAGAAGATAAGCCCAAAATCGGCCTATACGGGCTGCTGGTACTGAGGGCTAAGGGATGCCACCCCAGAAAAAGCTGTTCGCATGTTGGAAGATGGTCGCGAGTCCAAGTGGTCGCTCATTCAGATGTAACACCTTTCAACGACTTGTGAGAAGGTCTGCTCGCAGATCAAGAAGGAAATCTTTGCCTTGCTATATCCGACTATCGGCTATGGGAACTCGAGGCCTTGCGAATAGGTGCTCCGTATTTATCCATCCTGCGACTCTCGAATATATGATCTCGAGAGTCGAATGGGCGCCCACGCTTATCCAATCTGCGACTCTCGAGCATATGATCTCGAGAGTCGAAAGGGCACTCCGCATTTACTCGATCTGCGACTCTCGAGCATATGATCTCGAGAGTCGAATGGGCACTCCGCATTTACTCGATCTGCGACTCTTGAGCATATGATCTCGAGAGTCGAATGGGCACTCCGCATTTACTCGATTTGCGACTCTCGAGCATATAATCTCGAGAGTCGAATGGGCGTCCGCGTATAATCTTAGCAGCTAAGTTGATCTCCATCATTTTGCCTATAACAGATGCCCCCCAAGTCCTTGCCGCCAAGAATTCTTAAGGGAAGGACTTAGCTTACTGTCATGCGCAGCTGCCTGCTGCCTTTACTGAGAAGCCGTACATGATTGGGCTGGAATTAATGAGCGCCAGCCTTTCCGCAGTCAGAAAATGAAAAGACGCTCACCACGTGTCTAAGTATTTAATGGGCGTGCCTACTCGAGTGCTGTGCCGAACAAGAGACTGCAACGTGCTACCATATACGGCGGAATGATTGCCTATAAATATACGGAGTCCGCCATATCTTCTGATTTTCACAGAAGTTTTAGAATTTTCTTCTTTCTTTTCATGCAATGAATGCCTTCTTGTTTTAATGAGTTGTGCTCAACCCGGGGGGTCGTGACGACCATACCCTCGTGGAGATAGACTGATCTATCGATTGAGAAATGAGTTGTGCTCAATCCGGGGGGTCGTGGCGACCATACCCTCGTGGAGATAGACTGATCTATCGATTGAGAAATGAGTTGTGCTCAATCCGGGGGGTCGTGGCGACCATACCCTCGTGGAGATAGACTGATCTATCAATTGAGAAACGAGTTGTGCTCAATCCGGGGGGTCGTGGCGACCATACCCTCGTGGAGATAGACTGATCTATCGATTGAGAAATGAGTTTACCAAGGGTAGAAAAACAGGCTCTCCTGCAACGTTGGTTTCGATCCATAAAATGGAAATGCGACCATCCCAGGTAATTTTAGCCCTACCAAAGGTAGGCAATTGGTCAAGAGATGGTATGCACTCTCTTCAGGGCTATTCAGGTCCAGGTAAATGGAGTAGCGACCAAAAGATATCTTCAACTTTATTCATAAAATGTTGTTATGAACTACATCGAATCTAGGGGAAGTATTGTAGCAAACGCTCCACGTGGCAAGGGCGACGCACGGGTTTGCCCTTCAAGATAATAGGTACCGGGTCGCACAATCTTAATAACCCGATATGGGCCTTCCCAATTTGGATCCAGCGAACGAGCGGGAATTCCGAGTTTTTGCCTCAGGACCAAATCTCCGAGCTGGAATGATCTGGGCCGAACCTTAGCATCTCGATAACGAGCAATACGTTGTTGATACGCGGCCGCTCGTACTTGGGAAGTATTTATTCGCTCTTCCAAGAGATCGAGATGAAGTCGGAGGTTTTCCTGATTACCTGCGGGGTCATACTGCTCGGTCCGATATGAGGGCACTTGAATTTCTACTGGTACTACTGCATCGACACCAAATGCTAAAGAGAAAGGGGTCTCACCCGTTGATGTACGAGTTGTAGTCCTATGTGCCCATAATACCTCTGGTAGAAGCTCTGGCCATACACCTTTGCATTCGCCAAGCTTGGTCTTTAAATGATGCTTGATGATTTTATTCACTGCCTCAACCTGCCCGTTCGCCTGAGGATGATATGGAGAAGTGCGGATGTTACGTATCTTCCATTTTTCACAAAATTCATCAAAGGCTGCTTTGTCGAACTGTGTTCCGTTGTCGGTAATTATAGTGTGAGGGAGTGCGAAACGGCATATGATATTTCTCCATATGAACTTCGTAATTTGTTTCTCGGTGATCTTGGCCAACGGTTCTGCCTCGGCCCATTTGGTGAAGTAGTCGACCCCTACTATCGCGAATTTGTTTTGTCCTTTTCCAGTAGGCAAGGGTCCGATGATATCGACCCCTCATTGTGCGAAAGGCCAAGGGCTATCAACTGGACTCATTTGCTCGGACGGTGCGTGAGGTATAGGAGAGTATCGCTGGCACTTGTCACATTTTTTGGAGAATGCAATTGCATCTGCTTTCATAGTGGGCCAATAATATCCTTGCCTCATCACCTCATACGCTAGGGATCGCCCCCTGGGGTGGTTACCACATGCCCCCTGGTGTACTTCGTCTAGAACACGAAGTGCTTCTTCTGGATGAAGACACCTTAAATAAGGCAAGGAAAAACTCTTGCGTAACAATATTCCATCTTGCAGGGTATACCTGGCAGCTCGAAGACGAATTTGTCTTGCAGCTTTCTTGTCCTCTGGTAAGCATTCGTCTCTGAGATAAAGGATGATGGGATCCATCCAGCATGGAGATGATTGTACCGATATAACTTGCTCAAGAGTCGCTTGGTCGATACTCAGGTTCTGACGATGCTCGATGGGGATCGAATGTGATAACTCAGATTCTGGTGCAAAGGTGAGCTTTGCCAGGGAATCGGCAAGTTGGTTCTTCTCGCGAGGAATATGAATTATTTCATAAGTCTTTAGTTTCGCGAGCAGGATGAGGACACGAGACTTGTATAAGGCCAGCCTTTCTTCTTTGGCCTCGAATTCACCAAGAACTTGGTTGACAATGAGCTGGGAGTTGCTATGAATTAATAGATTCCGAATCGCAAGGACAATGGCCAGTTCGAGGCCAACGATCAGGGCCTCATATTCTGCTTCGTTATTTGAGACGCAAGAATTAAAACGCAGAGCATATTGGAAATGCGACCCGTCGGGAGCCACTAAAATCAGGCCCGCTCCGCTGCCCGTGGCCCGCGACGACCCGTCCACAAAGAGTGACCAAGGAGGCTGGTCGCTGGTCATGGTATTATCATCGGAAGAGTATGTGAATTCGGCGATAAAGTCAGCCATGGCCTGGCCCTTGACTGCGGTCCCAGGACAGAATGAGATATCGTGCTCGCTGATCTCGACCGCCCATTTAGTTAAGCGTCCGGAAGCCTTAGGTTTTTGAAGGACTTGCCGTAGTGGATGATTTGTTGGTACTAGAATAGCGTGGGCTTGAAAGTATGGTCGCAGTTTTCGAGCTGCCGTGACTAAGACTAGGGCCAGCTTTTTCATATCAGGATACCTAGTTTCTGCATCAACCATTGCTCGACTGATATAATAAACAGGCCTTTGCCCCCCGGAATCTTCTCTTATCAAAGCGGCGCTAACGGCTGTAGTGGACACAGAAGATAAAGAATGAGTTGCTCATGTGCTACAGGTTTAGATAAAATGGGAGGTGTGCTCATGTATTGCTTCAGTTGCCGAAAGTCTTCTTCACACTGTGGTGTCCATTTCCAATCAAACTTGACCGTTGCACGAAGGAGTTTGAAGAATGGTAAGCACTTGTCAGATGCTCGCGAGATGAATCTATTCAACGATGCGATGCGACCAGCCAGACGCTGGACGTCCTTCAGAGTAGTGGGGGATTTCATCTCTACCAATGCTTTTATCTTTTCGGGATTTGCCTCAATTCCTCGCTGACCGACCATGAATCCAAGGAACTTTCCAGCAGATACTCCGAATGCACACTTTTCTGGATTCAACTTCATCTGATATTTCCTCATCAGATCGAATGCTTATTGAAGATCAGGGAGATGATCATCTTCCACGATGCTTTTCACGAGCATGTCATCGACGTAAACTTCCATATTTCTGCCGATTTGGCAGCGAATATTTTGTTGACGAGGCGCTGATAGGTGGCCCCTGCATTTTTAAGACCAAACGGCATTACCTGGTAGCAATATAGTCCCCGATCTGTGATGAAGGCGGTATGCTGGCTATCAGGTGGATGCATCATGATCTGGTTGTAACCAGAATAAGCATCCATAAAACTGAGCAGAGCGTGTCCAGCTGTTGAATCGACCAACTGGTCGATCCGCGGTGTCGGGAAGCTATCTTTGGGACATGCTTTGTTCAAATCTGAATAGTCGACGCACATTCTCCATTTGCCATTAGCTTTCCGGACGAGAACTATGTTCGCGACCCACTCTAGGTAATCAACCTCTTTTATGAAATTGACCGTGAGTAGCTTCTCGACCTCAGCTTTGATCGCCATTTGCCTTTCTGCAGTGAAAGCACGTCGACGCTGGTGTACGGGTTTATGCTTCGGGTCGATATTGAGACGATGTGCGATGACATTGGGGTCGATGCCTGGCATATCTTTATGAGACCAAGCGAATACGTCCTGGTATTCGGTGAGAAAACGGACCAAATCTTCACGATGGACACTGGTTAAAGATGATCCAATGTATACGACCCTGGACGGGTCGTCTTTGGTTAAGTGAATCGCCACTGTTTCTTCCCCAGGAGTTCCTGATTGGAGAACGTTCTCTCTCGGATCCAGCGAGGTGTTAGTGGAAAAGTTGGGTGAATCTTGTGCTATCTCCATAACGGGTGTCGCTTGAGCTTTCTTTCGATCTTGTAGGGCATCTGGTAGCAAGACCGAGCCTCCTTTTGATTTCTTCGCACAACCCCAACACCATTTGGGGTAGGGAACTTGACGCATAAATAGGATGGGTGTAAGGCTGCCCCAACCTTATTAAGCGATGGCCGCCCCAAAATGGCGTTATATGCTGATTTACGATCCACCACGAGGAAGTTCACGAAGACGGTAGTCTTCGCTGGACTTTCTCCAAAAGTAACTGGGAGATCAATGCTTCCTTCAGGTGTTACCACCTCACCTCCGAAGCCGACGAGAGGAGTCGAAACTGGTTTGAGTAGGCTTCTGGCAAGTGCCATTTTGTTGAAAGCCTCCAGATACAGAATATCCGCTGAACTACCTGTATCCACCATGATTCGATGAGTCAGGTAATTCGATACCTTTAATGCGACTACGATGGAATCTTCGTGAGGGAAGTGAACTCCTGCTGCATCTTCGAGAGAGAAGGAAATTGGAAGATGGCTGGCTTTTGACACACTGGATGCTTGTTCCAGCCAATAAATATGCTGGGGTTCTTTAGACGCCTTCCGAATGTACGCTTTCCTTGAAGCTTGAGAGTCGCCCCCGCAAGCTGGTCCTCCGACGATGGTACGAATTTCTTCAGTAGGCTCAGCGTCCTCTTGGTCAGTTTGATGATGAGGCGGTTCCTTTTGGCGAGATGAGGCCTTCGCCCTTTCAGGTGATTGATTTTTACGAGCGACATAATCCTGGAGATGGCCTTTTCGAATAAGGGCTTCAATATGATCTTGTAGAGAAATGCAGTCTTGGATTCTATGCCCGTGATCTTTGTGGAAATAACAGAACTTGCTCTTATCTCTCTTCTCGGGATCGGATTTGATCTTTGCAGGCCACTTTACATATGGCTTGTGTTTGATTTTCATTAAAACCTTTCCATGAGACCGATTGAGAGGAGTGTAGTTATGATATTTACCAGAATAAGGTTTCTTGAGAGAACGATCGCGCTGATCACGACGATATTTTTTATCTGCAGAAGAGGTTCCCTCTGGCTTGCGTTTCTTACCCTGGGCTCCATGGCGTGTCAATGCGACTTCTTCTGCATTGATATATTTCTGAGCTTTGGCTTGGAATTCTGCCATAGTTTTCGGCGGGCTCTTATCTAAGGCAAACCTGAATTTCTCGCTCGTTATTCCGGCTATGAGGGTTGTGAGACCTTTTTCTTCAGTATAGCCTTCAGTTTGAACGGCTTCGGCAGTGAACCGTACTGTGAACTCCTTTATTGTCTCCCTATGCTGCTGCTTCAGATCCATCAGATGGGAGGCTGGCTTCTTAATGCGAATGCTTCCCATGAATTGAGAAAGGAATATCTCCGATAACTGTGAAAAGGAGCTGATGGAACGAGGCTTTAGTCCCCAGAACCATGTACGAGCAGCATCCTTTAAAGTTAAGGAAAAAGCCCTACACATGATTTCTGAGCCATGTTCCTCCAACTCCATAAGAGACCTATATGTTTCCAGGTGTTCAAGAGGGTCGCCAATACCTGTGTACGGGGTGATAACAGGCGTTCGATACTTTCTAGGTAATGGTGCCCCCATAACCTCGCTGGTAAAGGGGGACTCGGATTGATGTATCGCCGCCATGACGGCAGATGGTCGATTTGCCTGATATCGCTGTTCCATGATGTCAAAACGATCATGGATTCTTTTGAGATCTCCTTCCCATGGTAAGGTATAGCCTGATGTTTCGGCGGTGGAGCCCTGAGGTTGAGGTTATCGAGACGAACTAGAATGTATAGAATGTGGAGACGGCACAGGGTGATGGTTGCCGAGTGGTGTTCGGTTTGATGGAGGAGGATGTGGTGGGACCTGTGGTTCGTCCACAGAATGTCTGGAAATCGCCGGTATGGGTTGCGGTGGTAACTCTTCGGAGGGTTGTCCCTGTGGTTCGGGGAAATGCTGATCAAGTCGATTTGACAGGGCCTGAACTCCGGCATTCAAAGTTAGAAGAGTATTTCCGAGGAAACGCAGGACGTCGTCTTGATTTCCAGGATTTCCAGAGGCCTCCAATAATGGGTTTGCTGATAACATATTTGGGGGTCCTTGAGGGATATTCGACGAAGTGGGTGGAAGGACAGGTACGGATTCCGTCTCATCGGGCGGAGGTGGTGCCTGCCTTGAAGTCGAAGGATGAACAGCCTTTTTAGGAGGCATCGCAGGAGGATTTCGATCGGTGGTTAGAACGATTGATTTTGACGATCAAGTCGTTCCCACAGACGGCGCCAAACTGTTAACATTAGATTTTGTAACTGGATCCTCCGGAGGTTCACCTTCTCTCCAACAGAGACTTCCTCCGCCGGACCTGAAAGAAGACAGAAAGCAACTAAGGGTGGCCGGCGTCCAGCCGTTAGCCCTCCGATGCTTAAGTTAGATAAGGCAAGAAGGGGAATAACCAAGCAACTGAAGCCAGGGATTGAATATTGTGTACCTGTATCTTAACGGGGTCGCCTCTTTATATAGATCTGAAGTGATCCAATCTGTTACGCAAGATATCGAGATCCCACTGATTCCGCGAGATAAGATCCTTATCATTAGATAGAGAAGAGACCTAATTTGAATGACTTGTTCGACAATTACGTTCCTTGATAGCAATCCCTTGAGATTCGGAACCATTGAAGAAGATAAGCCCAAAATCGGCCTATACGGGCTGCTGGTACTGAGGGCTAAGGGATGCCACCCCAGAAAAAGCTGATCGCATGTTGGAAGATGGTCGCGAGTCCAAGTGGTCGCTCATTCAGATGTAACACCTTTCAACGACTTGTGAGAAGGTCTGCTCGCAGATCAAGAAGGAAATCTTTGCCTTGCTATATCCGACTATCAGCTATGGGAACTCGAGGCCTTGCAAATAGGTGCTCCGTATTTATCCATCCTGCGACTCTCGAATATATGATCTCGAGAGTCGAATGGGCGCCCGCGCTTATCCAATCTGCGACTCTCGAGCATATGATCTCGAGAGTCGAAAGGGCACTCCGCATTTACTCGATCTGCGACTCTCGAGCATATGATCTCGAGAGTCGAATGGGCGCTCCGCATTTACTCGATCTGCGACTCTCGAGCATATGATCTCGAGAGTCGAATGGGCGCTCCGCATTTACTCGATCTGCGACTCTCGAGCATATGATCTCGAGAGTCGAATGGGCGCTCCGCATTTACTCGATCTGCGACTCTCGAGCATATGATCTCGAGAGTCGAATGGGCACTCCGCATTTACTCGATCTGCGACTCTCGAGCATATGATCTCGAGAGTCGAATGGGCGTCCGCGTAAAATCTTAGCAGCTAAGTTGATCTCCATCATTTTGCCTATAACAAGAGGTATGCACAATTGTTACTGACAAATTCAGATATGTTACCACGAGCTCTTTTGTTCGTTCAACATTCTCCAAAAAACACAGGTATCAGAATTTTCAGGTCCCGACCGAAGATAAACATAAACATGTTTACATTGTTATTGTCTATCATAATTTATGGATGTATTGGTACCATGCCATTTGACAATACATAACCTCTATTCTAACCTCCTATTCCTCGGGTGTTGTGTTCATAATCTCGTGCACAGTAGATAGTAACTTATCATATTTAATTTTATTGCTCACCATAACCATTTTGTTCCCACCATCCTTACAATTCCATTTTCTTTGTTCATATACCAACTCCCCACTATAAAAGAACCACATAAGACGATTAGCCATGTTCTGTAAGTTTTGTTTATTGTACTTGTAAGGAAAATGACTTCTGCTATTAGCCTTAAAGACACACCACCGATTGTCAATACACATTGTCGATAATAATAATGATCGACGATTGACAAAGACTATCGACAATTAGCGGTGTGTACTGTGTTGTGCCAGCGATCTTGGTTTTGCAAATGTAGTAGCATTATCCTTTGATTACGATCTGTAGATAAATAAACATAATATACACATTACCCCACTCCCACGCAAAAATTAGTAAATGACTCACCGAAAGCTTATTGAAATTTCGTCGAAATGGATGTAATGACGCCGGATGCATGCGTCAACAAATCAAAGTGGGTAACAAGGGAGTGACAACAATGGTCCTAACTACCTTATAGGGTAGTGGTCTCTTCTCTGCAAAATAACTGTCACAGTAACTCAGATGTCTCTTCTTATCTTACATTCACCTTTTGGGATCATTTTTGTAGGGTTCACGGTGTATTTCCATTGAAATTGGTATCGACCATTATCTCATGGAAATAATTTCATGGCATGACTCAAAGATTAAAAGAAGAAGACATCACGGTTGCACCACACTAGAGAAAACAGTGTCGAACGCAATCCACCAATATCTACATTGCAAGGTCATAGACGGGTCGGATGAAGACGAAATCAACACCCATTGATGTCTCTATTTAAGGCACAGACATCATACTGTGATCCCCACTTTCAGGTCCCACCCAGCTTAACCTTGATTGTCCTGGCCAGGTACTCGAGATATGTACTCGCGCGAGTGTACTGGACCTATCTCTATTCCGAGAGAGTAGATTAAGTCGCATCTACATGGACTTTCTTTCCAGTTAAGGGTGTCAGTGGACTGGGTTGGGCCGATGGGCTTTCGTGCTTGGCCTGTCTTGGGTTGGATTTGGACTGGAGTATTAGGCTCGGGGGTCGGGTTCGGGCCTAAATTATAAGCCTGTTTTTAAACGGGCCGAGCTTGGACTAGGTTGTTGAAAAACCCGAAAAACCGAGCCAACCTGAAATTTAAAATTTAAATTTAAATATTTTTCTTCATTTTAAAATTTAAATTTTAGACAAATTTTTCCTAAAAATCCATCTCCCTCCTAAAACGGGATTAAAGAATAATTTCTCTCTATATGTTAAAGGTCGGGCTCGGGCTAGGGCCGGGTACGGGCTGGACCCTGCATTCGTATGTTGGGCCAGGCTCGGGCTTAGCTATTGTGGCCCATCACGGGTCCGGGCCAGGTTTGGACATATGTTGAAAGAGGTGGGCCGGGCTTGGACAGAGCTTAGCCCGGCCCTAACCCGGCCCATTGACACCCCTATTTCCAGTGCGACCTACTCCTTCGTGTTAGGGTTTTTCATTTCCTCAAAACCGCCGCTGCTGCAAAAACCCTTCTAGGGTTTCAGAAACCCGTTCGGGAGCTAGGTTAGGGTTGCAATGGCGATCGACCTGCAGGAAATCTAGGTTTAGTGTTTTAGCCAAATCCGTCTGCGCCTCGTCTCCATCCTCCCTGAAGAGATGGCGACCGCGAACCCGTTCGATCTCCTCGGCGACGACGACAATGACGATCCGTCGCAGCTGATAGCGAAAGAGCAGCAGAAGGCCGCCGTCAAGAAAACGGCCGCCGCCGCCACTCCTCCGGCTCCTGCGAAGCTTCCGTCGAAGCCAATTCCTCCGACACAGGCTGGTAAACTTGATTTTTTCTTTTGTTATCTTTCTTTTTATTTGGAGCAAATTTGTTGCTGGGCGATCCCAGACATCGGATTGAAAATAGTCGGAATCTCACTGCTGTCTCCGGCCAACTGCCGAGGGCCAACCTGCCAGCGCACGTTAGCAAGTGAATGGCTGGCGCATATTAGTAATGCTCTGCTAAGCTGCGTTTGCGTGTTATCATGCTTTCTGGCTCATGTTGGCAATGCGCTGTTAGGTTGCATTTGCACTCTTGGTGCTCACGTCTCATACTGCACACGTTAGCATTTCCGTATTTTTTTCCTCTTCACCTTGAGGATGGTACTTATGTGATTATGTTTACATCCTGTCATCGGATACAATTTGGCAATCTGCTGTAAATTTGAGCATTGTTAATACCCATATTATATGGCATCAAATGACTTCTAGTCAGCCAGAACTGCAATTCTCCCACTGCTATTGGTGGAAGACACTGGCCTCTCCTAATAGTGGCTCAGCCAGTGCAAGCCATTGTTGACGTGAAATGTAACTTAATCGGACTATTGAACCTGGCATCATTTGTTTTATTAATCTGTTGTCTCTCCCAAAGTATATGGATAGAAAACCATTACTTGGACAACCATTATGAATTTTCTCGATTCATTTGCTTTATTTTATTTGGTTTATCAGTGAAGGAGGCTAGGAGTGAAGTGCCAGCTGCGCTCCCACGTGGTGGTGGGCGTGGCAGTGCTGTCCGTGGTAGGGGTGGACGTGGAAGCAGCTCAAACAGGGATATTGGGAGCAATGGGAATATCAATGGATTTTCTGGATCCTATGCTCGCAGTGGAGAAGATGGAGAGATGAACAGGCCTTCGGAGAGGGGACATGGAACCTATGGTCCGCCACGCCAGTCGTTCCGTGGTGGCCGGCGCGGTGGTTATGGGAATGGAGAGGGAGGAGACATTGACCGGCCTCCACGTAGACAGTTCGATCGTCACAGCGGGACGGGGCATGGCAATGTGACCACCAAGCGTGATGGTGCTGGTCAAGGGAACTGGGGTACTGTTACGGATGAAGTAGTTGCACAGTTAAGTTCAATGCTTTTATATTTCTCATCTTATTTGTCATGTTTTTGGGTTCAAAATTTTCCTTTATGGTCAGGAATGCATGAATTGCATTCACCACTTGTAGTATATGAATATTTGAATGGTTTTATTAATTAGGGAACATGAAGTAATCACAAACACAGAAGACAAGATCTTGACTCCTGATAAGCAGCCAGAGCAGGAAGATGCACCAGCTTCAGATGTTAATAAGGAGACCAAGGAGGATCCAACAAATGAAGTAGAAGAAAAGGAGCAAGAGGACAAGGTAAACTCTTCCCTTTTTGTGCCTTTTTTTTGTTGGGTGCATTTGTGCCTCTAGCTACACTAAGAAACTGAGAATGTTCAAGATGTACTGATCATAGTTCTAAAATCCAGTGTTTCAACTTGAAACTTGATCTAGTCAACTTGACTCAACGATATTTCCAGTCGAGTCTCACGGAAACTCGCTGCCTGGTGTGACTCGGTCAGGTTTCAACAAGACTCGTCGAGTCAGCTTGAAAACTCGGCTGACTCGGTACAATTTGGCATGCCACGACTGAGTTGCTGCCCCAGTCAGCTGGGTTTTGTTTTAAAACTTAAAAAATGCTTGATGTTGGAATCGAAGAGTCAACTGGCATTGCATAGGTAGGACATTTTACCACTGAACTACGACATGCAGTTGCTGTCATGGGTAGTTTTATTACTTCATTTGTTTCCAACAATCTTTAAATTCATTGAATGATAAAACTTCTTAAAATACGATTTGATTCGAGTGTGGTATTCAACTGTTTGAACCATGTTCCCAATATGTTTCTTGTGGAGAATACAACAATCTTTCTTAATTATTGCTTGATTTGTTCATATTCTTCAAGGTTGCTTTTAGTGTAATTGCCCAAGTGGGATTCTTTTTTGTGGTATTACATAGCTGGGGAGAGGGTTCCGCCTTTACCAGTGGTTTTGAATCTTTTGATCCCTGGAGGATCACTCGAAGACTTTGATAGGAGTTCCACATTTTATCATTTTATGCGTACATTTTATTGCACGATGGTTGTCTATTTGTAAATTTGTTGTTTGGCAAAATAAAAAAAATAAAAAATTATTGGAAAAGAATTCCTAGGTAGTCACTAGCATGTGCCAGACTAGCACATGGCACATGTGGGATGCTTGAAGATGGATAGGGACACATGTGGCATACGTGGCATATGTGGGCGCTTGAAGCAGAATTGTGGCACATGTGAGGTGCTCGAAGCTATATGGTGGCACGTGTGGCATAATATAGGCATTGGCAAATTTGACACATGGGCACTTGAAGCTAGATGGCAGCACTTGTGTACATTGGCATCATTGGCACATGTGGCATATTGGAGTGATTAAAGATGGACAATGGCACATTTGTCATTGGTGCATGTGGAGTGCTTTGCACATGTGGTTCAAGAGAAGATGAATGGTTACACTTCCAAAGGGTTTTTGGTAGAGTAGGAGGGGTACGAGAGGTGGTTATTCCTCGGATCAAGGGAGGCGGGAAGTGGGAGGTGTTAGTAAGGAGGTGAGAAGATGAATGTCGTTTTCGGAGATGTTCACTCCTTACGTGGAGGGATTTCTAGAGGAGTGGTCAGAGTTACACTTCCAAAGGGTTTTTGGTAGAGTAGGATGGGTACGGGAGGTGGTTATTCCTCGGATCAAGGGATTGATGATCATTAAAGGGTTTGGTTTTGTAAGGATGGAGAAGATGGGAGGTGAACCTTGCCATTTTTTTGTTGCACAGTAGCATTTTCAGGGTAGAAGGTTGACTGTGGAGAAGTATGGGCCGGAGGTGGTGAACCGGGCCACATTTCAGGAGGAGATGAAGGGCAAAGAAAGACTGGGCAAAGGAAAGGGAGAGGTTAGGCCGATCCTAGGATGGTTGTGAACTTAGGAGTAGGAGGAGGGGAAGACCAAAATTTATAGAAACGGGGGAGATGTAACAATATCGGAAGGGGGATGGATGGGTTTGGTTAGAGTTGTCGGTTGGTGGTTCGGGTATATCGTATACCTGCTGGTGGTTGAGAGTGCCTGGCAGACTCTTTAGCGGTGTAAGAGGAGAGGGGAATGGGCTTGGTTAGATTTGTCGACCGATGGTCTAAGTCCACCTGCTGGTGGTTGAGAGTGCCTGGCAGACTCTTCAGTGGTGTTTGGTGGGGAAGGTTAGGGTCGAAGCTTCGGTTTTTGATGTGGGGGAATGGTTGTTTGATACATGCAGGGCGAAGGAGAAGGATAGGGTGTGCTAAAACCTGCAAGTGATTTGGAGATCCCTTTAGTTGAGTGAGAGCCTTGGCAAGATCATCCTTTCCGGCGTCTCTTCAGTGATGAGCTGGTGATCTCTGTTTGCAGATGGGTCATTCAATTTGTCTTCTGCTAGAGTTGTGGATCAATGGGATCTTTTTGGCAATGGGATCCTATGTGGGAGAGGTCATCGCCATTGATTTCGACATTATGGGCTACAACGAGTTCTGGACAGCCAAGGTGCGTATTAGGAGGAAGAAGTAAGTCCAGGCTTTGGAGACTACCCATAGTGGTGTAGGGGATGTGAGGGTTTCAATGTGGGTGGTGAAGGAAGAGAGGTGCAGCGAAGGGGACTTTGGAAGGCAATAGGAGTGATGACGACGGCTTGGGGAACGAGTTTGATGGTGGTGGCTTAGAGGAGATAGAGGGCAGAGTATTGATTCGGTGCTCTAGTGAGCTACTAAAAGTCGGGGGTGTAACGTGTTAAGTGGAGAGGAGCAGGGGGTAGGTGGAGATAAAGCCTCATATATCTTGCCACCTGGCCTAATAGTCGCTCAATGTGCTGTTGTAGTGCCATATGTCACTCCACGCATCTAGCTGCATCACATGCATGCAATCGTGTAGGTGGAAAAGTTGTCATGTGTCCCATCTGATGTAAGGCCCGATGTAGGTTTGATGTTGGCTCAAGAAACTTGAGGAGTGGTGTGCAGGAGGATGGGGAAGGTGGTGAATTCGTGCTAGCCATGTGGGCGGGCAATAAAGGTAGGAAAGATGGTTCAAGACACGTGTTTGGGGGAGACGATAGCCATTGTTTGGTGTCGCAAAGAGAGTGTGACTGTTGGCTGTGCTGGAGAGCTTTGGTCAGTATGCAGGTGTGGTTTGTTCCACTTGTGTGGAGAAGTTTGAGAAGCGAGGCTCGTATGTCATTTTCAAAGCTTGCAGAGGGTTTTAGTGGGGTAGCTTGTGTGGTTGAATTGTTTTTTTTGAGAGATAACTGAGACTTTATTAAAAGAGTTCGCAAAGCGAGAAAAGAATACAAAACTTCGGCATGAAACTGAAACAACTAAAAAGGACTGGTAGACTCATTTGCCTTAACTACAACCGCCCAATCCTTCACCAACCTTTTGACATTTGAGATCACCTCGGCCGCCACCGCTTCCACATTCTGGAAACGACGACCATTCCTAGAACCCCAAATAACCCAAAGAATCGCCAAAATGAGTAGCCTCCAAAAGACCTGACTGCTCCTTACCAATTCTACTACCATGCCACGCCCATAGCAATTCCTCTACTGATTTTGGCATGACCCAGTCTACATGCATCATGGAAAAGAAATGATCCTAGATTGCCTTGGCCAAAGTGCAATGAATAAAAAGATGGTCAATCATTTCCTCATCATTCAAGCACATGAGACACATTGGGGAGAACCATAGCTCTTCTTTGAAGGTTGTCAGTATTAAGAATTCTTTTGGTTGAGTTGTTGAGAAGAGGCACGTATGAGGTTGAGCCCTATATCAGCCGCCCCATTTTGGTTGATCTCTTTAGAACTTGTAAGCAATAACAATGGAAAGGGCAAGGGAGGTAGTGGTGAAGCATTGTTGGCTCAAGAGTTTGAGGTGCTACAAGGATAGGTCGAGGGAAGATCAAAGCAAGCCATGATGGTGGTGCCTTCTAAATGTAGGATAGAGCTATTGGGAGGTAAGATGCTTCACATGAAGGATGTAGGGAACCAAGTGGATGGTGCAGCAATGTTTGAAGGTGCCACGTCTTAGTTGGCTATGATTTTGTTGATCTGGGAAGAGGCAAACCTTAGTAAGGGGAAGAGTAGCCAAGCCACATCTGTGTGGGAAATGCAGTAAAAAGGGAGGTTGAGAATTTCGGATGTCCTGCCAATTCAATCGAGTGTTGACTTTAGTGAGGAGTAGGGGGTAGGAGGTTCATTGTGTGTGAGCTCTTCCTAGCAGTTTGGAAGGAAGGGGGGCACTTATCATTGGCCTGGGGAATGTGTTGGATAAAAGATGCAATCGGCATATGTGGGAATGATGGTCAAGAAGTTGTTCGGTGACTACAAGGAGGATTTTATTTCGTTGTTCTAGTTTGTGGAAGAGAGGAACTTTGAAGAATTAGGGATATAGAGGGGTGGGTGGAGTGGTGGGGCAGGCAATGTTCAATATTGGTTCTCCTTAGGGATGTGGATTTGAGCTTTAGGTGGGTAGTCATAGCCGTATATGGTCCAAATAATCCGGCACAACGATCACAATTTTGGTAAGAGCTGGATTCCATTCGTAGTTGATGGTAGGTTCCATGGTGCATGGGGTGTGACTTTAATGTGGTAGTGCTCATTTTTAAGAAATTACACGGTGGCCGTATTACGCACAATATGAGAGACTTCTCGAACTAGGTTGGCTAAAAATGATCTCGTGGATCTCCCAATAGGAGATGTGAAGTTTATCCGGACAAAATTGCTAGAGAATGTGACCAAGTCCAAGTTAGGTTCTTTGTTTCATATGACTTGATGGAGTCTGTAGAGGTTTCCCTAGAGGGGTCTTTTGAGGCCTGCTTTCCTGATCACTGCCCAATAGTTTTGGGGAGACTCAATTTAGACCGTTTAGGTTTGAGCTGTTATGGCTAGAGGTGGAAGGCTTTCCCCTGTTAGTGAATAAGTAGTGGAATTCTATCTTGGTGGAAGGGCGCACTAGATTCAGGTTGTTTCAAAAGCTAAAAATTCTTGAAGGAATGTTTAACTCTGGAGAAAAAAAGGTGCTTGGGAAATGGAAGGGGTTGGTAATGTTCTTCAGGATATGTAATGTGGCTCAATGAGGGAGACAAAAAAAAGGGTCGCCCATGTCTAGCTCATATAACAGTTTTTGGGGCCATGACCAATCTGGCCGGCCTATGACTACTCACACATGTTACATGTATAAAATGGAGACATTAAAACTCAAATGGGAATCTCAAATTATTTTAGCGCAAGTTAAATGGAAAAATTGCAATTCTAACTCAAATCAATCATGCATCTTATATCACTCATGAATATTAGTACATACAATGACCTAAGAGGCCAAAATGTCCTATTGAGAGATTCGGGCAAGCGCTTCTAGTGGGCTCTGCACACATGTCAAATGTATAAAATGGAAACACTAAAACTCAAATAGGAATCTCAAGTTATTTTAGCCCAAGGTAAATGAAAAAAATGCAATTCCAACTCAAGTCAATCATGCATCTTATATCACAGTTGAACATTAGTACATACATGACCCAAAAGGCCAAAATGTCATATTGCGAGACTTGGGCCAGTGCCTAAAGTGGGTTTATACATATGTCGAATGTATAAAATGGAAACATTAAAATTCAAATGTTAATCTCAAGTGATTTTAGCCCAAATTAAATGGAAAGAATTGCAATTCAAATTCAAGTGAATCATGCATCTTATATTGTGTGAGTTGGCATGAGCTCACATATATGCATACACTCGTGCTTGCAGCACTATGAGTTATAGTGCTCCTAGTTGTATCAGTTTATTTGGATTCCCAATCAATCGCCCTGCAATGTTCATCAAGTCCAGAACACATTTCATGGGGCAGCATTCAAGAATTGCACTTATTAGATGATCCAATCCATCCTTGATTTAGCCGTTTCCTATAGACATCCTTTTTTTCCAATCCTTGAATGGGACATTTACGATTGCCTAGCAAATGTGATTCTTTAGAATCGAAAGCAATCCATGATGTGCCCTAACAAATAGATGGATTAAATTGTTGACTGGACCTTTTTTGTGTAAATGGTCTTGACCGTTCATATTAAACTCCATCGATCAATATTTGTTAGATTGGCATGATATTTGCATGCTAACCCATGAAATGTGCACTGGACCTATTGAGTCGGCTAGATCCATGGATTGTACTAAGTTTCCCAATGCAAATAGGAACATTGTAACTTATAGTGCTCTGAGAGCACTGGAGCATTTTTCATATATATATGGGCTCTGACTGAGCCAGGGCTTGCCCAAGCTTGACCTGAAATGATTAGGCTTTTTATATCTAAGCCCAAACCCATTCCATGGGCGATGGGCCTAAAAAGGAGTAACCAAACCTGGTCCATTGACAGCCCTACTTTTTGTGGGGCTTTGTGCAAAACTGTGAGGAGAAAATATCTGAATTGGATTCCTGCAATTTGCTTCACCTAAATCAATAAAAGCATCCATTCATGTTCCCCCTTGAAGAAAGAACTAGTCAGTGCAAAGCCTAAATCAATAAAAGCACCCATTCATGTTCCCCTTCAAAGAAAGAACTAGTTAGTGCAAAGCAACGTCTCTGGAAATTATCATATTAAGTGGTATTTTTTTCAGTAAGCATATTAACCTATCTGACACACTGCATTTATGAGTGGGCTACATGCACTCAAGTAAATTTCATGCTTAATTATGTGATTCTCTCTCTCTCTCTCTCTCTCTCTCTCTCTCTCTCTAGAACGGTGAACCACCTCCGACAAATGGTATGGTTAATTATGTGATTAGATCACACCCGCATATTTTCAAATTAGTTTGCTTGGTCACTGGATTTATTTACGTATTGTTATTTATAATGACAATATCTTTCTCCAAGTGAGGTTCTTACAGTACTGGCACTTTTGTGTGTACTTGCGCTGAATAGGAGATGACTTTGGCTGAGTATGAGAAAATACTGGAGGAGAAGCGGAAAGGCTTAACTACAATGAAGACTGAAGGGAGGAAGGTTGATGCTGAGAAGGAATTTGAATCTATGCAGCTGCTCTCACTCAAGAAGGAAAATAATGATGTTTTCATTAAGTTGGTAAGCTTTCAGTTCAATAGTTGGTCTTCTCTTCTCGGAGTCTTTTGTTTGCGTGACCTGTTTTTCTATTCAGTATTCAAGTTATGGTTGTTTGATATGATGTTGAGGCTGTGTAGGGATCTGGCAAAGATTCAGGAAAGCGAAAAGAAAATGCTGATGGGAGCGAGAAGGTGAAAAAGGTACAAGTGACGTTACAATCTACTTCTCCTTTTCCTCTTTCACGGCAGTACCTTCATGTATTTCTGCATAACGGGGCCTTTTTATTTTGCTAGTCACTGAGCATCAATGAGTTTTTAAAGCCAGCTGAAGGAGAAACTACTACAGTCCCAGTGGTCGTGGCCGTGGCAGGGGCCGTGGTGATCGCAGACCTTTCAGAGGAGGTTTTGCCAGTGGCAGCAGCACAAGTGTACCGGCTGCTCCCTCTATCGAAGATCAAGGACAATTTCCCACATTGGGTGGAAAGTAGAAAACTTGGTGCAACTAAATACTGGTGCCCCTTATTCTCTCTATATTTTCACCCCTTTCTAATTTTGAAGAGTTGATATTAGAATCCAGAAAAAATAATGATATTTTCTGCATCTAAAAGGACATAATTCTTTTCTGTTTTCTTTTTTATCCCCAACGGTGTATATTTTAGTGGTATCTTAGCTGGTGCGTGGTCTGGTCTTTTGGTAGCCATTTTTTTTTCTTTCTTGCTTTATTTCATTAGTTCTTTTTGAAGCCTTTTTATTTTTATTTTTTATTAATAGTGAATGCTGTATGATGTGGATACTCAAACCATCACTTAATGCTCATTTTTTACTGTCCTTCCCTTTTTGTGTCCGCATCCATTTTCATCCTTCTTATATCATTATTAGATAGTTTGTCTTTGTGTGCGTTTTTCATATCAGTGCTGTATGGTTCTGCTCTCTTACCTCACTTGTGCTTCAAATAGTTTCTGTGTTACAGAATTTTGGTATATTTGAAGCCATGAAAGAAAATATTTTAAAATGTCATACGAAGCAACCACAGGTAACAATTCTTATTTTATACATACAGCTAGCTAATGATTCTGTATGAAATGCCAAATCACTTTTTGGTGAACTATGTTATATGAGGAGTTCGGCTAATGAAGGCAAAGTACCCTTCAGGATATGGGAACAGGAAAATCATCCAAACCCTAAAATTCTCAGAGATGGGTAGAAGAAGGATTGATTATCATCTCACGAGTATGATCATGCTATACATTATTTTCCCTGAACAATACCAGTTTATCACAAGTTCGATTTGTCACTCAGTTCTTATAGTTAAATCTAAAATCTAGTAACTAGTACCCTGGTAGTTTCATAGTTCTTATCTCAAATTTGGTGGATCCCTAGAATCCAAGGGTTGGTTTGGAAATGAGGAATGCATGGTGTGGATATGTATAACTGCAATAATTACAATTTCTAGCACTCTTTACGGGTGGATTCCCAAAGGGTGGTCCGTTCCGTTTGGATAGTAAATGAAAGTTTCATTTCTCATTGGACAAATAGTCACCTCGTATCTTCTGCCAGCTGTGGAAGTTTGATTACCACGTGGATTCCAGTGTTACGTTTGCTGTCCGCTTCCAACAGGTGAAATTGTTGCATCAAGGGAAAACTGGATGTTTTCATGTGGATTCCTCGTAATCCAAACAAACCCTCAATATTTGAGTCAGATGTTCATTTTATTTGTAGGATATTTTATGATCATAGGTTGTGAATTGTGCTGTGTGTCTTTCACACGGGTCCTCGGATTTTCTTTGCCAAGAGGCATGAAATTTATTTTCTGAAAAGGAGGAAGATTCTTGAGATGGAGTCTTTATGAGCACTTGGTTCATCCGGCTGGCAGTCATGAACAATTTATGTAACGTCTTGTCTCTTCCGGTGCCTTTCCAAGTGCGCACAATATTCGATGACTCGAGCGAACGTGAACTGTACAACTTTGGTACCTTTCGTGGGTTGTCCAGTGCTTTCGGTACGTTAACGCAATCGCGTCATCGCTATAAATCCGACGATACCATTTGCGCATAGAGGCGTGCACCCGAACCCGAGTCATCGTGAGAAGAATGGTTAATGCTCACGTGCGCGAAGAGCTTTAAAACTTTTGAATAGTGTTTCAATTCCACATTTTTCTTTAGAAAATTCATGAGCTAATAAAACCCTTTAATTAAGTCTTAATGGTATCATAATATGACCCTAATCTAACTTAACCTACCATTGATAACCTTTAATGAAGCCAATGGCTAATTTTCTATAAAATTCAATGCTTTTCCTTAAAATAAGGAGAGAACCATTGCACATCTCTTAGAAAATAGTTATATATTAATAAACCAGGCTTAAGATCTTTAATCAACGGATTAGATGGTGTAAAGATGACTTTATTTAGCTTGATAAAGTGATATGAACAAAAAATTAGGGGGAATTTGCCACCAACACATCATTTCTAGGAATATTTAGTCCCAATCTAAGCGTCATTAGAGCCCTATAAGTATGCTTAATTAGCACAAAACAATGGTTTGATTAATGCTAAAAAAGTACATGTACCAAAGTCAATTATCTTTTCCTATATTTAAGGGGGCTAAGTGTTTTGTCTTATATATTTTCTAGAAAAGAATCTTTTGTATAATTAGGGAGTCATTAAATCCCTAAAACTATGGTTAGGTGGGACAAATCACATTTGAAACAAGGTGATGCTTCCGCCTATTCCTCAATCTAGAACTATCTCACTAATCACCCTCCCATGTCTAAATAACCATTTCCTAATTCAAATTTGGGCACATAAGTGCCCTCTCATTTATAAATGGCAAGCATTTAATCCCAACTGTGTGGTTCACTGAGTTTCGGATCGGGCCTAATTTTGGGCCCGTGTCTGAAAATAATCTGGTAAAATTGGTGGACGATTTGGATGAAACACATACATCATGGTGGGGCCAGCGGTGGGCCCCACTTTGTTTCCTTTAAAGTGGTGGGCCCCACTTTGTTTCCTTTAAAGTAGGTCTACCTGCTAACGTTGCTAACAACAGTGTCCCTGAACGCTAGCTGAGCAGCGCCAATTGCTCTATTGTATTTTTTTAAATTATTATTATTATTATTATTTTTTTTGTGAATGTGCACATGTGTGTGTGCCTGTGCGTGTGAGGGGCTGGCTACCCCACTGGGCTCCAACAAATTGGACTGTTTAGATGGCCTATGGACATCACAGTGGATCCGGATGGACCCAAGCTGAAATTTGTGTGGTCCCATCTAGGTAATGGTGACCTTATAGATGGGTTAGATGGCTAATAAACATCATGGTGGGGCCCACGATCAGTGGGTCCCACCTGAAATGTTGATATTTGTATCTACCCTTCATCCATGTGTGTGTAGCTCTATAAAGGGTTTGGATTTTGTTCAAACTTCAGTGTGGCCCACCGTCCGTGGGTCCTGCATTATCAACATCATCATCCATATTATTAAAATTAAAAGAAAGAGTGGAAGGGGGGTGTACTCACCTTGATCTAAGGGTTGGGTGACTTGGATCTCTTTAATTGATGGTCCACTACTCTCTCTCTCTCTCTCTCTCTCTCTCTTAGTTAGGGCTGGAATAACTGCTCATATGTGGGTTAGGGAATAACTATTTATAGATGAGAGGGTGATTAGTGAGAGAGTTCTAGATTAGAGCATAGGTGGAAGTATTATCTTGTTACAATGGTGATTTGTCCTACCTAACCATGGTTTAAGAGGCTTAATAACTCCTTAATTATATACATGATTTTTTTTTTAAAGCAGGGGATAAAACACTTGACCCCTTTAGATCTAGAAAAAGATAACTGACTTTGATACTGCACTTTATTAGCTTTAATCAAACCATTGTTTTGAGCTAATTAAGCTGCCTATAGGGCTTTAATGATACTTAGATTATAGCCAAGTGTTTTTAGAAATTGTGTGCTGGCAAACTCCTCTTAATTTAAGGTGTTTTGTTGACTTTTGGTTCCTACCACTTTATTAAGCTAAATAAAGTCATTTTTACACTATCTAATCCATTGATTAAGGCTCTTAAGCATAGTTTATTAATGCTTAACTATTTTTTTAAAAGATGTGCAGTGGTTCTCTCTCCTTATTTCAATGAAAGGCATTGACTTTTATGAAAAAGTAGCCATTACCTTTATTAAGAATTATCAATGGTAGGTTAAGTTAGATTATGACCATATCATGGCCCCATTAAAACTTAACGGGCGTGGATTTTCTAGAGAAAAATGTGGAATTGAGACACTATTCAAGAGTTTTAAGGCTCCTTGCGCGTATGAGCGTCGCTCGTTCTTTTCACGATAACTCGGGTTTGGGTGCACGCCTCAACGCGCAAGGAGTATCATTGGATTTGTAGCGACGACGTGATCATGTTAATGTAGGTTTCAAGTTCTTAGGGTTCCGTTCTCTCGGATATGTACTTGTGCACTCGATTCACGTCCCTACCAGAAGCGTCGAACGACCCATGGAAGGTGTCAGAGGTGTATGGTCCAGGTTGGCTTGGCTTATTGGATATCGTGTACATACTTAGAAGGGCAGTGGAAGAGATGGGGCATTACAATTTAAGATTTGTTTAATTTCCACATAGTCAAATACTTGCTATGAATTGTGTTAGTATGAATTAAGATACATGAGGTCACAACAAAAGTTCCTGTGTATCCTTAAAGAAAGGGTTCAAAACGTCTATCCAAATTCGATAAAAGTGCATTGTTGAAAGTAACCAATGTTTTAAATATTGACAATATCGGTGGGTATATCCCACGATATATTTTGTATCCCACTTGTGCAATACGAAACGCATAAGTAATGCTGATATATCCCACGTGTTCGATCTGGTGGCCATTTTCAAAATTTGATTTATTTATTTTGTTGAAATTATATTAAATTAGTGTTAAATGATTACAAACCCATTGGTCCTTCATGTTTTACATGAAAAATCATGAAGTTGGAGCTTTGATTTCGATATCCATTGGTTCTTCATGTTCTCCATATATATATATTCGAAATTTTCCTTCAACCAACTGTCAATTGAGACTAATTTTGAAGTATTTAGGAGTAGTTAATAAAATGATCATTACATAACTCTAATTTCAAAATTTGAGTGTAGGTGGTTCTATTTGGGGAAAATTGGAAAAAAATTGAAATTTCTCTCAAATTGCTTCCAATGTTACACTCCGAACATGAAATCAAGCATGTATCAGGGCTGATCTACTTATTTGTAAAGTCCTTGTTAATTTTTAAAAAATAAAAATCATTTTTAATTAAAAATTATTAAAATATTTTTTTTCTTCAAAATTTTCCTTCAACTAGCTATCAATTGAGACTAATTTCAAAGTATTTAAGAGTGTTTAATGAAATGATCATTACATTCACTCTAAATGTTATGCATTCAATTTGAATATAGTCACATTAGTTCAGTTAGACAGCGTATAACTTGGGCCCTATATAAAAGAACCTATTAAGTGCACTTCTTTTTTCAATGTTATGATTTAAAAGTGTGTATTAAGGCATTTTTTAATAATCCCTGAAGTTTGCGGTAAATTACTTGATGCGAACGATATATCCCATGCGAGAACCGATACATATCTGTATTCTAAGGATGCGATATGTAACACGATACTGATATTTCAAACATTGAAATTAGTTTCGAATTGGATAGACCCTTGATCAAGTTGTGTCTGAATCTTTGGGGTCTTGAACCAACTTGGAAGGTGTAGTTCATTATGCAGAATCAGTAATATGATTAATGCATTGGAGGAGTCTTTGAAGCTTAATGAGAAAAAGGAACCTCTGAGAAATATCAATGGATGTATCGGAGTGGTCAATTGAAATTAAATCTGGTATGACAAACATATCAAATTGCATGGCAATATCCATTACACCATCTTCTCAGTCTTTTCCAAACTAGTTGGGGTCAGCTACATGAATCTTGTTATGTTCTGTCCGGATTCATGATGCTAGTTATAGCATAAGTTTGATGCCGGCCGCCAACGTGATGCAACCTTCCCTTTGTGCCTGGGACCAGCAATGAGAGCACAAAACTCCTGATAAATCTATGTAATAACTTATTACAGAGTTTGATCTCTATCTTAGTAGAGTCTATTACATAAGTTGATAACAATCAACCAGTTGATACAATCTGCGAGTTCATTGGAGAATTCATTAAAAAATAAAAAAAATCCATATGTAGGTGGTTTCTTGTTGGGAAGCAGTGATCCTGAATGGTGGGGCTTGATGGTTAAGACAATCCATGCTACTATATAAAGCCTGTATTTTGTAGATTGGTGCCACATCATTGTAATACCTACCAGGGATGGTTTGGTAAAGTCGGAATCTTGCTTGCCAGTGTTTGTGGTCTAGTGCATGGTATTGGTTTTGAGTAGGCCAGTTGATCTAAGCAAGATTGGGTTCAGGGACATTGGATCTACGGTGGAGGAGAATGTGAATATATGGTAAAAGATAATGGAAATTCAGTAAAAAGCCATGCCTACCTGGACAAACAATCTGTAGGAAGATGGGAGTGGTCTGTTTGTGGAGGAAAGATAGTAAAGAATGAATTGGGCAACTATGTATAGAAAGATGGAGTTTATAGAGGTGCCATTGCTGAAGTTGTTTCAGAGGCCAGAGACATTGCACAGACTTTATGGGCCATCAGATTGTGCAGCAATGCTACCATCCATTGCACTGACCTTGTAACCCATTCCAATCACGCATCAAAGCCACCAACCAATTGCAGCTGTAACCTCTGTTGATCCTGGATGCTGGTCACCACAGTCATAATTAAAACACCGAGAACACATCTTTGTGCATCAATGTTTAAAACATCAAGAAAACCAGCTCGCGATGAATCTGGTCTATCTTGGGAGCAAAGCAAAACCACGGGGGAGCAGCCGGGCTGGGACAATCACAGCAGCAGCCTATGGAGGACAGACTGCAGTCAGGGGAAACTCTACAGCACCCTGCATAGGCCTCTGGATATAAACACCATCCAATCCTCCAGGACAGGATGCAGGCTCTGCATAGCCAACCTCGCAATTGCCATTTTACGGCCAGAGCTGCTCCAAGAGCCAAATGATGGACAGCAGATACATTGAATCACCCGAACCAGCTATGAGCCTGCTACAGAGATTCTGCTTACAAATAATAATAAAAAAAAGGAAAAAAAAAAACCTCGGCCACCTTGAAGAGGAAAACCTGCCTGAGCTGAACCTCAACCACAAAACCCTTTCCACAAACCACCCAAAACCATCCATATGAGATGGTTTTGTTTTCATTGATAGAGAAACCACTGGACCTGCATTGTTTCCCACCTAACCTCATTGAGCTATGATTAATAGTTTCTAAGTTAGAGCAAGACTCGGTGGAATGCTTGAGAGGCTGCCAAGTCTTCCGATTCTCAAATTACATACAATTTCTTATGTGGTAAAGGAAATGGTTTGCACAGTCAGAGGGTTTCGTCTGCTTGAAGTTTTATGTATTGGATTTCTTGAATTAGAGTGGAGAGTGGAGAAAGGATCGATGCCGAAACTTAGATGTTTCGAGATTGATAGATGCTCGAAACTGAAGATGCTTCCTGTTGGGCTGCGACATGTCACCACTCTCCAAGAATTGCAGTTGGCAAGTATGCCAGAAGAATTCAAAACAAGACTACAAATGAATGAGGGAATGGACTGGTTTAAGATCCGACATGAATCCTCTGTCTGCATCAAAGACTAGAAAGGATGGCTTTTTTTTTACTAACCAGGTGAGTCGAGCATCTCTCCCTTCAATTCCTTCTCCAACTGAAATATATTATGATATACATGCATGCATACGATATATTGGCCCACTAAAATCCATCCATCAGTTAGAGCACTCATCATCTTAGGGCTTTTGGCACTAAAGGTGCTGTTGATCCTTGGTCTCACATTGCTGAAAATGATAGGATCCACTATTCACACGCATGGTTCCCTTTTTATTTTTTATTTTTTTAAAATTAATGGTTGTTTGTATTACTCAAAAGATACTTAGTAATCACAAACACAACAAAGCTAAACTAAGAACTATACAGAGGTATGAAACAAAGCGAAACCAAGAGCCTAGCAATAGCATTGTACAAGTCATGCTAGAAATTTGGGGATATCTACCATAATAGCTATTGTTAGCACTTAATTAGGTTTGATTAAATACATTCCAGCATATCTTATCAGGACTCTACATGTCAGATTTAGGCCTTTTCAATGGCACAAACCATTGATTTGAGAGGTATTTCCATCCAAAGTGTATGCCCAACTAAAGCAAATGTCTCAGATTGAATATTTCAACCCATTGATTATACAAAGGTTATGGTGACACTCATGTCCAAAGCAAGAGAGCCAAATTATTTAAAGGATTGAAATAATTCAATTAAGATCTTTTATTTACTATCTTCCAACATATAAAGTGAGAATTGTTCTATAAACAGGTTAATCATTGGAAGATGACCCAAATTCAATGGCTACAAATCCAAAACATCGTATTCAAGCATATCTCTTACTTTACATATTGCATGGTAGATATCCCCCCCCCCCCCCCCCCCCCCCCCCCCAAAAAAAAATAAAAATCACGCCATCCCGATTTATCTTACAATTCCTTCCCTGCATCACTGCCCTTTGCTTTCTATAGGATTGCTTCCCAGCTCACCTAAACCTGATTCCGCCAAATTCCCTTTGCCCGACTATCAAATGAGGTCCATTGCACAATCAGGCTGAAAATTTCCTTTGAAAATACAATCATCTCTCCTTCCACAGTGACCACACTGTTTCTTTTAGAGCACACAGCCACATTATCCTTTCCACCAGCTTCCACTTAGATCCTATCCACCCTCTGCAAAGCTCCCCCACTGTCATCCGAATGATCCAATTCGCCCCAAACTCTCTGAAATTTCTGTTCACACTTGATATGCATAGTTACAATGAATCAGTAACTGTGAGCAATTCTCCTCTGCTTCACTGCACAGTGGACATCTATTGGGCATTTGAATCAGTCTTCTGTCCAGCTTGTCTATGGTTAGAATACCATTTTTGCATGCTTCCAACACACAAGATATTTACTTTCAATGGAACTCCTGCCCAAACTACTGAAGCCTATTCCACCCCTGAGAAATTGCTATTCCCACATGCCTTTGGCCTAGGGGTGCCCAACCCAAACTCAAGCGGAATTCCAACAGAAGCCTACTCCACTGTCTCCACCCCTGAGGGTCAACTCAAGCCCAACCCAAACTCAAGAGGAACCAACCTGCAACCCAACCTGATCTGAATTCCAACAGAAGTGCCCAACCGGAAGTTCTCTATACTCTACCCGACCCAAATACATGTGATTGTTTCTAACCCGATCTGAATGTGTTCACCCGAACCCAACCCAAATTCGAATCAGGTTGGGCTTTGTCAAAATAAACCCAACCCAAGGACTCTGAAAACCTGACTGAACTTGGGTTGGGTCAGTCAACCGGAACTTAAGTTGCAGTACTACTTCTACGAGGACATAACCATGAATCTCCCACCAGACTCTTAACATCCAAATCCATTTCACTCTTCTCCAGACATACTTTATTCTCTACCAGCCTTTCAAGCAGAATAGCAATGAGAGGAAGCTCATTGTCCTTCGGACATCTCCTAAAGGACAGTGACCACCATCATTCCCACCAATGTGAGGATCCCGAGGTATCAATTAGTTTGGCACTCCCACAAACCACTCTCAGGTCCCCTGATGCTCATCCACTGTTCAATTCCACGTGGGGCCCATACACTGGTGGCCTCATCATTAGAATTGTCCATACTATATATTGGTGTTACTATGATGTGCTCCAGTCCAAAAGTCACATTCATTAGATGATTCTGCCCCATGATATGTGTACTTCAATGTGGAACATTCAAAAGGAAGTATGCAACAACCTGCATTCAGGTCTGCTGAATAAGTGTGATGAAAGAATTTAAGTCGTTAGAGAATTTAAGGTATGCTGAATAAGTTGTCCTTCAACGAAGAGTAAATATCCTTAGAATGTCGTTAGAGAATTTAAGTGTGATGAAAGACTATAAAATCAATGATAATGATGTTAGAATAGACAGAAGGTTGGTTGATTTTCTTAATCTTGGTTTATGGTTTAAAAAACCCATCAATCATTTTGAGGAAAACACGTTTCTGTGGGACCCTTTTTTACACTGTTAGGGATTTAGTAAACCTAGTTCCCATTCCAGTGGATGGGGAAATTGAAGCCCTACCTTTCTTCTTCTCCCTCTCTACCTTGTCTTGCATGAAGCCCCGCCACCATATGATGTGTATATAATTAAATCAATCATCGAGGCCCCAGTTATATATTATGTGTATATAATTAAATCAATTAAATCAATCAACAAACTTATTTTCTGATCTATAAATCTTCGTTTGATAGATATGATTAATGCAAGTGTGGACCGCTATCCGCCACACATGGTGACGAGCCGACTCGTTATCGTTACATTCTTCTTCTTCTTCTTCTCTCTCTCTCCATTGAATTTTGCGGGCCATTGTCTGTATCTGGAGGAAAGATAGTAAAGGATGAATTAGGCGACTATGTATGGGCCCAATAAACAGTTAAGAAGGTTTCAATGGGTGGGCATCCACTCTCAACTGTTGTTTGTGGTGTGGCCCATGTAATAGGTTAGCCTGATTTTAGGCCCATGGTCCACCATGGAAGGGTGCACTGATTGATGGGGTGGATGTCCAGCACACATCGTAGTGGGGCTTATAGAGCTTGACCTCATGGAACGTTCCTATTGAGGTCGACCTTAGATGTGATGATGATGATATATAATGTCTATATTACATGTATAATTGATATTAGAGATACATGAGAACAGGCCGGATTCTTGTCCCAAAACTACCGGTCTTTTATATCTTTGCCCATCCTATGGGCCAAAAGCCCATGGATGGACCAGGCCATTGAACCCCTATACATGCATGGTTCATGGGATCAGCAAACCTCGCTTACCTTTGGGCTACTACTATCCACAGGAGGATCCGGAATCCCCATTGGGGACAGGCTTAAATTGAATGTAGACTGAAAATCAGTGATCGTACAGTCCCCATTGGCTGTCCAGCCAGGGTAAGGTCAAAGAGGTCTTACCCGCAGCTAGTTGGTTGGGCTGTCAATGGGTACCTGGACCCATGGGTACCCAATGGACCTGACCCGGGTCTTATTTACTAGACATGTTAAGAAATCAGGTTTGGGTTTGGATATCATATTGCCTTCTGCGTTTCGGTTAAAATTCGGGTCTTGTTGGATACGAGTCAGGTCGAGTTAGTTTTAATAATAAAATTATACATATTTAATATATATTGATTATTCTAATGAAAGAAATGAGGTTTTCTTAGCCATGCACATCCCCTCAGTAGAGCTACACATGAGCCGAGCTCAAGCCGAGCTTGGCTTGATGAGTGGCCCACTGAGCTTGAGCTTAGCTTGGCTTGAGCATCGAGCTCAAAATAGCTGCTCGAGCTTGGCTTGCTGGTTGAGCCGAGCAAGTTTTGTTCGAGCCAAGTCGGGCTAAGCTTTTTCTATTTTTATTTTTATTTTTTATAGAAGCGTATAACTACCCATTGACCTAACATGACCTCACCCAACCCAACCCGCTGTCCTAAGTCACCTGACGCGACCTCAATTTAACAAAAAAAATTCCTAAAACTAACCCCATTTTTAAAATATTTCCCATTTTAAACAAAATAGACCTAAAATAAGAAAAACAAAATCCACAAAAACCTATTTGTTTGGGAGGAATGAAACTCGGGGTGGGTGTGTGCTGGCTCGTGCAAGTGGACTGAGTGTTTGGTCTGGTTGGGCGTTCGTTGCTTGGGTGCGGTGCTGGTTATGCGTTACAGATGGCTGAGGAGCAAGCAGGGAGAGGGAGAGAGAGAGAGAGAGAGAGAGAGAGAGAGAGAGAGAGGTCCATCGCTCAAGTGGCAAAGTGAGTGAAGATAGCCTCGTTTCAACACTCAAGTCATAGTATCGATTCCCATAGTGGGGGTGGCTAACATTGTGATGTGACTAATAGGGGCGGGTGGGTATACCAACAATTGGGTGTGTGACCTAACCTATATATATATATATATATATATATATATATATATATATATATATATATATATATATATATATATATATATATATATGCTCAAGCTGAGCGATGCTCAAGCAAGCCAAGCCGAGCCAAGCTCACTCATGCTCGAGCTTGGCTTGTTTTCGAACGAGCTTTTAAAATCAAGCTTGAGCTTGATCAAACTGCCTTACAAACCAAGCCAAGCCGAGCTTAAACGAGTCAAGCCGAGCGAGCGTTTCGAGCTAGCTCGGCTTGTGTGCAGCCTTACCCCTCAGTCCAAGATCCGATGGGTACCCGGAACTGATTGTATCCGTGTCTGGATCTTTAGGATATAGATAAGAAAGACTGGAACCCTATTAGCCGAAAAATGGGTTCCATATGACCTGACCAGTTGACAGCCCTAGTTGGATGACAAAATTATCATCCAGGTAAGCACGTAAACATGTTAGGTATTCCTTTCAAGAAGGATACCTGATGCCACTCATCATGCGAGCCACACGGTAGATTGCAGTGAACAGTCGCTTATCTCATCCTAAGTGCACTTGGGCCCGGCCTTATTTTTTGGCTAGACGGTCTTCATGGTTGGGTCAACCTTTTGGGTGGGTGGGATGTCGTTCACACATGACACGTGTGCGCTATTTGGAGGTTAATTTCGTCGTATGTGAGACGTCATGTTCGAAACAGAGATGTAAAAATAAAAAATTTCAAAATATTTGAAATTAGCCTAGAAGCTACTGATGACATATGGCAGGGTGGGTAAAGTTTGGAGTTTCTCAAAAAATAAAAGAAGAATTCTTAAAAGAGTCCATCTAGAAATGTGTGATCAGATCATGGATTGACAACTTGATGTTCCATAGCGCGGCTTGTAGTAGCATAACGTCCAAACAGTTGCATGATCCTTGCACTTCACGCCTTGTGCGCCCATTCCTTTTCCTATCTGATTACATCTATTAGCATTTTGAAACTGGCTGTTTCACCAAAAGCTATTTATATTTGAAACATTTTGAGACGTACACTTACACCTGCCCCCACACTCGAGTCTGTTGCACTTTCAACTCTTTGGTGCAATTATAATCAGTTGCATCCAACCCTGGGCCAAGCCTTCAATGCAGCTTTTGTGACATGGTGGTCTCTGTTTTCTTCTACACAATGCCGTATTCTTTTTTCCTTTCCCCCACATATCAGCCTTTTGGAAATATGACTCATAAGTAGGACTGGCCCCGTCCTGTTTCTTGTCCTAGCCTGATATATATCATGTTCAGGTCTGTGATGTTGGCTCACAGTCTGCCTGATTTTGAAACTCAATTAATAAGAGGTTATGCCTGGGGCTAGCTTTACTAAAATTTTCTATTAAGTCTCAACGTGAGCCTGAGATTAGATCCCAGCCCCCTTTGTCCTGTTAATGGGCGGCTTGGGCCTGTAGTCAATGGTCTGATTACCTGGATAGTAACGGACAGTGAGGCCACTAGATAATCAATCCCAACCACACAATGTGAGGTAACCTTCGCAACAATTTTGAATCGGAGTCATCTTCTGTCAGATGGTTCCAAACTCCTTTTCTAGTACGAGTTTCACTAATTTTCATGTGGATGGCATAGTTCTTTGGAATCTCGAGGTAATATCTTTTGCATTTCTCCCCAGACTTTGTTCTTCAAAACTGATTGAGGCTTGTTCCTATTAAAATAGTTAAGAGGTGATCCGCACAGAGATTGAAGAGGCAATTCTAATTTGTGAGCATGAGTAGAATTGATATCCATTAGTTCCACAACGTTTAAAAGATGGGGAACACCATGAACATATATTAGCTAAAAAATGGGGCTGGTCCGTTCATTAGATGGGCCACACATGTTTTAATCAAAATGGTCAGTTGGGAAATAGATGATCTAACGTCTCATTCAACTGGTCAGCACTTTAGGCCATACAACGTTTGCAGTGGCAGTACATCCAGCTCGTGAATTGAGCGGGTAGTGCGAGTTCTGACGTACCTGGTTTCAGTCTTGCTTAATCCAGATAAAAAAGCAATGTTTGCAGTAGCCCCACTAGATCTGTGGCCAGAATACCTGCAAGCATGTGCCGCATTGGCACTTGTGCCGTGATGGGCCTCTTCAGTATCTCTTCCTTCCAATCGTTTCAGCATTTATTGGTGAAATCTATCGTTGCACATGGAACTGTCCACCTCAAAGGCAATGGGAGGAAGTAACCTCCTGACAATGAAATGGCGAGGAACAGCAAACATGGTGGAACCTTTTGGCTGCCAACCCATATCCATGGTGGGGCCCACCAATTCGATTTCCCTCATCAAACCATGTACAGATACAGATATAGTCCATACACTATAGATAGAACATGACCTTTTCAACTAAGGACGGTCTCACTTACCTCCGTCAAAGGCAATCTGCAAATATCCAAGGGTCCGACCCACATCGCCAGACCAGTCCTCCCTCAGGTTGCCGTTACAGCAGGGTCTGGATCTTTGCATGCACATGCTGGAGGCAGTTAGTTCCAATCCGAGCCTGGCGTTGGATACCGACAGCTTTGATTCGCTCACAAAAAAACATCAACCAAGTTCTTTCAAATACCACACTGCCATTCAATTACTGTTCCTTTCACTTCCAAATGAATTACTGAACTGAATAATGCTTACTGCTATACAAACAACACCCTAGTGGAAAAGATTGCATTAGACTAGAAGCAAAAAGGGGGAAGAAAGAAAAAGAATATATATATTGCATGTTGCATGTGCTGCATATTCCTACCTGCTTATGGATCACCATCGCACAAGTCTCGCCTTGCCTTCTCCCTCTCCCAGTAAGCTGCTCTCAAAGTCTCATACGATAGTTTTCCGCTTAATCCATTTGATGCTTCATTGATAATTGGACCACTGTATTGCTGATATTGCTGCTGATGCTCTGGCCACAACCTCCCACTCCTGCTTCCAGCGTCGTATCCCGGCGTTGATATGTAATTCGAATCCATGACCATGTCACCCTCCAATATATGAATCACCTTTTCCATGAACAAAAAGGTCAACAGAACAGAACTCTGGAATCGTGACATTACACTAAATATTTAAATAGGAATTATCAGGTCCCAATGGATTGGGATGTGTAACGCTGTGATGTGTCCAGACTACACAAGTGGGGCCCATGGCCATCCATATAGGTTTCATAGGGAATGCAGAAATATCTCCAGATTGGAAAATTTCAACCCTTTAATCAGTAGCCTACAAACTGACAGTTAATACAATGATACAGCGGTCTAGCAAAGCAGGCAAAGATTTCTGGGGCACTCCCCATACAAGGTGGGGCTCATCAGACCAAAGGTCCGGATCAGTGGACAGACTTGGAACATCAGGCATGACATAATTCCTCACATTTGGGATTTGAAAATTAGTATCTTTAGGGGACATGATTTATTGTTCCCAAAAAATCCATAGACACACCTACCCTTCATTAACAATAAAGAGTACGAGTTCAGACTCTGACCTGAGACATTCGTGGCCTTGAATGGGGATCACGCCGAATGCACAAGGATGCAGCATGAAGCATGCAATAGATCTCATGTTCTGAATACCGGTTCCCCAAGCTTGGGTCTACCAATTCATCGATCGCATATTCTTCCAGTAAGGGGCGTGCCTGAACATGAACAAAGATTGAGGATAAGCACGATAACCAAAGGAATGTAGTGCATGCCTAATAAGAGACTTCCTTCCCAATCCCCCATCCCCACAACTACAATCATGCCCACTGTTTACCCATTCAGTTAGGCATTGCTGGCCCTTGGGCCTGTTGATGTCCACAGCTTTCCGCCCTGTAACAAGCTCCACAAGTACCACTCCAAAGGAATAGACATCTGCTTTTTCTGTAATTTGCCCGCTTTGGGCATACTCTGGTGCGAGGTACCTAGCAGAGGAACAAGAGCTGATTTAGTTCTGTTCATCATTTGCCAACAAAAATAATAAAAGGAAAGATGTTATTGTTATCCCTCTGGACTTACCCAAAGGTTCCAATCACTCTTGTTTCCACACCCAAGTCTCCATCTGGTTGCCACCTTGCCAGGCCAAAATCTCCAACCTATGTCAAATACCCAACTGTTACCTTTTTCATGTTGTCACAAGTATGCAAGCAGAAAGCACATGCATTGTGCAACCGCACATGCAGGTAAACTGAACAGAGCTAGATTTTTCTTCATATATGTGTTCAATCACTCATTCCTGTTTGGAAGATCTCTGTCGTTCATTCTGGTACTAAGAATTTGCCAGATGATTGAGCAAGCAGCTCAAATATCACAGATACAAGAATATGTAAAAAATGAAAGGATGTGTTTGAAAATGGCAACTATAAGCTTCCTGTGATGCATCTACATACTTTGAAGGACCTTGTTTTGGTGTTAGGTAAGCTTTCAACCTTGATCATTTATTTTTCTCTGATGTAAACCCATTCCTTGCTTTAAGAATATTTTGACTAGATTAAAAGACGATGAAATCTTCTCAGAAGATCTAATAATGCATAACCTATGCCACAAGTAGGTCTTGTTGTACATGGATCAAAACGTGTTGCTTGTGGATCTATCAAGCATGATTAGAGGTGACTTCAATCAGCATTAATCTGGAATTTAGCATATCCAAATCGCCTATAGAATCAAATTGTGATCACTCAAGAGGTTTCCTAAAAAAAATATTTTTTATCTATAACCAAAAAATATATTATTTGTTCAAACAAATTCCACCAACTAGTTATTTGGGGCGACTGTCAGGAACCATCGTTGCAACGGTTATGCTTTGAAAGAAAGAAGAAAGGCAAGAGTTCAAGTTCCTGAAAACAACAGAAAACATCCCTCCAGATACAGGGCATTGGAGTGTGAGAGATCGTCATGCTTTGCCATTTCAGACTTTTTTGCTTTCTTTCTTTTGGTGGGCTCCTTCGGAGAATCAGATCAGTCCACACACAAGACATTTGGCTTGGGTGGATCGAATGTGGACTCGTTATGTTTTGTACAACAGATTTCATAGTGCTAGTATCTATGTACACATTAATGTCAAACATCTCTAATTTTTTTTTTCTTGAGCAGTGACAATTTTATTGAAACAAGGCATCTCTAATTTGATGAGTAAAAATTCTAATATAAGATTAGAACAAAAAAGAAATTCTAATATAAGCAGATTAAGAAGAACAATATAAAAAAGACTGTATTTGTATATCTACATGCCCAGTGGCTTGAAATCATGGACCATACCAGTGGTTCAAAATCATGGGTGATGAGAATATTGTTTGGCCTCATGTCACGGTGGACAATGCAACCCACTCTACATTCTTCATGAAGGTACCGCAACCCTCGAGCAGCTCCTACTAGCAATTTTTTGTCGAGCAGCCCAAGGTAAAGGTTCTCGATTACGTCCTGCAAAATTCCAAACCTTAAATCCATAACATTTAAAATTCCAAACCTTAAATTTGCAATTTAAAAAGAACCATAATAAACTGAATAATGACAGAAAATCATCTTCTTGAAAATAACCCAAAAAAGGGCAATAGGAGAATTTTTAATAGAGTTCAATAAAAAATCAGACATGCATTAATTAAAAGGTCTTTGTTTTTTTTTAAGTAGATAAAAGTGCTAGAAAACTATTTTGTCATATCTTAAAGAAATGCAATGTTCTCGTAATTCTACATTATGGTCCCTTGCAATAGCCAATACATTCAAAGTTCTGATCTGACTACAGTTTGAATACAAAATGCACCCGAAATGCAGCAGTAGATAAACCTAGAAGAGGCCCATTTGTAATGGTTCTAACAAGTCCAAAGGAATGGGCCATTCTATCATGAAATTATTCAGGAAACGTCATTTTTCCTCACAATTTTAGGATATGCATGATTGGGCTAAATTGAGGACATCTGGCAATCTGAGGAAAAATTCGTTAGTGTTTCATAATTTTCAGCACACATGTATCTTGCCACGGATACCAAAGGACCTACCATAAAGATGGGAATCAAGTGATCCATTACAGATATATTCATAAACCAGCAACCTTCTCCTGTCCTCGACACAGAACCCGATCAACATAACAACATTCCGGTGCTGTGCACAGCTTAGAACTTCCACCTCCGAGCAGAACTCGTGATCCCCCTGAGAACTTGCCAGTTTGTGTTGCTTGACGGCAACCGCCTGGCCATCTGGTAAGACACCTCGATGAACAGATCCAAATCCACCTTCAGCCAGGAAATTAGCTTGTGAAAACCCACCTGTAGCAAGCTCCAGCTCAGCATAGCTAAACCATCTTGGAGGTTTTCCAAACACGGGAGCTTTGTGCTGACATATCGAACACAGTGGGGGTGGGCCTGGGGGTGCATTTCTGGAGAGAGAAATTGCCTCTCTAACATTTCCACTGTAGTCAAGATCTGCTCTGTAGTGCAACATCCCTATTCCAGCTTCTCGATCAAGTTTAGAAAACTTCTCCAGTAAGGCTTTTGCCGTGGAAGTCTGAGCATTAGCATTGTGTCGTTTTGAGCTTTCTTCAGTGTGTTTTGAAGATGGGCGGCTAGCATTGATAATCTCTGCCATCCATGGCTGGAAGTCTAAGCTTGTTGAAGGACTCAAATTTTCACTATCTGTGTCGGAGATAGTAGCATCCAGATTCCTATTTTCCTTTGTTACTAGTGATTCCTCTTTCTTTGTACCTCCATTGATTTCAGAGACGAAAAATGGTGAAGTTCCAGGATCTGAACTTGACCCCGATGAGGTCCCAGCCTCGGTTGCAGTGAATGGAGTTCCTAGCTCCGGACTGCTAGTTGGTGTTACGACTGGCCCTCGAATGGAATTCAGTGAATCATTAGTATCCTTAGGAGGTTTTGCAGATGCTTCTTGCAATCACAGAAGGCAAAGGACATGCCACTTCAGGCTCTTTCTTAGGTGATCCTACCAAATTCAAACGAAGCACTTTTGGTTGAGAACGTTTCATGACAACAATGTTACATTGTAGTTCTTCCATGCAGTGTTTCTCCTCTTGCTTCAGCTGTCTGTAGAAGGAAGCCATTAAAGTAAGAATTAACCAAGGCATTGGAAACCAAAAGAGGAAAAGAGAAAATTAAAGGCGCATACATAGGCGAAACTAAGTGAAAAAAAAAATCAACAAAATCTGCACAACGGCAGCCCATAGCTAATGGCTAAAATTTCTTGCTTTGAAATTAAAACCAAGGTTTTATAATTTATCATACTTGTCCAATACAACCCAGCTTGATTGGGTTCTTTTGCATTCTGCGGCCACAGCTCCACTTGGTGATCCAGAAACAATCTTTATCTTCACATTTATCTATCAAACAATAATTGAATGATAATCATCACACAACAGTTACAGCGAGCGTGGAAGAGGGCTGCAGTAAGAATACATTAAAGTGCTAACCTTGTTTGGGTCATAAACATCATGTAGTTGAAGCATCATTTGGGAACAGGAATCTGTAATATCACACTTCTGCTCTGAAGAAGTTCCTGAGTAAGACTTCCTGTGGCCACTGGCACAATCTCCTGAAAATCTTGGAAATCCCCATAGTTTTCTACCTGAAGAACAGTGACCAGGGATCCTCATCAGTCAGTAGCATGCCTATGATTGAGCGAACGAAATCGGCCCACGAAATCCAACAGCAATATAGATAGTGAGAATATTCTGTCAGATTCACGAAATGTACCGGGACTAGAAGTCCCTATGCATAACATTATAATTTGTCTGAATTAGAGCACTCAATTTTCTCAACGATACAGCCAGTTTCAAGCTATCAGGATGAGAGCAGCCTACAATACTCTAGAAAAACAGGCAAAAAATTTAGTAAAGAATATTACCACTGCAATCTTTGGGGAACTGAAGATTTACACATTCGATAAAAGAATGGCATGAAATATCTGAAACCCAAGTTTAACAGGTCATACAGCTAAGTTTTCATCGTAGCAACCCTACTCTACCCAAGCAATTAGGCAAACATGGGAAACAAACTTTAACACAATAATCAGCTGCAGATAGCAGTTCAAAGAGAGAAAAACTAACAAATCTGTTGCCATTTTCCTTTCGTTCAAAGAAGGTGAGAGAATACACCAAGATGAAACCCATACAATACTCCATGAGAAAAAAGACAAAAAGAAAAAAATAAAACAAAGATATTAAAAAACAGAACACCGGTAAGAGCCTAGACTAACATAGAGAGGGCAGAGGAAGGTACCTGAACTATGTGCTGGGACTACCACCAGCAGTGTTATACAATCCCCAGGTTGAACAACATGAGTTAAAGCCCACACAAGAGCAGTCCTCGGAATTTCCTTTGATGCCTTAACAGCAACAACAACCTTCTCAGCAACATCCGAACCCTTGTCCTGCTTCCCGCGCTTGGGTTGCAGATTAGTATTCATCACAGCTGCAGTTTCCAACAAGCACCTTCTTCAACAGACCCAATCTCTCAAACCCATCTCACAAATCTAGATTTCGCTCTCTCTGTGGGAGGAAACTTCAGAGCAAAACCCAGAAGCAGAAAAAAGAACTACGTGACACAGAGTACTCTTTCCATCATTTAAGCTCATGCTCTCCTATCCTGTTACCCCCAAACACCTACGACAGTACCCCTTTAACCCGTTTAGATAAAATGGTCAGGAAAGGCAAAAGAGACGAGGAAAAAGCAATTGTATCCTGAAGATACTATGGAAAACCAAAACTCCTACTTTTCCTCTCTTTTAAAACCCAAATCAATTGAACTTTCCTACAACCCTTTTCTTCCTTCTCTCTGCAGCATTCAAGAGAACGAATCTACTGACAGAAAGAAAAGCATTCTCAGCCAAATATGAACGCTCTCAAATAAAGTAACTTTGAAAGCTTTATGGCAACAGCACCAGAGCATTGTTCCTATGAATGTCTGATGGGCCCGCAGCGGAAAACGACAGAGCCAAACCAGATCTCACGCACCTCCCACACTAGTAACTTTCCGAACCTTCAATTGGGTGGGAACCCTGAACGGTGAAATCAACGGCTTCAAATCGCAGTAAATCAGCAGATTTCAGTGCGATACGAAATCAAGCAGCTGGATTTCTACAGGAATGACCACTGAAACCTTCAAATGTAAGGATTGTGTCCTAACCAAAAGATACAAGCCCTAAAATATCCGTAAATCAGCTCCTTTTAACTGCATTTTCTTCCTTTTCTGGCTACAAACCCCTAAAATCTTCTACAGAACTCGATTCTATTATGGAAAACAGCAAAATGCTTAAAAACCAGCTCAGCGTTCTTTCTATATCTTCTCGTCAATTATGCCGGTACTGCTTTTTCGGAAAGGAAAATGCTTCCAAAACTCTCCAAATCGAGCTCTAAACCCGCTTTCGTCGCAGAACAGCAAGATCCGATCTTTCAAAACCGCATCTCCCGCAGTTCCCGTCTTAGAAACCAACACATCATCAAATCCGAAGCTGAAAGCCGCGATTCTCGTTCGAAAACCTCCGAATCAAGCAGTAAAATCGCAGAACTACCAAAACGAGAATCTTCAGATGGAGAGACGAGATCGGATCGGTTCACACGACCTTTTTTTTTAGCCGTTCCTGCCTACAAAACCTAAAATCTTCAGAAACGAAGCTCCAAACGCAATTCTCGGCCGGAAAACCTCCAAATCAAGAGCTCGAATCGCTTAACCGATAAAAAATGAGCAGCTTCCAAGGGGAAAAAGAACGAGATGAGTTCGTTTCCGATCGCTTTTTTCCGTAGTATCTATCTTTCAATCTTCGGATCTGAAGCTCAAAAGGCGATTTTCTTTCAGAAGCTATATCCAAAAACATCAAAATCTCGCTCAATCCCAGGCGGTTTTTATCTATATCTTTCGGTCCTTTCACATCAAAATCAGCAAGAAAACGCCAACAGAGAGAGAGAGAGAGAGAGAGAGAGAGAGAGCTAGGGTTACAAGTTCCCAAAAACTGCTTCTGCTGCTGAGAAATAAGTAAGGAGAAATAGAGAGAGAAACGCAATCTCTCTGTCTTTCGCTTACTCAACCTCTGAGAGAGCGGATGAAGAAACTCAACTCTTGCACTCTACCGGTTGCGGATTTTTAACTTCGAATCGCCGTCGGAGGTTGCGTAGAAACAGACTACCCCTGATCTAGTCGAGAATTACGAAACTGACACTCCCCGTCACTTATCATTTCACTTGGTTTATCATTGATATTCTGGTAGAATGCAATAGTTCATACGCATGCACTCCGAAATTCTACATCTGGAATTCATTTTATCTCAAATTGTACCGTCACAATCGTCCAAGAAAAACGTAGATAGGTTTTAAAATATAAAATATGATTAATTGAACTATTCTATACTTTGATTAATGACATCTATATTGTTTAATTTGGAACTTTTACTTATTGCCATTTTAACCGTCCATTAGATGTCCACTGATTGGTCAGTTACGGCATTTTTCGGTGTTTTGTTGGTTTATGATTCACATAGAGTGGTTCATACTATTTGGAAGGTCCAATTTGATTTAAGTATATGCCACGTATGCTATTTCTAAGAGCATGAGTATGAACTCTCACCCTCTGGCAGAGTGCATTATAGGTTTTGTGACCCATTAATAGTTTTTGCAACTTGGCCGCGGAAAACGTGGTGTGCATATTCCTCATTCCAGAACCGTCCAATTGCCCGACTCGTTGTGGATGGAAACTCGTTTGAACATCATTGGATGGTTTTACGACTCGGAGGAGTACGAGACTCGGATAAGGTAGAGCTGGCGAGTTGAACTGATTCATCCCTGACTCGATCGAGGCCGAATGAGTCGATCCGAGTCGCCGAGTCTTTTACCCATGCGACAGATAGACAACTGTGCATTCGCTGCACAGCACCATTCATGTGAAAGTCCCCAGCACCTTGCACTCGTGCGAGGACTTAATCATCAGTTGAGTTGGCTATTTTCTTGTTAGATCTGGGATCCATACCTGGTGGTCATTTTGGCCGTCAATCAGTTGGTTATCAATATAGGTTTCACCAAATGGACGATCTGGATCACACCATTTATGGTCGTATGTGAGAAAAAATGGAGGGGAACGATCATGTGTGCTCGAGCTTATGTTAATTACTGCACATTTGAGCTGTTGGGGCCCACTTATGATCTGTATGTGGATCCAAACCCTGCATCTGAAAGGCCACTTGCGGCACAAGGGATATTGCTGTCGGGGGTGTTGCAGGCAATCTGCTTAGCATTGGCAGCTCAACAGCAATTTACGGATGGGAGAGGACGCCGATTGACTGCGACTGCCTATCGGAGGAGTTTAGAGCTAGGTGGGGCCCACCGTGATGTTTGTGAGAAACCCACCCCGTTTATCCGTCGTTTTATCATACCATGATAAGACGTAAAAATCAGAGGAAAACTTCTGGGTCCATCTTGATGTTTATATGCCATCCACACCGTTCATGAGGTTGAGGTGAATTGAAAACACAAAACCATTGGCCTGATACAAAACTTATAGGGCCTACGAATGTTTCAATCAGTGGATGTTAAATCCTCACTGTTTACTGTCGGTTGTCCACTCGAGTTTTAGATTTGCCTCATTTTTAGGCTCCACATGATCTGGAAAAAGGGACGAAAGGAGTGGATTTCTCAGAAACATGATGGCCCCACCTAGCTTCATTTGGGAGTTCCTGCGACAGGCTGTCGGATGTAGCCGAGCTTGGAAATAAATCAAACCAACGGTTTCATCGGCAGCTTTTATCATCAGATCGCGTGAAAAGCCGTGAAAAGGTTTAATGCTACAGTTATGATGATCGCAATTTAATTGAGGGAAATGATCCGCCGTTGGACACCTCTCTGTTTGTCAGCCTGATTGCGTGATGGGAAGCGGGCCCATTACTTTCTTGGCAGTCGTCGGATTACCCGATGCTCACTTTCCACGACTGTCTAATCATGGTACTTGGATCTGTGGCATGTTGATCTGTGGCATGTAGGAAGGTGGATCTAGGCCGTCCAACTGGTAGGGGTCTGTCCGTAGATGGCCTCAGGAGAAAAGAAAAAGGAAAAAAAAAAAAAAACATTAGCTGTTTATTTTTGCTGAATACATCTTCATTTGATAGTCCATTTGAAGGCCATCAACAATTGTGGGCCATCTATAGCCAGACCCATTAGATGGACGGCCTGGATCCAACATTTTAAGTAAGCATTAGACCCCTTGACTACTGAAGCATTTTGGGTAGGCATGCCCCAAAATATACAACAAGATCTAACGGTCTCAATCGGATCAGAGGACTGTCCTCCGAGTACCCTCCGTCCAAAAAACATGCAGGAGCATGTACCCATTTGATGCCATTTATGAGTTATGGCCCACCTAAGAGGTGGATCATCGATTAGACGGTACGGATCAATGGACATGACGTTTAGTGTTCCTTTGGGAGGCGGTTTGGCTAGTGACGCCGCCACTAGCCAGGTGGATCGCGGTCGGTGCTCTGTGGGCCCCACCATGATGTATGTGTTTCATCCATGCCGTACATCCACGTTTTAAGATTATTTTATGGTATGAGCCCAAAAATAAGGTAGATCCAAATCTCAAGTGGACCACACAGTGTTGATTGAACGTCCACCATTAAAAATTTCTTGGGGGCCACTAGAAGTTTTGGATCAAGCTGATATTTGTTTTTGTTTTTTCCCTTCATCCAGGTGTGTATGATCTGATCAATAGGTTGGATGTCAAATAAACAGTACAGTGGGCCTAGGAGGTTTTTTAATGGTGAACATTCAATAACTACTGTTTTCCTGTGATGTGGTCCACCTTAGATATAGATCTTCCTCATTCATTGCATCAAGTCCTAAAATGATATGTTAAAACGGATGGATGGCATGGATGAAGCACATACATCATGGTGGTGCCCACAGAGTACCGACCTCTAGCCGACTAGCAGGGTCACTATCCAATCCTTGTCCTTCTTTCTGAATGACTCATTGAGGGCTAAGTCGTAAATAGTCGACGAACAAGAGCCCTTTTCAATGCTGCCACAAAGAGGAGCCGTCCGGTTACACTATCAGGGGACGTTAACCACACTCGCAGGTTAGAATCGAACCCTATCAGGAACCACGGTTAACGGCGCACGCGTGGGACCCACACGCCGTTATCTTTCTCCGTCACCTTCGCGCCCGCAGTACGTAATCTCAACACCAGTGAAAACGGACGCGGATTAGATTAGCTACTGACAGGTTCAGTAGCCAATCTTGCTACTGAAGTGACGTCACCATGTTATGTGGGCCCTAGAATGATGTATATGTTGTATCCACACCGTCCATCTATTTGGAGAGACCTATTTTAGGACATGATTCAAAGAATAAGGCAGATCCAAAGCTCAAGTGGACCCCACCACAGAAAACAGTGGGGACAGTGATATCCACCGTTGAAAACTTCTTGAGGGCCACAGAAGTTTTCGATCAAGCTAATATTTGTGTCTTCCCGTCCTCCATATCTTTTTAAATTTATGAACAGGTTGGATCTCAAATAAAAATCATGGTGGGCTTAGGAAGTTTTCAACGGTAGATGTCACTGTTCCCATAGAAAAGTTTTCTGTGGTGAGGTCTACTTGAGATCTTGATCTGCCTCATTCTTTGACACATGCCTTAAAATGTTCTCTCCAAATGAATGGACAGTGTGGATGCAACAGATACATCATCCAGAGGCCCACAGACCATGGTGACGTCACTTCAGTAGCAAGATTCGCTTCTCAACCTGTCAGTAGCTAATCCGCGTCCAATGAAAACGTGCCAACGACGTGTCCCTTCCGTAACTAACGGCTTCGAGATAGACGCCGTCAGTCGGGAACCTAATTATCATCTGCCTCGGAGACGGCGACTAACGGCGGATTCGGACGGATCGTATTGTCAGTTTTTCGCGCCAGCTGACGGATCGTGCCCGGTTCGAACCTCCTAAACCATTCAATATGGGCTTCTCGAGGAATATTTAAGTGGACAATATTATCCTCGTGTTTATGCTTTTTTACTTGACTTTTATTCTTCCAAGACATGTAATTGAAAATAATAGTGGTGTCATGCACGTCCAAAAGCGAGTTTTGTTTGTTTCGAAGAATTACAGAAATAAACTTACTTTATTACGGAAACGACCCTGAAACTTAGAAACTAAATCAACAGACTTACACAAACACCCACAGATTTACTGTAGTCAGTTCTAAGAAATTTTCTCTTTTAACAAGATCAATAGTATGCACGTGGTTTGCACGTGATGTAAATTGGCGTGACTCTTGGGCATTTTGGGATTAAATGGTTTAAACTTAAGAGAAGCCGTTTGGATGCCACAATTTTTTTTTTTTTGTTAGTCATGCAACTTACCCACCTTGTTAGTTGGGCAACTCACTCACACGGTTAGTCACACGAACTGGTTGTATTATTATAAATTTTCTTTTAACACACACACACACACACACTCCCAGCCTGGGCTCAAATCCGATCTAAGTGTCGAGATGCAATCGGTTGTCCAATGAGCCATGGAACCGAACCCTGTTTGATTTTCATATTTATTGATAAATAGCTTGTAAATAGGTTATAATTACTTCTTTCACTTAATTTGGTTTCCAAAGGAGTAACTTCATAAAAAATCAAGTCAATTCTTAATAGATTACATATGTGTTTGTACACACATAATTATAGAGCCTACCATGAAGAATATATTACATCCATGTTGTTCATCCATTTCCACAAGCTTATTTTAGGGCATGCTTTAAAAAAATGAAGTAAATCTACAATTCAAATGGACCAAACCATGCACAACAGTGCTCCTAACATACTTCATATGTTGAAAGTAATCAATACCTTCATAAGGCCCACACTAATGTTTATTAATTTGTCATCTAACCCATTTATAAGATCATTAAGATATGAATTAACGGAAAACATAAAAGCAGCTTGATCTGAAATTTCTATGCCCCCAAACAATTATCGACAATAAGCATTCAATTCCTGTGATTTAAGTGGTTCACTTGAGCTTTAAATTTGTTTCAGTTTTGGGCTCATGCCCTAAAAGGAGCTGACAGAACGGATGGACAACATGGATATGACCTATACATTATTGTGGGCCCCACATTTTTTTTATTCAAAATATATTATGCCTCTATTTTGCACTATAACTTTTCTCTTGCCAATGTCAACTACGATCAAAGATACGAAAATACAAGGTAAGTAATGATGAATAATTTACAATACATTTGCGTTGCAATTTGGAAATCAAACATGCTTGTGCAGGAGCTCAAGATACTTTTGGCATATTTAATATTATGATACTTGTGAGCACTAACATATGTGGCATATGTAAACTGTTTAGAGATTGATGATGCCAATTGTGAATGGTTAAACATAGACGGTCTTATACATGTGGAACATTTGACATATATGATGCATGTGCATGGAGTACTACGTTCACACATGTATCATACTAAGAATATGTTATGAGACCATTTTAACAAGTATAGACTATCCTTGCTTGACAATCACATTTTTGGCCTATCCACAACGCCAAAAGCTAGCCTTTAACCGCCTTGTCTAGGTCAAACCAATCCATGTCTTTGTCTAGTCTGGCCTTGCCACCATGAATTAATTACTCTTATAATCTTTGCCAAGCGCCAGGAAACAAGTTTGAAAACTAAGTATATGTGGCACACATGTACAAGATCCAGAACATTATATATAAAAAAAAAGGTGCAAGTCCATTAATCAAGTGGCCATTAATGAAATATATGAATGATTAAAAAGCTTGGCCAGATTTTTTATTTCCTTCTAATCCATCATTTTCTTTTTAATATTGTGGTTGATGGGGTTTTCCTCCTCAGTTCAGAGGAGAGAGAGGAGTGTAGCCTGGGTGTGGTCGGGTGCCCGGACTAGTCTGATTGGGCAACCGAAATTCACTCAGAAGAGGCAGATGATGCTAGACTGTTTTGACAACAGTCAGGCGCCCGATGGTCAGGTGACCGGGCGCCCAGTGCTCTGGGCAGGGCGCTCAACCATGTTGGTCCAGGCGCCCCAAATTTGAAATTTACTCCGTATGCACGCTGGACGGTTTTTAAGGTTGGGCGGGCGCTCGACGATCTACTAACCAAGCGCATGACCTTGCGCGAACTACTTATATGCAATTTTCTAATTGGGTTGTAATTCATCCGGTTCTCTACTTAAAGGGTTCCAAATCGGGATTGGGGTATCTTATTGAAGTGTTTTCACGTCTAAGGTGAGAGAAAGAGAGAAAAAAAAAGAGGAAGAGAGAAAGAGAAAGAGAGAGAGAGAGAGAGAGAGAGAGAGAAGCTTATAGAAGAGAGATATTGCTTGAAGATGTGATCTTTGGCGCAACTATCGTCTCAACGCTTCTACGTCCTCGTGATCAGTGAGATCTCTCAATTTTCATTATTCTCTTATTGTTCATTTACTCCTACGTGAGTGAAGAAGGTTTGATCCAAGCGGTATATGCTTGTGATCGGTTGTAACGTTCTACTTCATAGTGAATTGTTGCTCTGGACTTAGGTCCCATGATTTTTACCACTTCGAGGGTTTTCTATGTAAAATTCTCTTGTATCGTGAGGTTGTTGATTTGCTTTTGATTATTGCATTATCATAGCCCATAATTCTAGTGTATTTGGGGGGGGGGGGGGGGGGGGGGGGGGGGGTGCAGTGGCCCGTTTGATGAGCCAACCAATGGTGAGCCAACCTATGGTGAAAAATATCACTAAGATTTTCAAAATGTTGCCATATCTTTATAGAAAGTTAATCAAATAATACTATTGTGGTAATATTGCGAAAAATATCACCAAGATTTTCAAAATTTTGCCATATCTTTGTAGAAAGTTAATCAAATAATACTATTGTGTTAATATTGTGAGATTTTTAAAATATTAGTAGATTTTAATAATGATGTAAATATCATGAGGTTCATGATTTTTATGTTAGTTTTTATTATTTCATCATGTATACATATAAAATTATTATTTATTAATTTGTAATATTTTATAATTTTCTATTTTTAGCTAAACTTTTGAATTTCATAGCTAAATTCTCATAGACAGAGAACTTCATTTGGGGTGTGTTTGGATACACCCAAAAATGGCATAAAAATATATCAATTGCTTTTATAAGATATATAGTCCTTTCAATAGCTAATTAGGAAATTGTGGTATGCGGAAGGAATTTCTGGTAGTACTAGGCCATTTTAGAGAAATGCTTCCTTACTCTCATAGCACTAGAAGTTATAGAGCTCAGAGTTCCAATGTGACAAACAGCCCGATCCATTGATCTGATCCGTGCATTAAGTTCAGAACACATTGCATAGGCTACCATGCAAAAATCTCACTGATCGGCTGATCCAATCGCCATCCTTTTTTCAAGACATGGGTGCGATGGTTAGAATTTAAAAAAAAAATTTGATTCTTTATGATTATAAGCAACTGATGATGGGTCCTAAAAAATAGACGGATCAATTTGTTGATTGGATTTTTATTGCGTAAATTATCTTAATCCTCTATATTTAAGGCCATTGATAAAATGATTAATATTTGTAAAATCAGTGTGATACTTCCATGAATGAACAGTCTAGATCAATGGATTGGTTGGTCTAGGTGTTCCAATGCAACTAAGAGCAGAGAGCACTGGAACATTTCTCCCCATTATAATATCATTATGGATTAGTAGTTTTTCTAATGATCTGACCGTTGCAACAAACCATCTGTTCGCTTCTATTTATAATAGCTTCATATATTTCTATTGCTTTTTGAGAATAGCTTGTTCCCTTGTTCTGTCATCTTGTAATTTTAACATGGGATTTAGGTATTCCATCCGCTTCTGCATTAGACTCGTTCTGGTGCCAACCAACGAGGTTTGGTATCCCTAGACCGCATCTGAACAGTGCATAAGGTGGTCCCCACTCCTATGAAGATTTGGGAAAAAAAAAAAAAAAAAAAATCAGGCCGGTCCTATCATTTTAGGGGACTTGGATTGGGTGCTACCCCCCCCTCTCTGAGAGGCCACCCTGATGTATGGGTTTCATGCACACTATCCATTCATTTTGCAATACCATTTTAGGATACAAGCCATAAAATGAGGCAGTTCGTGTTTCCTTTCATCCAGGTCTTTGTGACTTTATGAACAGGTTGGATGACAATTAACCATCATCTAAGATGGTTTTAATGGTACTGGCTGTCATTATCACCGCTGCTTCCTGTGATGTGGTCCATTTGAGACTTCGATGTGCCTCATTTTTTGGGCTTTATCCAAAAATGATATGGAAATATGGATGGACGGTGTGGATAAAACCCATGCATCACGGTGGCCCCTCAATCCACGTCCCATTTTAGGAGCCATCCCTATATGAAAATAATGGATGGTTTTGAATGACACGCGGAATGGTCCACATTCAACATATGCACATGATGGACTGATAAGTGGACCGTGTCATCTTCACGGTGGATACCACCTTATGCACCGGTCATATGCCCATCGCGCAAAGGGTTACATGTAGAAGGTGCGTGTAGGGCTAGCAATTTTTCACACTCTAGTTGCATTGTGACACGTGCTTACATGTGAAAGTAACCCCACTTTAGTGTGGCCTTGACTTGGCAGGATTTGATTGATCTACTAAAGAACCCGTGCAAAGCAACACTTGAAAGTGATTCAATTGAGAGTGAATGCGGTGTTATCCAAACAACTTAGTGGGTGTTATCCCTACTTAGTGGCCCGCATGGATGATATTTTGTATAACAACATTGTCCATCCATTTATCCAGCCCATTTGAGGAGGGGTTCCAAAAATTATGCAGAACCGAATCTCAAGTGGACCATGCCACTGGAAACAGTGGTGTTGAGTGCCCCACCATTAAAAATACCAAAGCTCATAGTAAGGTTTTAGTAATGTTTATTTCAAATCCAAGCTCCTAGTAATGTCAAGAAGATTTGGATGAAGGGAAAATATAAATATCCGCTTGATCCAAAACATTTGTGGCTCACAAAAAGTTTTTAATAGTCATTTATCAATGTTTCTAGTGGTATGGTCTACTTGAGATTTGAATATTCTTAGGGTTTGGTATCACGTCCTAAAATGAGTTGAAAAAAATAGATGGACATCATGAGTATATAAAAAATACATCAAGATGAGCCCCAAATGAGTAGGGTGACACCCACTAAGTTGCTCTCTAAGTAACCGCTAAGCGGCTCTCTTGCTGGACTAACGTCCAATGGGGATTGACCAATCAAATCTTGCCATGTTAAAGTCTCATAGAGCTCTTGTGTTTTCCGGCCTTACATAATTGAAGCAATGGATGTGGCCCCCACAAGCTTGTGGAATTAACGAGGTAGCAGACCGGCTTTACCCAAGACAGTGGGGTCCTCACCTTGATTTACCTATTCTATGTCCAAAGTGTCCTTCTGTTTTGCAAAATCATTTTAAGGCACAAGCCATAACATAAGGTAGAACTAGTTTTTAAGGATAGGGCGTTTAATGACCACTGTTTGGTATAATATGGCTCACATGAGAATTGGATCTGCTTTATTTTTGAGATCATGCCCTAAAATGATAGGAAGAACAGATGAATAACGTGGATATAAAATGCATATATCAAGGGGGGCCTTATGGTAAGGGCTGCACCGTCCTGGGTTAAGCTGGGGCGCACCTAGTCTGCTCCCAATTAACAAACCTTCGCAGAATGAATATAAAGGTGAATATTTAAATGAGAAAAACTTGAATACCTTGACATAGTGTCGTATATGCAGGCATTTAAAAATTACTCATAAATTATAGACGTGACATACAAATGATTTAAATTAAACTGTCCAAATTATGTGCATCAATTTATATACACCACAAATAAAAAATTACACTTATTTACTCATCTGACTGTCAGACTGGTGGAAATTTTGTTGGGTGGTTGAGACTGAAACTCATCTAATTGTCTTATTTGGACAGACAAGTGTCAATGAATCAGAGGCTATGGTTGCTTAACCAATCTAATTTTTGAACTGTAACTTAGTGACAATGGGTTCTTTCACTTGGTCAGCTTTTTTGAGTTACTATATGCCACGTGTACCATTTCTAAGTGTCTGCATATCAAGCATCATATACACCCAGAGTAGCAAATAACACCGTTATTTAGAAATTCAAACTCAGCATTGAGCTTCACATGGGCGAGGAACATGCGGCAATGCCAAACTGCTTAATCCAAATATGCCTTGGAACTTAGCGGAATATATAACTGCTTAATCCATATATGCCTTGGAACTTATCGGAATATATATTGGAATATATATATATATATATATATATATATATATATATATATATATATATATATATATATAGGTGCAGTGCTTGTATGGGATGGCTGGAAGTGGATTGCCTACCGAGTAACTCAGTAAATTCTGTGGGGCCCACTGTGATTTATGTCTTTTATCCACGCCATTAATCTGTTTTAACAGCTTATTTTGGGGCATGAGCCCAAAATCGAAGCAAATACATAACTTAAGTGGACCACACCACAGGAAACAGTATGAATTGAATAACTGCCATTGAAAACTTTTTCGGGTCCACAGAAGTCTTAGATCATGTTGATATTTGTGTTTTACCTTCATCCATGTCTGTGTGAGCTTATGAATAGATTGGATGACAAATAAACATCACTATGGGGCCTCAGAAGGTTTCAACGGTGGAAATCATTATTCCCACTATTTCCTGTGGTGTGGTCCACTTGAACTTTGGATATGATTCAATTTTGGGAACATTGACTAAAATGATCTGGAAAAACAGATGTACGGCCTGGATAAGATACATACATCCATGGTGGGCCCCACAGTTTACTCAGGGGGCAATCCGCTTCTGTCATAGCTACTGTGCTCCTTATTATTTATTGTACGCGTGGAATACATGAGTTAGATGTGGTTGATGGGCTGCTGACCCAAATCATAACCATCCAGTCAGTCGCAGTTGTTCTCCTGGAATGGGGCTGACGTTTTTGTTTTCTAGTATTTACTTATATGCCACCCATATGGGATCGTCCAAATGGGGCCAATTTTTTATTTATTTATTGACGAGGTATGAGGTAGGACTCGCTTACTACCATAGAAAGGCCCGGATCTACTCCATGCATGACACGTGTGTGACAAGCCATGTGAATTTTGAAGGCAATGAACCTTTATTGTGGCTCCCATGCCTGGGGACTTGCTTGGACCCGGAACCAGCCATGTGGGTGGTCCTGACTGTGGGGCATACCTCAATGTATACATGTAGGCCACATATGCATTCCAAACATGGCTGGATCAAAAGAAGATTAAACAAAATTGAAAGTAATCCGTTGGCTCCAAGTTTAGATTTATGCAAGGCATGATGTAATTGGGCTTGAGGCATGTCTTGTCAAAATAAATTCATTTTAGATAGGGAGAAATTGTTATTTGAAGTGTGAACTATATATATCGATTATAACTTTTGATTTAGATATTATTATGGGACACACAGCCTATCAATCTTTACCATAACATATCATTACATGGCCAACCAACTCACTTAGTGACTTGTGTTCATCGGTTTCACAAGAAAATGCACGTTTCCTCTTCAAAATCGAAAGTTTATGAAAAGTTTATTATTCTTAGTAATTTTAATTTTTATTATATTTATTTATTTTTAAAGTTTTAGTTTTATCATTTTTTGAAAATTGATTATAATCATGTTAAGAGTGCTATCCTAAGGTTAATTTAAAATAGAACTTACTATTTTCGATAAGTCCTATTATAGTGGAATTAAGATTTCTATTAAGCTTAAAATTTTACTATTTTTTTTTTCTGTAATTATGCATTGGAGTTTTATTTTTTTACTTTATTAGTGATATGATAAAAAAAGCATAGAAATTATATATTATTCAATAAAATATTTGAGTTTTCTTTTTTATTATTTCTTATGAATTCAAGAACCATCTCATGGAAATTGTGGTCATTGAATGCCTACCATTAAAAACCTCCTAAGGCCCACTGTAATGTGTATTTACCATCCAACCTGTTGATAGGGTCACATAGGCCTAGACGAAGGGAAAACACATATATCAGCCTGACTCAAAACTTTTATGACCTACAAAAAGTTTTTAACAGTCATTCAACATTGTTTCTTGTGGTGTGGTCCATTTGAGCATTGCATCTGCTTCATTTTTAGGTTCGTTAGATAGACAATCATAGTTATATAACTTGTGCATCTAGGTGGGCCCCATGGTCAAGGTACCCCTGGGTCTAGAGTTCCAGCCAAGTCACACCCATGTACATGCATGTCATTGTGGCTCCCATGCCTATATAAGCATGTGGTATTTTTCCGATGTGCCTGCACCCACAATCATAAGACCCATAGTAAAATAAAAAGGGCATAATTGTTATTCAATGTAGGATGTCTTTCTTTCTCACCATGGGTTCCAATAATGGACACATGATGCTTTTTCACTAGCAGTAAGCGAGTGCATCCGTACCTACTGCATTCAGTAGTCTTCCTTCTTACTTCTAAGGCATAAGGGAAAGTCTCATGATCCACAACTAGTTGTAAATTCAACTATTAGGTCCACTGGTAGTGGGTGTACAACATTCAGCAGGTCTGAGGTTTTAATGCTAAAGAGACCCTAATTGTACTGGTAGGTGCATTGTGTGACTAACAGTATGGGTGGGTTGCGCAGCTAACAAGGTGGGTGCATTCAATGAATGACAAAAAAAAAAAAAAAAAAAATAAAAAAATACTAGTCTAACACGTTGGCCCCACTACAAAAATGGTATGCCCTAAAAAACGGGGGGATCCAACCGCAAGTATTAAGCCGTCATGTGAATTTCCAGATTTTTGGACAGTTATCTATTATTTTCTATCAAGGGCAACCACTTTATGATTGGATATATATGATTTTTGGGCCTCCTATTTTTCATAATGGGCAGCCTTATTAGATGGACTTGATGTCGTACATACACCGTGGTGGGCCTACGCGCAGCTAAGCTACTTGCACGTTTTTGTCATGTTACACTGACGAGTTGCATAAAAACCTTCAGCGTTTACATATAGCCTAAAGATTATGAGATTAATGGACTCGAAGACATTTTGGGCGGAAAGCTCGTGGTATAGCTGTAATAGCCGTGTCATTGGTGGGGCACCAGCTTCTTTGTCTTTTACTTGGTCAAAAGACCGAATCAGGTCTATTGATGTCCCTTCTGTATGTAAAGAAACTTGGTGTATGAATCATCTCGACCATCCAATCGATCTGGTTTGCTTATATCAATCTGTACCACCAAATCAATGGGCCACCACTTGGATAAATCACAGCCAAAAAATTGCACCAACTGAATGATCCTAACTGTTCTACCAGTGTGCGTGTGTGCTTTTATTTTACTTATTTATTTTTTAAATTTGATAACCTACATTCCAATGCCTGTGAGATTTACATCATTCAAGCTGCTTGGGACCCACTGTGATTTTTCTGTGACATCTAAATCATTGAACAGATGTGCCTCCCATGTTAAACCTAGAGCCCAAAAATCAGTCTAAGCCAAATATCAGGTGGGCCACACAATAGCGAGCAACTGAGTGCAATGGCAAGGGAGCGCCCGCCATAGAAATTTCGGATCGCGTGTGGGGCTAATGCGCCCCTGCGTATACGTCATCCAATCCATTCATCAATGATCCCCACTAGGATGAAGTGCCACCCCAAAATTCAGGCCATAACATAATACGGGTGGGCCAAATGACATGAATTTAGAGGTTTTAATCATGTTTTTACATTTTTCCATGAGCTGTGGCCTACTTGCCTTTTGGATCGTCATGATTTTACATTGTTCCATGAGCTGTGGCTTACTTGCCTTTTGTATTGTCCTGAATTTTAGGCTGTACGATGAACAATGCATGGTTTTGGATTAATAAGCATCTAATGATTCATCATTGCTGGCATTCCAGAATATACACAAAAGCTTGGTGTATAAATCATCTCTACCATCCTATCATATTATATACACACGTTCTTTTGGACCATACAGGAGATGGACCACCTCTGGATGATTCATAGCCTAAAAGTACCACTCCGTAGACTTTTTTTAAAATGATGGTGGAAGAGGTTTTATCTTTTCTATGATGGTGGGACTCACGGAACATGATTGAAAGATATGCTTTCGTCTTTTATAATTGTGGTAACGCTTTCGATAGAAGACAAACTAAATAAGGCCTGTGGAAAGTTGCTTTGACACTGCCAAAATGTGATGGATGACACACAGCAGTTGGAAATTGGGAGCGCATTAGGTGCTGCCCGGTCTCACCCAAGATGGTGCAGCCCTTGCTGTGGGGCCCACCATGCCGTATGTATTCTATATTGATGCTGTCCATTCATTTTTCTAGATCATTTTAAGGTATACGCACAAATAATAAAGCAGACCCAAATCTCAAGTCAACCAACTTACGATAGGAAATGGTGGTGATTAACCATTAAAAACATCTTGTAGACTACAAAAGTTTTTGATAAAGTTGATATTTGCTTCTTCTTTTCCCTCTTCATCTACGTTTGTGTCCTTATCAACTGGTTAGATGGAAAATAAATATTATGGTGGGTCTTAGGAAGTTTTTAATGGTGGGTGTTCAATCACCACTGTTTCTTATATCATGGTCCATACAGGATATGGATCTGCTTCATTTTTGTGTTCATGTCCTAAAATGATCTAACAGATGAACAACATGGATGTAGAATACGTACATCAAAGTGGGGCCCATGGTAAGGGCTGCACTGTTTTGGATGAGGCCAGGCTACACCTAATCCACCCACTTTGAAGCTATTGAGTGCACAAGGCATACAATTAATTCAAATTTAACCGTCCAAGTCATAGTTATCCGTTTAGATGTTGGGTAAACAAAATATTACTCTTATCTAGTTATCTAACTATTAAATTGATGGACATTTATTAGATAGCTAAAAATAAAAAAATACATCCAATGGTCTTCTTCCAAAGGTTAGGAATGTCCAACCAACATAACTTTCTATGTGAAATATGCCTGCATATCAAGCATCATATGCGGCCAGAGTATCAAATAACTTCCCTTCGCATCCCTCCAAAGTATCCATGTTGTAAAATACTACAAACTGGTACATTTCGTAGTTGACAATTCCTTACAGGAGATGCGTTTGCTTTTGTTGCACTCAATCCCAGTTATACGACGGGCATGTTGCCTGCCTTTTGCTGGCATGTGGACCCATCTCCAACCGTCAGTCATCAAATAGGAACTCTATCATCTTCTAGCCTGGATACAAAGCTTTGTACAAGCCGAGCCCATAGCTTTGTGATCCAGGCCGTTGATTCGATAGGCCTTAACGTGGATAGAGGATACCCAAAAAATCTCCTAGATTGGACTATCGTAGCCATCAAATGTTTGGCGCATTTCTATTGAATTTTGGTTGTTGATGTATCTTCTTCTGGACTTTAGGTGTAGGGTTAGGATTGACCCATCCTCAATGGAGCCCATTAGATCGATGGTTTGGATAACCATGTCATAGGATTCAAGGATCGTGGATGTTGCGCGTTCCTCGGCTCCAAGGATCATATGCATCTTCATTCATCAGATCATATCAAGTTAAAGAAGTTATAATGAAATCTTGACCGTTAATCAGGGTGGAGAATCCTTTGCTGGGTCAAAGTGAGCCAACCTGAGGTCACGAAGACCATTGGATGCATTTGTCCTAAAAATTAGATTGATAGGATGATAACAGCCATTCAATTAAGGACTTTCAAAATGGATGATAAGGATAAAGATGACCCTACCGTCCATTTTGTAGGCACTTCATATAATAATTGTGATAATCCAATTAGGGCGATTTTCGGGCCATGTGCAATCTGCTGTAGATCATCACCTATCCAATGTTCGTTGGTGATCATAGGTGGTCCACCTAGCATCTAAGCAACTGCTTAGCACCCTTTAGTAGTGCAAACTACTTGTAATCCGGGGTGGGCCACAGTAGATGATTTGACCTTTCCTCTAGTAACTCATTCGGATTGTCTATTTTTTAGGCCGTTGGTTGAATGGTTAGATCATCTGATCAAGTGACTTTGACAGGGTCCATCACAAATGGATTGAATTGATTATTAAACGGTCCACACGTCAAATACAATTAGTTTCCAAAGGTTATAAAGATGCTAGTCATGCATGGGAATACTCCTCAATTTCCAAAGCATAATGGTGCACCTACCCATACAAGTGGGACCCATGGTTCTGTTGGGTGTAGGAGCTATGCAGTGGAAAAAATTAAAGTAGGTGAGTAACATATCACAATGACAATCACACAAGCAAATTGACCCACGAGAAGTAATCCGATTTTTAACGTGGAAAAACCCCTCACAAGTAAAAAATCATAGTACAAAGTGACACTAATCTATTATGATATTAGAAGTTATAAGAGATATAAGAAAACACAACCCGGATCATAGCCTACAAGAGAAATTCCAAGCTAGTAAAGCTAATTCTCGTATGAGAAGGACAAACACAACTCTTTCCCTCAACCCAGAAAACTCTAAGCTTCTTCCTAACTCTTTCTCTCACCTCAGAACCCACTCAATCATTCTAGGAAACCTTAGCCTGTTGGTGGTAATCTTAATCTCAGATTACATCCCCTCAAATAAGAGAAAACTGGAATTAGAAACTCTTTACGCAAAAAACTGTGCCAAAAACTAAGTTCAACAAGGAGATTACCGGCCAGCCGAACACCCTATAGGCTGAATGGCCCGGAAACATTCCATATAACTGTGTTGTAATTTCCACTGGGGCCGGCCGGTCTCATCATCTGACCTTTTGTCTGACAAGCCAACGTGTAGATGGGGCCGGTCATAGCAGAAGTTTCCGAAGGTAAAAAAGATGCTAGTCATGACTCATGCATGCTTTGGCCTTTTTTACAACATTTATCCTGTAATATATTTTGATGCCGGATTCAGTACAGACGTTTGTAGGATAAGCTAAATGTACAAATCAACATGTGGGATCCACTGTGATGGTCTACTTACATCCAATCCGTTAATGTGTGAGTTTCGGAACGACCATGCTTAAAGTACGTAGGCCCCACATACAATCTGAAAACTTTTAAAGGTAGGCCATCAGGTGGGATACCCTGCCAAAATTCAGGCCCGTCAACTCATCAGGTGGGCCACACATCTACGAATACAGTGAGCAGTAAAAAAAATTTGCCAGCGGTCCACATTCAGCATATGCATGTGGCATGTCTAATGAGTGGACCAGCATGTTTCTCTGGCCGAATCTAACTTCAAGTTGGGGCCCACCTGATTGATGGCTCGTATGTCCCTACACCATCCAGGTTGGAACGTGTAGTCACATGGATATGAGTGCAAGTGGGTCCAAGAAACCTCCCAAATCACGAGCCTTAGATGGGATGGACAGTTCACCACACGGTCTACACCCATGCAAAAATGACAGAAAACAGACATGCTCTTACTGACAAGCTCTTTAATGAAAGCGTACGAACTACAAAGAGGTACCTCTAACATTAATATCGTGTAGCAGAGATCTGTAGCCCGTGATTTTTGAACCGTTTAGATCCCAATTCAATGGACCATTTAAATGATCGTGCTGTCCATGGGCCTGTCTGGCCCAACCAAATTCAAATTTTTGAATAGGCCCAGCCCAGTAGGTCAAAATCAGGGCTGAAGCCTTTACCTGGCCTGGCGACCTCGACAGCAGTGGCCCGGATGCTTGATTCAATTCAGAGAACGCAACTTAGCTGCGACCCCTGATCCAGCGATGTGGGTCGGACCCTGACTGTAGGGCCCACCTTGATGCATGAATTGTATATCTACACTGTCTATCTGTTTTGCCAGATTGTTTTATTTCATTGGCTTAAAAATGAAGCAGCTCCAAATCTCAGGTGGACCACACCACAAGAATCTGTAGTGAATGACAATTTTTTTTTTGTGGGCCACAGAAGGTTTTGATTACGCTGATATTTGTGTTTTCCCTTCATCTAGGTCCCTGTGACCTTATCAAGAATTTGAATTTTGTTAAATGAATTAACTTTAATATCTCCAATTAGTATATATGATATTTGACAAAATAGTTACAGCAAGACCATTGAAATATATATTTTCAAAAAAATTGAGAAATTTTCAAGCCACAGGTGGGGCACAAACATAAGAATCACAAATGAGTGATTCGTCAATGATTTTTAACCATCCATTTAGATGGCCAACATTTGGATAGTTAGGATCATTTTATTAGTATAATTTTAGTGATGTCATTGATAATTGAATTGTTTGGGAGTATCATGAGCATGCCAAATGTATGGCTGACAAAGTAGTTTAGTGACACCTTTGTTACTCTGAGTGACTCTCATACTTTTAAAAAAGGGTTAAAAAGTCATTTTACATCAATTAGCTCCTATTCAAAGCAAAACAAAGGGATTTCAAAACCACTGAAGTGTATTTTCACTTACCTCCAATTCTATGGTCCCAAACGCTGGATTTTGATGCATTGACATCCAATTTCCTTCTATTGCACCCAATGCCAGGGTGCCAAGCATGGTGTTAAGTTCAGCCCATGGGTCACCCTAAAAAATGATTTGAGGTGCCAATCTCCCAACATTGGCCTTTGGTTTTGTAACAGTAGGTTTGCCTAGTCATGAATTGGATGGTTGTAATTATCTAATAGTCCTATTCATGTTAATCATGGTACCTTCTTTGATCCAAACTGCTAATTCTGCATGACATGGATTGAGCAAAAGGGTTCTCTAAGTAGTGCGAATGTTTCATGGTGACCTATCAAAAATGGGTGGAATATGAAAAGGTTGGACCACCATGCCTCTAAAAGCAGAGATGCACATAAGGGGACCATTGAAGTTCTCCCCACTAAACAATGTGAGTTTGTTCATGAAAGCTTTCTGCCCACTTCTTCCACATCCAGGCATACGATGTGGTCCCACAGTTAAGGTGTGTTCCTACAATATTAATGTTTCACCCCTCTAAATCATATAAATCCTTAGGCCATATGTTTGGATGGCTGAAATCTAAGGTGTCAATATGAAATCTACATGAATGGGAACGATTGTCATTTGGCTGCATGTCAAAGCCAATAAGCCCATATGCATGGGAGCAGATTAGGTGCGGCCGACTTCACCCAAGAGGGTGCCACCCTTTCCATGTGGCCCACTTTGATTTATTTATTCTATATCCATGCTGTCCATCTGTTTTGCCGGATCACTTTTTAGCAAGAGCCCAAAAATGAACCAGATTCAAATCTCAATTGGACAATATCATAGGAAACAGTGGTAATTCTTTTTGTGCGTCACAAAAGTTTTGGATCAAGCTGATATTTGGTTTTTCCCCCCTTCGTCTAGGTTTGTCTCTACCTCATCAACAGGTTGGATGGAAAATAAAAATTACTGAATATTAAATCACCACTGTTTCCTATAGTATGGTCCACCTCAAATTTGGATCTGATTCATTTTTGAGCCCACAGCAAGGGTAAGAGCTGCACCTAATCCGCTCTTCATATGTGAAAGCTTCAAAATTGAATCCCAACAAGCAAGGCATGTGGATGGGTGATAAGAACGTTATTCTATCTTGTCCCACCGTGGATTAACTATTCCCCAAAAAACTAGTGCACAGAACAATCTTAACCTTCTGTTCTATAGCTAACACAGACGGTTGAAAAAAAGAAAAAAAAAAAAAGGTCTCTGTCTGAGACTTCCCATCTTAAATGATTTGGACCCTTCTGCTCGTAATGTGACAGATTAGAACCAATTGTCTGGCTTACTCTATCTATTCATTTCAAAGAAATACTCTAAAATAACATATAAATAAGTGGGCCTATCATCCAAACTTAGTATAGCATTTGCCTCAGCCATTCATTAAAACATCACCTAAATTAGAACATGCCAACGCTTCCAAACCATCAAGGGTCCAGCCAACAAAAAGAGCCCAAAAAATTGACAGGTAGATTGTCTAGACGTGTAAGATTCGAACTTTCCATCAGGTGGGCCACACTATTTAGATCTTATAGGTCCAAATCAGGCCTTTTAACTCCTTATGTGGGCCACAGCGTACAGAAGAAACAAAAGCTAAACCAACGGTTTTATAGCCACCCATATGTTTTGTAATCTACGGAGGCCAACATGAAGAGTGAAACTGCTGGATTTTGAGGTCAGAAGATCCAAACAGATTGACCCACTTGCTGGATGGCTAGGATCTTGTGGCATATTGGCACGTGTGATTTCATGCTGATGGGCAGGTTTCCACCTACATATTCCCACGTGTGGATGGTCAGGTTGTATGTGGGCTTCGCAAACGTTAACTCTATACTACATGTTTGTGATGGCCCATTGGTCTAATTTTAATAGGCCCAACTAAAGCTCTTGGAAAGCACACATGTGAAAGATCTGAACCGATAATCAGGTGGGCTCCACAATGAATATTCTCTATCCCATAAATCACCTTAATCAACTCATCAAATTGAGTTCTCTACTGAATAATATTCAACTTTGATAGTCAGGCTATTTATTTATGACCACAATACATTGATTTTTCATATGATTTACCAATAACAAAATGCATTTTATTTGGGTTTCATTAGAAATTCCATACCATTCAAATATAAATACATAAATTTCTTTTTACTCATTTTAACATGAAGGCTATTGGGTTTAATGGTTGGGATCAGATTTCCTGATGAATGGATCGTCTGATCAGAACCGTCCGTTATCCACAATGTAGGGCCCAGTAGATATTCAAAGTATGACCGGTGTAGACTTGGGGTATCATGATATACGATTGATAGGAATATACCCCAATTGCATTTGCTTGTATCTTTTAGATATGGATAATGATTCCTTTCAGCCTGTTTGCACATATGCTCCAAAATTGAACTTTACTATCTTTTTTATTTGCATTATTCCCATATTGATAATGATTCTTTTATGCCTGTTTGCAAAGATGGTCTGATATGGATTTTAACCTTCTGTTCTCTTCTCGATTTATTCTCTCAATTGATGGTTAGGATTGTTTGATCACGTAGAGAATTCTAGATAAGACTAAAGTTGTGAAGAGATCTTTGGAACATTCTAGCATTCCCCACTGCCTTTTTGTGTGGCTGGAGTAATGTAAAATAAAAAAACTTTTAAAGTAATTTTAGCCATTGAATGATCGCTACATGGTACCATCCTAGCCATTCACGTAGGGCTTCTAAAAAGATTTTGTGCATGTTATTGGAACTCACAGAAACACCTAAAGAAGAGTCAAGCAAAGCACTTATAATCTTACGAGCAAATCAACACAAGAGAACATTTCGATTTTGTGTGGAAAAATCCTTATGAGAAAATATCACAATACAAAATGATCAATGCACCATGAAAACAAAGTTACAAAAGATGAATTTACCCGAATCAAAACTCCAAAGAGAAAGTCCTAGCTTTTCTCTTTCTAAAACCCTCTAAAACCCTTAAGCACATCTTAACTTTCCCTAATCTTGATAACACCAGCTTTTATAGTACATAACCAAAATTAGAAACAACTTATATAAAACTGTGTAAAACTGCGGAAATTGATGGTCGATTGATCAATTGATCAACATCGCTCAACCATCCCTTCGGTCACTCAAACATGCTAAAAAACGTCAAGAAAGTTTTCAACATAATTCTGAATATCGTTGATCGTTTGGGCCTCCAAGTTTGGTCGTTCAAACTTGTTTAAAATTATCCAGAGACCAATTTACAATATTTGAAGTATTTTTTATCACCCGATCATAGCAATAGGTCGACTGATGACCCATTGATTTATCCAAATTGAAGACTCCATTGAACACATATAAGAGGATCTACCTTGAACAAGCTGACAATGTTAGGACAAGACTCCAGCGTCACTGACTGGGCAGGTTTTTATTTGAATCATGGCAACTCAATTGATCCCCCCTTTTGGGTTAGTACACATGCCCGGTTGTTAGTACACTCAACCCACTGTTAGTCACACAGTAAAGTTAGCCACCCCTCACTTGGGAATCGATACCAAGACTTCAGTGTTAGTCCTGAAATAAAAGACCCTGCAATAGCAGCCTGATTTGGGTAGAGAGTGTTTCTCCGAGGGTTTTCCAATTATGTTTAGACGGGCTCAATAAGGATGTTTTTTCTTGTTTTTTTCTTCTACAATTTATTATTTGCATGAAGCTCTGAAGCATTGAGGAATCGATGCTTATTTATGCAGCGAATGTTTCATTTGATTCTATGATAATAAGTTGAACTTGCTGGGTTTTCAGTAGGGTTGCAACTAGGCCCCTGGCCTGCTTTTGGCTGCTTTTTGTTTGTGCATCAAGGCCCATGGATTGAACCTGGGACTGAGTTCTAGGCCTCGTAACTAATTGGGCCATACTTGGGCTTGCATCTCACTAAAGGATCGACAAGTAGGCCTATCCAGATCCATAGCTCATGTGCTGGAACGGACGTGCTTTGCTCCATCCTTGCTGAGTTTCAACCCAGTTTTGCGAACCAACAAAAAACATTCATTCCATTGGCTGCATTGATCGTTTTACTTAAACAATGGATTGATCTGCATTGTTTGAAAACGCAATATGCAGTGGAAGTGTTGATGTTTTTATTTGTGTTGAAACTTTTAGAAAATGGAGTGTACGTTTACATCATAGTTTGAAATTTCAAAAACTCGACTTGAGTCGATGTTCAGCTGGGTTGGGTTGACTCGAAAACTCAACCCCAACTAGACTCAATATTTAATAACTATAAATTATAAAAATAAGAATAATGATAAGTAGACAAAATATTTAATACCATGAATTACAAAAGTATGAATAGGGATAAGTACTAAACATAATTTAAATTCATCGCAATTGCACTGGCTAGGTTCCCTCTCCCTTTCCTATTTACAACTTTATTAATGTTTGCTTCTGACTGGGTTCGAGTCACTGAGAGTATGTCGAGTCAACAAATTGGTCGAGTTGACTCGAATAGTTGTCCTGAGTTGTGGTCAAGTCAGGCCCAAGACTGAGTTTCCTGGCGACTCAGTTCGAAATCTTGCCAAGTCGACTTGGATGACGATGGGCTTGGCCTTTAGCCTGGAAAAATCAATATTTTGAATGGGCGACTAGTTCAAATGTGGGAGCCCATGAACCCACGGCATCGGCCGTCACCACTCACCAGCCGTAAGTAGGAGATTGTGAGGGGCTCTTTTTTATGTGCCCAAAGTTATTTGGGTGTTAATGTGCTTATTTATGATATGAATTTGAGAGATGCAAATGGGACTTTTGAGATTGTACTTGATGAGCGACATTTGGCCCTTGTGCCAGTGTGGTATGCATATGTGAGATCCAAGCCGTTCATCAGGAGGGTCCAGCCATGTTGGATTCCCTAGCTGACAAATAAGATCAGACCATTCATCTGGTGGGGCCGACTGTACATGTTTGCTGGGCTGTGCTCTTTGAAGTGCCGAATTAGGATTGTGTGATGAGTGGCTCTTTATAGGTCCAGAGCGATTTGTGTTGGGATATATGAGTGTTGGAGTTTATGATTTTTTTTTTTTTTTTAATGATAAGAAATTGCCGATTTTCCCACATTTACGATAAGGTTGATCAAATTTTTGTAACCGTCCATTTCTCTGGTACTCATGTGGCCAGGCAGATTAGCAGTGGCTGACTTTTGCGCCAGCGAATTTGACACTGTGGAACCCTGTGTGGGCTCGGCAATGGGGGAGCGGATTAGGTGCTGCCCTTACCATGGGGCCCGCCTTGATGTATTTATTATATATCTTTGCTGTGCATCTATTTTGCAAGATCATCTTAAGGCATGAGCCCAAGCATTAAGAAGATCCAGATTTCAGGTGGATCATACTATAGGAAGCTTTGGTGATTCAATGCCCATCCATTAAAAACTTCCTAGGGCCCACTGTAGCAGTTTCTATAATGTTTATTTGCCATCCAACCTATTGATAATGTCACATGAACCTCGATGAAGAGGACAAAAAACAAATATCAGTTTGATCCAAAATCTTTGTGGCCCATTAATGGTTAATCACCACCGTTTCTTATGGCATCCTCCACCCACTTAAGTGCTGAAATGATCCGGTGAGATTTGATGGTGGGGAAGTAAGCCATCATGCCTGAGATTTTCTTTTAAGATTTTTCGGCTGAGTTTACCTATCTTTGACAATGTACCACCTACCAATTAAATCTGGCCACGTCATTTCAGCGCCGATGTTGGCTTTTGCACCACACAGATGGGGAAACATAACCCAACACATTATTGTGGGGCCCACCATGATGTATGTGTTTTATATCCATGCTGTCCATCCGTTTTTTCCATATCAGTTTAAGGCATGAGCCCAATAGTTAAGCAGATACGAAGCTCAAATGGACCACACTATAAGAAAAAAATGGAGATTAAACGCTCACCATTAAAAACTTCTTGGGGTCACAAAAGTTTAGGATTAAGCTGATACTTGTGTTTTCCCATCTGTGTGACCCTATCAACAGGTTGGATGGCAAATAAACATTACGGTGGGCCTAGAAAGATTTCAACGGTACGTGATCATTATCCCCGCTGTTTCCTATTGTGTGGTTCCCTTTAGCTTTGGATCTGCTTCATTTTTGGATTATCCCCTAAAATGAGCTGGCAAAAGGGATGGACGGTGTGGATATAAAACAAATACATCTGAGGCCCACAGAGCCCATCATCAGCCCAATTAGGCGGTGTTGGTCTCACCTCCCTACCGGCTTTTCGAGGTGGATGGGGATCCGGGGAGCGTATTAGCTGTTAGTGGGTGTTACCTAATCGTGTGTGGCGTACCTTGATGTATTTATTGTATATCTACGCCGTCCATCTGTTTTTTTCATCTTAGTTTAGACGCAATCCCAAATCGTAAGAAGATCTAAATCTTAGGTGGACCGTAACATTAAAAATAGTGATGAATAACCATTAAAAAAATTTTGTAGGCCACAAAAGTTTTGGATAAATATGGTATTTCTAATTTCCCTTCAAACAGATATTTTTGACATTATAAACAAGTTGGATTGCAAATAAACATTAAGATAACGTTACAATGTGCCCTTTGAATTTTTTAATGGTGAGGACATTCAATCAACACTGTTTACCTGTGGAGTGTTCCACCTGAGATTTTGATTCTCATAAATTTTTGCAATCCTTCCTAAAATGGTATAGAGAAATTGATGGACGGCATAGATATACATAAAATCATCAAGGTGGGCACCACTGTAGGGTTAACACCCACTAAGCTGTTACCCGGGTAACACCTAATTCGATCCCGAGGATCCGCGTCGCTTGTCCACGGCTCGGATATCCCACACACGTTGCAGCAAATGATAAAATTAAATAAAATCACATCCGCCCAAGTACGAAGGTCGAACCGGTGCCTCTTGGAGCATGGTCGGTACCGTGGCCTTCATGTTTTTATGCACACTTGGCATACAGGAAAAAAGATCAGGACCGTTCATTCAGTAACTCCAGCAGTGGATGTGCCATGGATAAAAGAATCACACAGTTTGGATTATTCAAACTCTTTAAAAGGTAAGAAGTTAATTTATACAACTTTTTGATAATACGATCAAGATAAATGTAGTTTGTGTCCAATCAGTGGTGGGAACCACTATATGAATGGCTTGGATTTTTCATACACATGAGATAAGTGTACAGAACATGATGTGCGGCACAAACGTTTGGTACCACCGGAGGCATTGGATATCTCTACAGAGGAACACCATTTGATTGGACCAGGTTGGCCCGACGGGCTTTCGGGCCTGGCCCGCCTTGGGCCGGGCTTGGACTAGAGTATTATGCCCACATGTCGGGATCGGGCCTAAACTATAAGTCCATTTTTCAAATGGGCTGGACTTGGATGAAGCTGTTCAAAAGCTCGACTACTGGCTGAACCCTAATGTATTTTTTATTTTAAGATTTAAATTAAAATATTTTCTATTCTTTTAAAACTTAAAATTTATACAAATTTTTCTTAAAAATCTCTCTCTCATAAAACTTTTTTTACTCTTGCTAATGATTTTTTTTCATATTTGAAAAAGTGTGAGATTAAAGGATAATTTCTTTCTATGTGTGAAAGGTTGGGCTTAGCCTGGTGTTGGGTTCGGCCCGGACCCTACATTTGTATCTTGCATCGGGCTTGGGCTAGACTATTGTGGCCCGTCATGGGTCCGGGCTATGTTTCGGCATTTGTTGAAAGAGGCGGGCCGGGTTTGGACAGAGCTTGGCCTGACCCTAACCCGGCCCATTGACACCCCTGGTCCCAGCTAGAGGCTTCTAGTTCCTTCCCTGTCTCCCATACACTCAAATGGTCAAATGTCGAAACTGCCCCTATTGTTGTTACTCGCATGGAAAATAGGAGTACAGACGCATCTGGCACGAAATGTCAGGTGGGATTTCTTTCGGTGAAATGTGGACAACTGAAGGCTGTCCCCTCCAACAAGGGGCGTTTTCTCTTCTGAGCGCTTTGCTAAGGCAGTAATTTAATACTCTCGCAGATTGGGATGGTTCATGCGCCTATACTCTCTAATTACTCACCTAGTATATTTATGACTTTAATTCAACCGTTCAAATTGTGTGGCCACTATAGATTTCCCACCGGCCTGCAATCTGATCAAACTAGGCCATGATAAACTTTGATTGATGCATGTTTCTTTGTTGAATTCAGACCGTCCTTCCTTTATTTTTATTTTAACCATCCACGCAATGTCTACCAATCATTCATTTATGGCCTGTTTGGTTGCAGAATCCAGATTTTAGAGAAAATCTAGATTCCACTGTTTCAAATTCAAAATTGCACAATGGAACCGGGTTTCATCCGGAACGAGTTGCTTGGTTGAAAACGGTGCAATTTCCAACTGTTGCTTATGACCTGGTCTACTTGAGCTTTCAGATCTGCCTGAGAGCCTTACCCTTGTCCTATTGTAGTCCCGTAAGACAAGTGGCCTGGTCGGATGGCAAATAAACATTATAGTGGGCCCTAGGAAGTTTTTAATGGTGGACATTCAATTAACACTGTTTTCTTGTGGTGTGGTACACTAGTGATTTAGATCTGCCTCATTTTTTGTTTAATGCCCTTAATTGAGCTCTCAAAACTGATGAACTGTGTGAATATAAAACACATACATTATAAATGTACAACACATGTATAGAGATGGTGACGCTCACGTCCACCTCTTTTTTCCTTAGGTAGAAGACGGTCGCTCACACCGTTTTTACTAATCTCAGTTCCAGTCCAATTAATATTCCAGGCAGAATTTTATTTGACTGGAACTTGCCACCAAACACACCTTTGAAATATAATTACAATGGAAACCGAATTTTAGGCTGGAAATGGTTTTCAGATGCCAACAAACGGGCCCTTATAACATTTCAGCTGTCAACCAGGTGTTTATGTCAGTTGAGTATGTTTGTAGTTTTGCAAAAAGGAAGGCGGTTGTGTCGGCCAACGAACAACAAACAAAGGCTATAATGGACCATAAAGTTGCTCCCGTGCATCCACTGTATATGTGAAATGCATGAACAATAAAGCTGACTTGTCCAAATCATGTGTCCAGTTGTGGACCACAGCATTAAAATCAAATGGATGGTCAGGATCATCCAATAAATGTATCATGTACTATGCTCCATACATAAGTGAACTCATGATTTGGACGGTCATAATCAGAGACGATGTATGCGACTTTTATCTATGATTTTCCACAATTTAGTGAATAAAGCAAAACGCACAATCAGGTCTAGTCGCCCTGGAAGATCATCATATGCACGCATTATATACGTGGCAAACACGTACTATAATCCAACCCGTTCAAATTGTGGGCCGCACTGTGGTTGGAGCATCAAGCAAAAAAAGTGATACACCGAAGGGATGATCCTAACCGTCCAGCGGTGGACTTCAGTTAAATGAAAGAAAAAGAATGGTCCATACTTAAGAAACAAATATCCGTTAGTTGAAGCTTAGAACCATCCAATCGGTCTGGATTATGTACCATCTAAGGTGGGGCCCACCATCTGAACAGTTTGATTTTCCGCAAGTTCATTTACGTCTAAATTTGAATATCTAACCATTAAATAATAATATTAAAGTAGTACTTTTAGTAGATGAATAGAAATAAATAAGTTTGGGTTATGATCAATTATAAGTATAGCTTTTTTTTAATTTAAATTTACTTAATTACTTAAATCAAGATAAGCTCTTCTTTTCCAGCCATGAGAACCCTTATTAAAACTCCGCGGAGGCTACCAACAAGGCAAGCCCCTAACCCAATCAACCAAGATAAGCTACTTAAGGTATACATAACTTATCTTAAGTTACTTACAATCGGGTCCATAAAAATATGTAACTTATGATCCAAACGCCCCCCCTAAATTCTCATCTCATCAAGCATTACTTATGCATTATTTGAAGGAATCCTTCTCTAAATTTGGGATTTACCGCAAATTTTCGATAAAATCCTTAATATTCTTTCAGAGAAGTAATAATACATAGGCAACAGTATCTTAGCTTTTGTTATTGTACAATATTTCCCACTACCATACCACTTATGTGGAACATCACCACCGTGAAAACGGTAGGCCCCACTATTATGATCCCTCTTGTTGAAAATCAGGCTGATATACTCGATGAGTGCGCTGCAACTCCATATTGATTGAGATCGTCTGTTGTCCATTGATTCCAGTTCTGTGGCCCACCTTATGAGTGAAACGGTCTGATATTTTTATTTTTTCCCAGTGACCTTCGTGGTAGGACCTACAGCTTCCACGACGCAGATAGTAGAATAGGTTGTACGGTACCACAAGCTATGGTACCTTGCCGTATGTGATTTTTTTTTTTTTCTCTTTACGCGGATTGCCTGCGAAAGCCTTTCGCACGCATCTCCTGCGCTCGGAATTTAGGTGGGGCTCACCGTGATGTTTGTGAGAAATCTACGCTGTCCAACTGTTTTGTGAGATCATATTAGGCGTTGCGTCAAAAAATGAACAGGATCCAAGACTGGTATGTTCTCCTCCATGGAAGTGTGACCTTTCATTACACATGCAGTCAGAAATTGTACACGTGGCATTTAAGTAACTCAAATGGAACGGTCAAAATGAAATAGATTTAAAGATTGCATTATCTAATGGCATCCGTTTGTTTAATTCTAGTGGCCGATATTGTCACTTGGGAATCATAGTTTTAATGGTTAATCTTATGCCACGCATACAGTTTATCATATAACTTATTGGTGCATGAAAATGAACTAACGCGTAGTGCTGTACATGAGCCAGAAAAGGTTGGTTAACTCTATCTTGGAGTAGCTCGACCTAATATGCTTTTAGGTTGAGTCAAGCTGAATTTTGGAATTCAAAATTAGCTTGAGTCAACATCGAGCTTGGTCATACCTGACTCAGTATAAGGCTCGAAAATGACTCAATTTGATTTGAATCAGCAAGACTTGTTATAAGTAAGTGATATAAATATCCTTTAACAAAAACTCTAACTCCTTTTTCAAAATCCCCCTCGTCTTTACCTGACCCAGCCTTAAAACCCAAACCCTTCCCCCCTGCCTTGCCCCAGCCCCTACTCGTCCGCGCAACCGGCGTCATCGGGTCATTGCCCTTGCTCGTCTATTTGTCTTTGCCTGAGCTCTTGCCTGGTTGCCCCTGCAGCTCTGCTCGTCCATCTGATTAGTGTTCTTCTCTCCCTCTCATTAGCCATCGCATCTCGTTTGGCCATGACAGTCTAGCAAGATCGTAAACTTGAACTCGCTAGGTCTGCTAATTGAGCAGACATTTAGTTAGGCTCGATGCTAGGTCGAGTCGAGTACCAAGCAGGGGTTGGAGGGCTAGAGTTGAGTACCGAGAAGGGCCAAACTTGACTCGACTTGGCTCATGTACGACGCTAATAATGGGTTCTACAAGTGTATCAAGATTGAGGGTGGCAATGGGTCAGCTAGAGACCGAACTACAGTCTTGATGACCACCCGTAACCCTCTAACCTATCTCGATGTGCTTAAAAATTTACCAAGCTTAACTCAACCCGCTTGATTGACCTAATGCCACATGCCATGACCAAATGCATGTTGTGTTGTATTATTTGGTTGAATTTAGACTATTAAAAGCAACAAATCAAAAGAGAAAATAAAAGAATGAAATAGAAAATGTATAGAGTTGAGTCGAAGCATGACATGAATCACTCGGCTTGAAATCGAATAAGTGCAATAGGTTTTTGAAGTAATTAACTTCAAGGATACAACGACTATGACCTAACTCCAGTGGTGCATTCACTGTATGCGAGCTCAAATCACTTGTAGTTTAACTCGAAAGTGTTAAGTTAATTCAACGACAAACTCAGTAACCAAAAACTTCTAAAAACAGTAAGCAAGAGAGTTTTTAAAGAAGCGTGGACATATTTCTTTGTTTCAAAATGAAAAAGGCACAGATAAAATTCCTTGAGTACCCATAACACACATACCCTCCAACTTGTAAATGACATAGATTAGAACTATTAGCATAACTCTTAAATAACCAAATTCACATGCCTACTAAATGTGATAAAAAACCTACCTAATACACAGATTTTTTTTTTGTTCAAATTCTATGTGAGAGTAAAGCCATGAAAACAAATTTTAAGTTCAGATTTTAGAGGGAAATGAGATTTCTAAAATCCTTTTTTTTTTAATTTTGAAACAAAACACATCTAGGTTGGTCCGAACCCTCCTCAAAGCAGTTCGGCCGGTTGACCCGCGGCTAGACTCGACTCATTAGAAAGTCATATAATAGGTCACTTGTTTTGAGGACGTAAATGCCCTTGCACGTGAACGGACGAAAGTGAGGATCAAGGGCCAAACGAAGAGGGTGGAAATGTGGATGGCGTCTACCAACTTTCACGTGTGAGATTAGAAGTCGATAACTCAGTTCATTTATGAAAAAGAGGTGAACTGAAACGATGCACCGAGGGACATTTGTATGGTAATGGTTTGTGCATAAATACCCAAAATACCCTTTACCACTAGGGGCATTTTGGTCTATAAGGCCAACCAGACTGTCTCGCTCTCTCTCTCTCTCTCGCGAACGAGACTTTGACTTTCGTGTCGAAACCGTCATAGCCTTCCAATCATCGGAAGGCCACATGATTTAAAAATTTTTATTTACTTTTTTATTTCTTAATAGAAAAGCTTTATACTCGGGCAGAGCGAGATGGATAATACGCAGGCACTTACTTAGAGATTGCATAGGCAGGGAGGCATACAGCTAATTCCAATCAAACCGTCCAAAGTATGGGTTCTTGTTAGATGTATCATGATCCAAAAATTGCTATTATTTGATTTTTTTACTATGGGATTGGTGGACATTTATTGGACGGTTACATCTGAAAATATCCAATGGTTCTGTTTCAACAAACAAGTGTCCACGAATCGATGGTTAGTATTGTTCAACAAATTTGACTTTGGGACCGTGACTTATCTGCAGTGAGTTCTGCAATTTACAAGGTTTAATTTGAATTGTTGTATGCCACGTGTGTATTTATGAGCGCCTGTGTTTTAACCACCATAGGCATCCAGAGTATCAAATCACTTGCCCCCTTTTTAAATAAAAGTGGAAATCTTTTTTCGTTAAGAGTATTAAAGTTGATTATTATTTATTTTTATTTTTTTAGATTTTGGGCGGAAGATAATGATATATATAAGAGGAATTATAGAGCCATGATGCATCAACGTGAATTCCGGTGCACAGGGACAGCACAAGTGGGCCTATGGATGTTTCTGACTGTTGATCTTACGGTAGCTATTGCAGATGGTGGCCCAAAACTCTTCCAGGATGAAGGTCCTGGCCATCGAATCGTTTAGCCTTTTTTCTGGACCATTCCTTTACTTTTCTCTTGACGGTATGGTTGTAGGTCACTGATTGAAGGCATAGGAAAGTATAGATTGGAACATTTTCTGGGAATCCTCCATACACATTGGGCTCATAAGATCAACCGTCTGGATCATCTAAATATGGGCCTTATTTGTCTCGGATGGTGCATGGCGCATGACGACACTGTCACATTGCGAAGCACCAGGAATTTGTGCTTCGTCTTAAAAAAGTATGGCAAAAGGTAGGTCACTTTGCTGGAGTACCCAAAATTTTTAGTTCTCTGAGAGTCCACCCTACGTGGGCCCACCCTCAGCAACCAGAACTGTACATTCGGTGGCACCTACTGTCGGTGGCCCAAGCTGAAGAAACTCTACTAATAAGATTGTTTACACCTATCTTGGTGTGGCCACGCAAACTAATGAGATGCCGCTACGTAGGAACAATGTTGAAAATCCTAATAACACTTTGGCCCGTTTGGCACCCTGGATTCCAGGAGAAAGTGAGGGAAAGTAGGAGAAACTGATTGCTTTATTATGTTTGGCACCATGGATTTGAAGAGAAGTGGATTTGAGTGGAATCCAGGAGAACTCAAAAAGGCACTTTTAGCCCTTTTTCAAATCCTCAAAAAAAGGTGGGATTTGAGGAGAAATCCTTCCCAACGTGGGACTCACCATAATGTGTCCCTAACTATGGGACCCAACATGATGTACATTTTCCATCCAACTTGTTGATAAGGTCACAAGGACCGGGATGAAGGGACCACACAAATTTCAGTTTAATCGAAGACTTTTGTGCATCATAAAGGTCTCACTCTCCATTTTTTCTTGTTTTATGGTCCACTTTAGATGTGGATTTGCTTTATTTTTTAGATCTTGGCATAAAATGATATGTAAAAATGGATGAATGGCATGGATTTAAAATCGAGGCTAATACGGTAGGCATATGGTGGGATTAAAATTTACACCGTCCATTCCTTCATGTTTGATTTCTCTCAAATCTTAGCTGCCAAACAGAAAATCTGGAATTGATAAGAAGTGGAATCGGTGAGAATTCATATCATGGAATCCACTTCTCCTCACTTCTCCTCAAATCCATGGTGCCAAACGGGCCATTAAGGATATCTTCTAGCCGTTTTTTTCTGCAACATGTTACCTGCCAAAATAGAACAACTCAAAGCCATATGCATGTAAGATGCTGTAATGAAAGACATGTAACCCTTACACGGCCGACATGTGTGGTCGAAGTAGTATGCTCGACGAGCTTATAAAATTAGTTGAGACAGGAAGTCTATCATAATTCAAATGCACTTGATGGGACCGTCTCAAAAATAATCTTACCAAAATAATTAGAAACTTTATGCAGATGATTGATGCTTTGACAATGGACAATTCCTTCTTAAACAGAAAGGAATCAAGCGATGCGATGATGAATCCAAGTTCAATTGACTAGGATAAAATTTGATCCCCTAACTTTTGAGGATCCTACGCTAGCAACAAAATTCAATATAATTACCTTCTCTCGATCTATAGAAGGAGTACATGATGGAGAGTTTGAGGCAATAATCAAGTTATCACACACAATCTCTCACAATGCAACGCTGTCAGGTCCTTAATCATGCCTTGGTGGTAGAATCGCAAGAATTTCAATACGAATTCATGGGTTTGAGTACCCATTGTGGTGAAATCCCACCATGATATATGTGCGTGCGTGTACATGTGTGTGCAGTGTATGAGTGTGTGTAAAAGAAAACTTTGTATTATCTTAGTTTTTAGCTAGCTTTATAAGTCTCCACTTCTGTCCAACATAGTTGTAACACATCTAGAGTATAGGGTAGCTTAGATTCTTGTCGTTCAGTGCAGTGTAAATATCCACAACTTACTGTTGTCAAATATTTGATCATCCGAGTCCTAAATTGGAAGATTAGGACCCTGTCACATATTGTTCATTATTTGCCTCAATTATTTGTCCATACAATTGATCAAATGTATTTTATCTTTTATTTATTTATCTGTTCATTTTATTTCTTTGTTGATTGTATTGAACTTCATTATAAATCAATAAAATCGACAATTTAATCTTTTATTTCTTTTTAAATTCTTTGCATCCACGATTGTATTAGTGAAAAATATGAAGCCACAATCATTGTTGAAAGAGAAATCCTAAGTCCAAGGGAAAAAAAAATACATTGAAAAGGATCAACCCTTCTAAATCACTTGATTGTTGCATATAAATGGCCAAACAATTAGGCCAACCTTCACCTGTGGCCTGCGTTTGATTGAACAGCAACAAAGACAACCCTTGGCTTGGGCTTGGGAACAGACGTACGGTTAGAATAAAAGGCCAATAATCAATGTTTAACAAAGGGAAGCTAATTCGATGTGCTAACGGAGAAGAAGGCTACATGTGCATGCACACCTCCATCATACAAGTGGCATGCATGTACCCCGATCAGACGGAATACCGATTGCGTGGTGAACCCAACACCACCTTGGCCCTTGCTACGTGGTGCAAGGATTCTGTGGGGCCCATCGTGATTTATGTGTTTTATCCCCTCCTTCCATCCTTTTTCAAATGGGCCATACCAGAGGAAACAGTGGGGATTGAACGCCCCACCGCTGCATCAAGTTGATATGTGTGTTTTCCATTCGTCCGGGTCTTTGATTTGGATGGTAAGAAACATCACTGTGGGTCCTTGGAAAGGTTTCAACTGTGGACGTCCTGTGGCGTGGTCCACTTGAGATTTGGATATGCTTCGATCTTGGTCTCATATATATTCTAAATTGAGCCAGCAAAACCGATGGACGGCGTGGATAAAACACATACATCACAGTGGGCCCCATGAAATCCTTACAAGTTACACCACGTAACGTGATGTTGTGATCACCACGCAATCCGCGTCCAACTAAAACCATCTCAATCGAGGTCCAATTGTGTAGGGGGCCATGATCCAAAACTTACACTGAACGGGTGATTCTAATTGTCCAAATGGTAGCCATCAATTCCAATAGATGAATAGGATCTTCCAATAGATGATCAGATTTTGGGGTCACACCACCTCTAAAGTGGGTCCTACAACTACAGAGGGTCTGGATTGAGTTTCATGTGGGACCCACATATTTATATATATAAAAAAATAGAAAAATAAAAGAGAAATAGACGGTAGGATAGGGGGATGGTGGGTGGAGGCCAGGTGGGGAAGGGAATCCTGGAAGGAGGGGATAGATCACGCATCGAGTTTGTTAGACTTCTCACATGATCCACGAATCTACAGCTTGCCTTTCATCGAAAGCGACAGCTCTCCCCATCAATCCTCCTTGTTTTCTTCCCTTTTTACGGATTTGCCCCTCCTTATTCTAATATTTACATGCTTCCTTTTTCAAGAAAAGAAAATAAAAGAAATGAGAGAACTGTATTCATCGAAGAGAACTAATCACATGCAGGCTACTTCATGCCAATAGCCATACCATGTATTTTCAGCCATGAGAATTCACAGAGAGAGAGAGTTCTTTTTATTCACACCCAAGTGATTTTTTATGGTTGAAATTGCTATGCAGGCAGTCTTTAGGTGATTAGTTCTCATTACTTAAAGGAGTTCACATCTAATCCGTGATTGAAAAACTTAGAAAAATCAAAAGACTCAGTTGTTCAGCTGAGTCAAGTTGACCCGAGGACTCTGATAGACTTGACTTGATATTTAATAGTTAAATATAAACGTATTTAGGTTACCAACAGATATTTGGAACTGCAAGTTGACAAGGACACGGGCACTTTGACCAGTGGTCAGCATCTTTGAATCTAATGTCTGGCTAGTAATTTTTGTTAAAAAGTCCATTACTCAGTGAGTAGCTCAATTCGAGTACAGTCGAGCCAACTCGGTGAGTCTGGGTTCTCACTCCCCTTCAAGTTTCTTAGTGACCCAGCTTGAAATCTCGGATCAAGTCCATGTAACCATGTCGAGTTGAGCAAGCAGGCGAGTGAACTCGACGAGTCGGAACCGAGTCACGCTCCTAAGCAAGTTTCTTAGTGACCCAACTCGAAAACTTGACTATTCAAGTTAACTCAGCTGATTTCAAATCAAGCCACTGAGTTTTAGAAGCATGGGTTGCATCACCTCATGCCACGTAGTTTTTGGCCCATATCACCCAAAACAAATTTGTATGCTTTAAAAGCTTGAATATTACGTGAATTTCAACGGCCTTGATTTTCTTACAAAAGAACAAGCTCGAACAGTAACTGCCAGATCGAACCAGAAAACAATCATGGAGAAACGCACTATATACAAAGCTAACACATGTGGCACGAGAACACATGCCTGCCACACCCAGCCCAGCCCGTGTAAGCAATATTCTCATTTTTCAGCTTTTACACTCCTGAAATGATTTTAAAAGCAAACTAGATACTGTTTTGAGAGGAGTTGTGACATCCAAACATGCCCTGATTATGCTTTGTTTCACCACAATACCAAGGACACAATTGCCATTTTTCAGCATTTGAAGACACACCCCAGATTATCAGCCACCCCTTCTTTTGTCATCTTCCATTGGTTCTTTCATCAAATTGCTGACTTCAGTAAGAGATTTCTCTAATTTACCCATTTAAGATAAAGACAAATGCCACAGAGGCTTGTGTCATAAGAGTATAAAACAAAAGGGCATATCTGTCACTGAACGAGAAAAAAATGTCATGACATACACCGAACTCCCCATATAAGTCCCCTCAATTCCATGCAAACCACCATCCTCTGCACAAATACAGACCACAATCCATTTTCCTCTCTCCATCTCTTCTTCCCCATTGCATGGTCTCCCTCCTTCCTCACACGCCATCCATACGTGTGCCAGCAGTGCTAACCTGCACCAGGGCCCGAGCCATGGAACCCTCCCAGACACCCCCACATGGCCTCAGCCAGGAAGAACTCACCGAGCTTGATACCCTCATTAAGATGTACCACACATTCGAGGGGGCCCCACATACATGCACATCCCTGATCACGCAGAAGGTGGATGCTCCGCTACACACGGTGTGGCCGCTCGTGCGGAGCTTCGAGCATCCTGAAAGGTATAAGCACTTCATCAAGAGCTGTTCGATGAGGGGGGATGGGGGTGTAGGGAGTATAAGAGACGTGACGGTGATATCAGGACTGCCGGCGTCGACGAGCACTGAGAGGCTGGAGGTGTTGGATGATGAGAAGCATATACTGAGTTTCAGTGTAGTGGGAGGAGAGCACAGGCTAAAAAACTATAGGTCTGTGACATCACTGAATGAGTTTAGTCAGGAAGGGAAGGTGTATACAGTTGTGTTGGAGTCTTATGTTGTGGACATACCTGATGGGAACACAGGAGAAGATACCAAGATGTTTGTGGACACTGTTGTGAAATTGAACCTACAAAAGCTGGCGGTGGTGGCAATGGCTTCTCAACAAGGACATGATGGCTACACTAGCTAGATGGTGATGGTTCAGAGATGAAGATAATGGCATCTTCAAGAATGGCGATGATGGGTTAGTTTTACTTTTCAAATTTTAATTTTATATAGGTTAGTGATTTAAGAATGCAAAAAGAAGTTGGAGTGGATTGTGGAAATTGGGGTGGTTTAATATTTTAGTTTTAGTGGGTGGGTTTATTGTAATTTTATAGGTGATCAAAGTCACAATTGGGACTTTTTGTCTCTCTCTCTCTATCATCTCATTTCATGTTCCTTTTGTTACTGCTCTTTGATTTCTCCTCTGAAATTAAGAAAGGACAAACAGAATTTCATTTGGCTTCTTGGGTGTTCATCAACTCTCTTTCTCTCTCTCTCTCTCTCTCTCTCTCATTTCATTTTTCTTTTCTTAGTTTTCTGTCTCTCTCTCTCATTTCATTTTTCTTTTCTTAGTTTTCTGTGATTTCTCCCCTCAAATTAAAAAAGGCCAAACAAAATTTCATTTGTAATCTTGGTTTTTCATCAACTCTCTCTCTCTCTCTCACTCACTCAACTTTCTTTGTTCATCTTCTGTACACACTCTCTCATTTTTGGTTCTCCACTGATTTCTCAGATTAAGAAAAGCCCAAACAAATATCCATTTGGGTTGTGGGTTTCCTTCAATTCCCTCTCTCTCTCTCTCACATTAAAAAACACATCTGGCAATTTCCATTTTTGGAAATGATATTTACACACCCAGTTTTTGACACAAACAGCTCTTTCATTATTTGTCCTTTTGTAAGTAAAGTAGTAAAGGACAAATCAAAATGGGCGTTGCATATTAAGAAAAAAAGAACAGAAAAGAAAAGAAAACCATAGCTACAAACATCAAATCCCATCCAATTTCTCCATGTTGGGTTCACTTTACATATAAAAGTGGACAACTTCCATGTTTGGTACATGTCCTTCATCATCAATCATCTCCATTTCTAGCCGTTGGTTTCATCTCATTGTCTCTCTCTCTCTCTCTCCTCTCCTCCTTTTACCACATATGTTTTTATCAAGGAAAGCTAAGAACCCATTTGGTGTAAGGCTCCAATCTCAACCCTGGTTCCAACGGCAGTGACCTGATAAACGTAGGAGACATGTGATTAGCCTTAGGATACATGTGAAAGGATTCTCCATCTTGGGTTCCTATATGCTGACATGGCACCCCATGCCGACTTGCCACACGTGCAAAGAACTGAAACCGCTCATCCGTAAACATGCCACGGCATGAAAATCGAGGTCTGTACATCAGGTGGACCACATGGGTATGTTTAATATCAGCCGTTGGTTATCCTTTATAAACTATGAGATTTTCTACTACTCGTATGGGTGGTCCACCTAATGATTGTAGTGGGCTGATATCTGGGCCAGGGCATTTCTATGGATCTCCCAACCTGATGAGTGGTCCGGAAGATCAATGTAACTCTTCAGTCTTAATAGACCTCGACACTATGTTGAATTTTTTTTTTTTTTTTTGGATCAATAACAAGCCATCTCAGCCATGCAAAGTAAGGTTTCCGATCGATCAGAGCCGCCTGTGGACTCAGCATTATAATGGTTCGAGTTGATTCAATGGCGATGATGGGTTGGTTTTCCTTGATTTCTTTCTGTTCTGAGGAACGAAGAAAGTTGATGACTGTATAGAAATTATCACCCTAAACCCATGCATGAACGATTCATACGTGCTAACATGGCACTTGTGTGGAACATAGGAACACTTTAAATGGTGGGCCTCAACATGCGAAAAATATCAGGCTGGTCCACTCATCAGGTGGGCCACACGCTTATTCTGAATCAGACTGCTGGCAGGCGTGAATTAGAACCATATATTGTTTTAAGAGGCTTGCTAACATGTGTGGGAGCCCCACCCATCCATGCTGCGGGTGCATGTGTCATAGTGTCACACATGTTTGAGATCTGAACTTTCCATCAGGTGAGTTATACTATTTAGATCTTCTGACATAAAAATTAGACTATTTCACACCTCAGGTGGGCCACAGCATGTCAAAACAAATGAATGGCCGAAAAAAGAATTAATCGTCAGTTTACTTTGCTCTTTCTGGACCACCTGGAGTGAAACTATCTGTTTTTTAGGCAGACAAAAGATCTAAACATTATGGAAAGCTCAGTATCCCGCCCTCTTTCATATTTGCACGTATGCCCGTGTGTGGTATACATGACACGTGGCCCTGGGAAGTTCCCAATAACACGGGTTAGAGTTGTCACGTGCAATGCACTTCAAAGAAAAAGGGTGAGAGACTTTCGGTGATGTGTTCCGTTTTGCTGGTTGATTTTAGGGTATTGAGTCTGGATCCTCTGTTGGCTGCCAAGCAGTAAAACTTTGCTTAGAGTGTTTTCATTGGTCCACATCACACTGCGGTTGGACCGACGTGTGACCAGGTTGCAGTGAGTATGTGATAGATCTTGCAGACTCATGTGATGAAGTGGTCCAATGAAAAGGATCCAAAAGCAAAGGTTTCTCTGCTTGGAGCCAACAGAGGATCCTGATTCGATAATAACCCAAAAATGAAGCAGAATGAAGCTTAAATGTACCCCAACATAGGAAACAGTGGTGATTGAATGCCCACCATTGAAAACTCTTGGGAAGTTAAAAGTTCTGGATCAAAATGATATTTATGTTTTCCCTTCATCCAGGTATGTTTGACCTTGTCAATTACAGGGTGGATGGCCAATAAACATTACGGTGGGTTGCCGGACGTCTTCAAGGGTGGGTGTCATTGTGTCCACTGTTTACTATGGTGTGGTCCACTTAAGCTTTTGATAGATGACATGGATTTAAAACACATACATCATGGTGGGCCCTACTTCGCCCAACACATCACCACAACACCACTGGGGTGGTGAGGAAAACTCCACCCAATCTGCGCCCGGGCTGACGTCCAAACATAGGAAGCGCAATAAACGTGCGGATGGGAGTTACACGGCATTACTGTAGGCCCCACGTGACTTTTGTTGGATGGGCTTCTTGTGCAGGTTACATGTGAATGAAAGGATAGTTGGAGCTCGCTCACGAAAAGAAAACAAAAGGACACCAGGAGTTGATAAAATCCAAGCCTTTCATTGATGCATCTAAAATCTCAGCTCTACATTTATAAGCACGTAGATTCTAAAAAATATTTATGTTTACTATCTCATTTAGGGCCTGTTTGGATACTACCCAATAAATAACTTGTTTTTCTAACTAATTAGGGGAGTTAATAATAAGTTGCTTTCAAGAGTAGTTTATGTGGTGAAAGTTACTTATCCTTGTAATTTTTTTTCTTCTTTCTTTTTTACCCCTTCCCTCCCTAGTGATGAATGGTCCATATCAAAGGAGGCTCCACATGATAGGTGGTGTACATCAAAGTTGGGGCCCACACAATGGACAATCCACATCAAAGGTGAGCCCTACATTCAAGATGAGCCCAAATCATGGTTGTCCACATCAAATGTATACTCCTAATGATGAATGACCCTGCATGCATGATGGACAACTCACATTGAAGGTGGAACCCACACGATGGATGGTCTATATCAAAGGTGGGCTCCGTATAAGGGGCGGTGGATATTGAAGGTGGCTCCACATGATGGACAATAACATTGAAGGTGGGCCCCACATGATGGATGGTCTATATCAAGGTGGCCTCCACATAATAGACAATCTACTTCAAAGATCAGCCCCTAATGATGAATGGCCCACATCCAAGGTGGGCCCTGCATGATGGATGGCCCACATTAAAGGTTGGGTCCACACAATGGATGGTCCACATCAAAGGTGGGCTCCACATGATTTGGTGGACAATGAAGGTGGTCCGCACATGATGGACAATTTATTTTAATGGTGGGCCCCATATAATGGATGGTCCCCATCAAAGGTGTTGATGATGAATGACCCACATCTAAGGTGGGCCCCGCATGATGGATGACTCACATTGAATGTGGGGCCTATATGATAGAGACAGTCCACATCAAAGGTGGGTTCCACATGATAGTTGATGGACACATGATGGATAGTAACATTGATGGTGGGCCCACATGAGGATAGTTCACATTGAAGGTCGCGCCCCCAATGATGAACCACCCACAGTCAAGGTGGGCCTTGCTTGATGGAGGGCCCACTTTGAAGTTGAGCCTTGCATGATGGACATTCCACATTAAAGGTGGGCCTGCATGATGGACGACCCAGATCCAAGGTGGGCCCCACATGATGGATAGCCCACATTGAAGGTGGGCCTCACAAAGTGGATGGTCCACATTAAAGTTAGGCTACACATGATGGATAGTCCACATTAAAGATATGGTCAAGGTGAGCCCAACATAATGAATAGTCCACACCAAAGGTTGGGCCCACATGATGGATGGTGGATGTTTAGGGTGGACCCAATGAACTTGAGGGATAAATACTTATGTGATGTTGGAAATTAAACATACTTTTCTACTTAAGTATGTTGTCACGACCCAAACCCGACCTCCCGTACAGCCAATTTACTGTGGCCGAACCTGGCTTGCAACGCATTGAACTTCGAGTTTAGCACCCGACGCCCACACACCAAGTTCCGAGCTCGGTGCCTGACTGGGGCTGTAAATGGGTCAGCGGACCCGATGGGGTACCCGGACCCAACTCATTGAGACTCGATCCAGACCCGACCCATTTGTTAAATGATACGGGTCTGGGCTCAAGAACAGACCCAGTTGGTAAACGGGTCTAGGTCTGGTTTCCTTTATATTAGGCCTGACTCGAGTCGACCCGAACCCATTTAGTAAGTGGGCAGGTTTGGTATATGTTTCAAGGGACCTGTCTAGCCTAGACCCGTCCAGACCCGGTTTTAAGCCTTGTAAAATGCTTGCATACTTGATCCAGACCCAGACCCATTAGACTCGACCCATTTATAAATGGGTCAGGGTGGATCTCCCTCTACCAGACCCAGACCCATTTATAAATGGGTCTGATGGGTTGACTCGGACCCGACCTAGACCCGCCCAGTTAGTAAAAAAGTCTGGGTTTAAAATTTAGACCCAGACCCGTTTAGTAAATGGGCGGGTTTGGTTTTGGCTAAACCTGCCCCGAACCCGACCATTTACAGCCCTATGCTCGACCATAAATTTTAGGGATAATTTTCTCTTCAGTAGAATAGATATCAAGCATAAATATTGACATTTCTAACATAAGTAAAATAATTAGTTCCCACTATACAATATATTTACAATAAACTATTCCGCTACAATACATAATCATCTGAATGAGTCAGAAGCATAGTGTCCAAAAATTCACACGGTAGACATCATTTGCTAATCTTGTTTCTGGCACTTTCCTTGATTGAAGGTTGGGATCTCTTGATAGATGGTTGTGATTGGCTTAATGAAATGTCCACCACCTCTCTCTCTCTCTCTCTCTCTCTCTCTCTCTCTCTCTCTCTCAGCTTAATTAGGAGCATTAGGAGCCTAAGTATGATTAAGAGGGGGCATTAGAGGTATGACTTGCTTAGATCATGGGTATGGTGTAGTATGGAGAGATGATGTAAGAATTGATTTTATTGAACACATGAGAGAGGAGTAGTATGGGGTGATGACATCACATGACATGATAGAGATTCCCTCACACATGTGAGGTAGGGTGCATGTGTGAGGAGTAGATGTGGCTCACATGTGTGGAGCGGAAGTGTCATGCATACATGAAATGTAATGGATTCTTCGTGGCGTATCTCCCCAAGGGAGTGTCGCATGAATGCACGGGTGGTACCTCTACGACCACGACGACAGGGCGGTCGATATGACTAGAGTCTGAAGTTATCGAGATTCCGGTCACTCGAGTGGATACTACTCACAATCAATTCGGGGCCCTGTTAGGGGCATCGGATATCACACACAGATTATGAAAAATGGGTACGAAAGGGAAGGGGCATTACATATGTTGCTTACCAAATATACTCATCCGTTGAATAAGTAGAAACTAAGATTAACTACTTATAAGTAGCTTATATAAAGTAGCTTATGATGCATTTGGATACTGCTCAATAAGTAACTTTTTTAACTTAATAACTTACTTTCCCAACTTAAGTTAGTTTAGTTATTTAACTTAAATAAATAACTTATAACACAAAGTAACTTATTTGGATAACGGTTTTTTTTCCTTTAATTATTACATTTCAACTTACAAGAAATGGCTTATACTGAAGTCATATTGTGAGCAGTGTGAGTGCATCGAAGCATGATGATTTGATGTGCTATGTTGGGAAATACATCCCATGATGTTTTTGAGAAATCCACCCCATCAACCATTTTATTTGTATAATTTTAGGGGTGGACCTAAATATGAGGTAGATCTAACACTAATGTGGGCCAACAACATTCAACAATGGTTTTGAACACCCATTATTTACTCTATGCCCATTGTCGTGTGACCTACTATGATATTTCTAAAAAATCCACTAAGTCTACTAGTTTTCCAAGCTCATTTTAATTGGTGTGTCTAAATATAATGAAGATTCAAAACTTAGGTGGGCTATATAGCTTGAAAAAGTATTATTTAACCTCACCTTACAATTGGGGAGCTCAAAAGATTGAAGTGTCCCACATAATATTTTTAAGAAATTCAACTTGTCCATCACTTTCATTGCTCATTATATTGAACCTCCCCTATGGAAATATTCATAATGCCCACATTTATTTTTCTGAATTATTCACCTGTTTCTTCATGATCTCATGGTGTAGGAATGATCTTATGACCTGTTTGTATAGCATATGATCATCACAATGGATATAAAAAAGATTTCAATGGTGGTCGTTCAATCTCCATTGTTTCCTTCAATGTGACCCACTTAAACTTTGAATCTGCCTCATATTTTAGCCAACCTCCTAACATAATCTCTGGTAAATGTATGGATGGGGTGGATTTCGAAGAAATATCACAGTGGGCACTAGGCACGTGGAATTGGGTTCACCCAATCACTTGGCAATCCACATCAAACAAAGTCAGGGTAACAACCTACTTAGTCAAGCGGTGACAGTGGACCCACTTTGATGCATGTGTTGTGTATCCATGTCATCCACTAGTTATGCCAACTTATTTTAGGGCATGAGCCCAAAAATGAAGCAGATCCAAATCTCAGGTTGACCACACCATAGGAAACAAGATGATTGAACGAATGTTTTTAAAAACTTCTTGGGGCCATAAAAGTTTTGGATCCAGTTGATATTTATGTTTTCCCTTCATCCTGATTTTTGTGACCTTATCAACAGGTTGGATGGAAAATAAACAGTGCGGTGGGCCTTAAGAAGTTTTTAATGGTGGGCGTCCAATGACCACTGTGTCCTGCGGTGTGGTCCACCTGAGATTTGGATCTAGCCCATTTTTTAGCCAATATCTTAAAATGAGCTGGCAAATCGGATAGATGGAGTACATATATAACAAATATATAAAGGTGGCCCTACTATCATGACATTATGGGATTGGATGTTTCAATGACCCAACACACTTTTTTTGGATGAGGTTTTTAAAAAAACATACTTAAGAAGTTAATAGAATCCAAGTCAAGTTACTTGAGGCATAAGTAACTTATATAAAGTTACTTATCCAAACGCCCTTAATATATCATGGAATCTCAAACGTCACCTCTCTCTTCCAAACTAATTGGACGGTCGAAAACGTCATTGTATATGGTAGAGATAAATGTGGAAATATGTATATGGCATTGACTGTGGTTTTCGCCACCTAAATGTGGTCCCATGGCCACAAGGGATGTTACACCAAGTGGGCCCCACTATCTATGTGACAAGTGGCAGATTTTGCACCGACCAGAACCAATAGAACTGCCCAAATCAATGTACTTTTTCCAATGGCTGGGGGGATAATATTCGGCCATTTTATTTCTAGCCACTCCATTGGTTCACCACCAAATCCAATGGTACGGTTAGTATCTCCTACATATGTTATTTTTACCGGGTGGCCCATCCAATGTCATTGGCACCAGGAATAGACGGTCAGGATCGCCATAGGTGTGATCACTTTGGGAGCATTTTGTAGTTTTAGCAAATCCAACCCCCATCAATAACAGGCGCTGTAATGGTTATGGAAATCTATTGTACAATCACAGCCACAAAAAATATTGTCGTCCAAATTTCTGGGTCTGCGAATTTCCAAAATGTCGGTGACGTTCTTCAACGGCACGCATCATCACAGCCATTTTGGTCCATGTTAGGCTCATTATATAGCAATAGAATGTCTGGTACGCAGCTAGTTGTAGATGATAAAATGTACAACTAGATGTGCGTGTGGCCCACCTGGTATATGTATGTGGTCCAAGTCATTAATGTGCTACCCTGCTATGAAAACGGTACTCCTCCAAAATCTAGCAGAGCCATCCAACAGGTGGTCCACTGCATGAATTTGGAAGTTTTGGGGTGGCTGTCCATTATTTTCTGTTGTACATGGCCCATTCGATGATTGAATCAGCTGCCAAATGATGAGACGGTTGAGCATGGAGCAGATTGGGTAGGCTGGGACCTCACCAAACATAGTAAGACCTTGACATAGTTAGGTTTGATGAGCACAGGTTAGGTACTATTGAGCTTGTGCAAAGCTTGAGACAGGCTGGTATGTGTCACGTCTATATTGATGGAGAGCAGACATGACAGGCTTGTGTCGGGCTTGCTGATGTGGCAAGTCTCTTCTGACCATGCGCTCTCCACCAATAGAGACGTGACCCATCTTTGATTGGGTCAGCCCCATGTGAAATCACTTTTAAACCAGCTTTGCGTGGCCCATCTTTGAGGCCTCACTATGCTCCGTGTGTGTCACTAAATCTGCTCCCAATTGAATAGTAATACAAGAGAGCATCATGACACGTGGCACCCTAGAAACAGTCAATCGGATTGCAGGGTGACAGCTCTATGGGGCCACCATTATGTATGTTTATCCACCCCCATCGGTTTTGACAGCTCATTTTAGGACATGAGTCCAAAATTGAAGTATATTAGAAATTCAAGCTAACCACACCATGGGAAAGAGTAGGGATAATAATGTCCGCTGTTGAAACCTTTTTAAGGCCTACAGTGATGTTTGCTTGTAATCCAACCTTTTATAAGGTCACACAAATTAACCTAGGTGAAGAGAAAAGACAAATTGTTAGTGTGATCCAAAATTTTGGCCATAAGAAATTTCATGGTTATAAAGGTCACACAAACCTAGGTGAAGAGAAAAGACAAATTGTTAGTGTGATCCAAAGCTTTGGCCCTAAGAAATGTCAACAATACCCATTCAATCCCTATTGTTGCCTCTGGTGTGGTCCACTTGAGCTGTGGATATGTTTCAATTTATCAGCTCATACCCTAAAATGAGCTAGCAAACAGATGGACAGTGTGGATAAAACCTTTAATGATCGCATAGCACACTATGGTGTCCATCCATTTTTCTAGCTTATTTTCAGGCGCGAGCCTAAGACGGAAGCATATCCAAAGCTAAAGTGAACCACACCCTTGGAAATTGAACGCCAACCATTGAAAACTTCTTAGGGCTATAGAAGTTTTGGATTTAGCTAATATTTATGTTTTCTCTTCATTCATGCCTATGTGACCTTATGAACAGGTTGGATGACCAATAACTGTTATTGTGGGCTCTAGGGAAGGTTTCAATAGTGGATGCCATTATCCCCATTGTATTTTTGTGGTGTGGTTCACTTGAATTTTGGATATGCTTTCATTTTGAGCATATTACCTAAAATGAGCTGAAAAAAATGGATGGACAACATGGATAAGACACATATCATGGTGGACCCCATAGAGTTACTTAGCATGGATAAGACACAAACATCATGGTGAGCCCCACAGAGTTTACTCAGTGTGCTATTGAGTTGCTTAGTACGTAAAGCCCATATCTCACGATGGGCTCCACAAAGTCCTTACACCTCCGTAGCCAAATGGTGTTGGCCTGTTGGGTTCGCACAATCTGCTTTCCCATGTAGATAGGGCTGTAAACGGGTCGGATACGGGCCGGATCAGTGATGATCCGTATCCGACTCGATTAAGGATATATCCGACCCGAATCCGATTCGGATCACAAGTATATGATCCGAACCCAACCCGTTTAAATATTTTGAAATCCATTTCCGATCCGATTATGATCCGACCCGATATCCGAGAGAGAGAGAGAGAGAGAGATGCTCTATTCACGAGGCATCGTTACGTGCGTGGAGAGTAAAGACAAAGGAGACGGCTGTTTTTTTTTTTAATCGGGTCATTAACGGGCCGGATCAAGGTTGATCCGAATCCGACCCGAATATTAAACGGATCATCTTTGGGTATCCGTATCCAGCCCGATGATCCGATTATTGATCTGAATCCGATTAAATCGAAGCGGATATGGATCGGATACGGATCATGATCCGTGCCATTGACAACCCTACATGCAGAACTTTTCAAAATATAAAATACAATATAATATAAACTTCTTTTTTTTTCTTTCTTTCAAACAGTGATTTTAGATAGCACGGTAGGTCAAGGGTCTAGCCCATGAATACAGGTTTATTGGGTTTGATTCAACTCTCTCTCTCTCTCTCCCTCTCTAATGCAGATTGTATACTGTCATTGCCAATGGTGCTCTGTGAGCCCCACCATGATGTATGAGTTTCATCCACACCGCCCTTGCATTTTTCCAGCTCATTTTAGGGCATAAACCCGAAAACCATGTAGACCCAAATCTCAAGTGGACCACACTAAGGAAACAGTGGGGATTGAATGCTGATCACTAAAAACTTATTGGGGGCAACAAAAGTTTTGGATCAAGCTAATATTTGAATTTTCCCTTCATCCAGGTCTATGTGACCTAATCAACAGGTTTGATGGCAAATAAATATTACAATGGGCTCTAGGAAATTTTTAATGGTGGCCTTTCAATCACGATTGTTTCATGTGGTGTGGTCCACCAGAGATTTGGATCTGCCTCATTTTTTATTCATTCCCTAAAATGAGCTGGCAAAATGGATGCACGACGTGAATAAAAAAGAAACATACACCACTGCAGGGCTCACATAGCACCATTGAGTAGTGGCCTCACTGCTGGTAGTGTCAATATGCAATCGGTTCCCCCTCCTCCTCTTTTACGACCCAGATCTCATGGGTCTGGTACAAGTCCCCCCCCCCCCCCCCCCCCCCCCCCCCCTGGTTAGCCATGCAACGCACCAACCCTATTAGTCGCAAGATGCACCCACCCATTGGTGGGGTTAGTGTGTCTCCTTAGCACTTGAACCTGAGACCTGCCGTTGAAACGCCTAGGCATCTTCCAACTAGGCTAGACACACCATTGGGATGGACTTAATTGTTGCGCCTTTGACACATCTATAGGAAATAAATTGGCTCCCTTACACGTGCGCCTTAGCTAGCTTCCTGCTACTAGATTAATTAATATATATTTCATATAAAAAAAATTACTAACAAAACTAAATAGACCTAACCTTATCCAATTTTAAACTAGGTCCAAGACGGTGGTCCAGACCCCAACTTGGCTAGACTTGTTTTCTAACATTATCCAATTCTTTTTTGAGTTATTTTTTTCACTAATTGCCACATAATATAAAGAACATGTGCAATGATTACAAATTACTTTACCTATCTCTAGATAACATATGTATTTGATAGCAGATTCCTATATTTGGTTTATTGATAGTAAAATCAAAGAGATGCCATTTTTATATTAATTTAATATGAAATCATCACGAAAATATACTAATGATATGGTTTGGATTTAAAATTTTCACAGTAAATAAATGAAAAATTATAATAATTACAAATAGCTTTATTTACCCTCAGAATACATCTACATTTGTCCAACACTTCTTGTATTTGGTTTGGCTGTAGTATAATAACAACACATTTCCTTTACATTATTGGAAAATCTGCAAAATAAATAGGCCCTTATTTTTTCACTAAAGTGCAATCAAGAACATAAGTGGGGGTTCGAATCCCTCTTCACCACGACTGGCCCAAAAGGGAAGTTGCCTTATGAGGCCCGTCAGTATGATGTGTATGATGATCAGATGACTCCAAGCTCAGGCAAGTTAAATCATGAGGTGGGCACATGTGAATTTGGAAGATTTGGGCCGTGAACATTGTTTTCTCCTGTGTATTATCGTGATTTTGGAGTGCCCAATCATCGTGGCAAGGTGTACCTGTTGGAGAGCTCGCACGATATACACACGCTCGGCCCCCACAATGCCAACTATAGGTTTGTGTTGTATTAAGCTGTCGTTTTTTTTTTTTTTCATTAATTCCCATAATCAGGTAAAACTCACCAGTATAAAGAGGAGATAAAAATCAGCCTAATAAAAACACTTAGATGAGCTACACTGTGTGATTATAATGGTTTTTGAAAAAAATTTACATTGTTCTTATTGGTGTGGCTCATGTGTACCACCATAGTGTATCTTTCATTAAACCCACTAATCACCAAGAGAAGATACAAAAAGCAGCCTTAGGTGGGCTACCCCATGTCAGCTTAGTGGTTTTGGGAGCAATTTTACATTGTTCTCATTGGTGTGGTCCATGTGAGTTTTTCCCTGAGGTTATACTTAATATGGATCAAATAATGATTCTTGTATGATCGATTTAGTAGATTTTATGAATACAACATAGTGGACCCCACTTGCACAGCTCTCCTTTGTGCAGGCTATCGAGAGAGGAGAAATCATGAGGACAACACACATTAAAAGAAGTGAAGAAAGCAAGTTCAATCTTAGTTGTTACTTGTGCGGTAAAATCTCTACCACTCCTTGCAAACCAACTGCATTTTTACGATGAATTTACCCTTTCTTAACCTATGTTGTGAAGATGAATTAAAAATGTGCAAAGATATTAGCCCTATATAGAGGGGAGACGAGAGATCTATGAAGAAGGGCTCCATTTCTCTGTCAAAGCACTGATAAGTTATAGTGCTCCTATTTGTACTCATACCGATCGATCTAAACTGTCCATCAAGTCCATAAGACATTTCATCGACTATGCGAAATAAATAAATAAAAATCGCGGATCAAGTGATCAAGTCCATCTTTGATTTGGCTGTATTTTCTATAGCCATCCCTTTTTCAAGACATGGATGGAATGGATATAATTGCCCAACAAAAATGAATCTTCATTATCATAAGCAAGCCATAATGTGGTCCCAAAAAAATAGGTGGATCAAATTGCCGACTGGACCTATCTTGCATAGACAATCTTGACCATATATATTAAAGGCTACTAATCAAATGGTTAATATTTGTGGAGAGGCTATGAAATGTGCCTGGGACCTGATCAACAGTCTGGATTAATGGATTCGTTTGCATGGGCCACAACTCCATAAATTCATTGGCATTGGAATTTCATGGCCAACTTTTAAACAACGAAGACCGTGCATGTTGGCAGCCACAGTGTCAACATCCCAACGTCTCACGCATGCATGTGACCCATGAACCCCAACCCACATGTAAGCCATTTCTAAAACGTGAAGCCCAATGCCACCTGCTGTACCGGAATAACATAGACAAACAGCCCCTGATGGTTGCTAACTCAGGTCTGGTGCAATGCACCAACCTTTCCCAGCCAAGACCGTCCCTTTCAGGTAGGCAGCAGCCATGAAAATTCTTACTTGGAAAAATGAGACAGCAGAGCCGGTTGAGCGGTCATTATGTAGAGGACCAATCAGAGAGTACCATATGGTGTCGAAAATCAATTTCCATTCTTTTCTCAAATGCCAACCATCGAATACATCGAATGGCTAAAAATCATAGTCATCTATGCTTATCTCAATTAGTTGGGAAATCAAGTTCCAGCATTACACAACTTGCCTTTAAAATCATCATCCATGCCTTATACCAATTACTTGGGTCTATCTACATAAATCATGTTATGCCGTCACACTTTCCTTTAAAAACATCACCATTTGCACCTCGTCTCAATTAGTTGGGTTGGCTATATAAATCACATTCTGCCATTACACGTCTTGCCTTTAAAAATCATCATCAACTTTTCCTTATCTCAACTAATTGGGGTCAACTACGTAAGTTATGTTCTGCCGACTTTAAAATCATCACCATTTATACCTATCTCAATTAATTGAAGCCAGCTACATAAATCAAATTCTGTCGACTTGCCTTTAAAACCATCATCATTTATGCCTTATCTCGACTAATTGTGGCCAGCTGCATAAATCATGTTCTGCCATCACACGACTTGCCTTTAAAATCATCATCATCTATGCCTTGTCTCATTTAACTCGGGTCGACTACATAAGTCATGTTATGCCATTACACGACTTGCCTTTAAAATCATCACCATCTATACCTTATCTCAATTAATTAGCATCAGCTACATAAATCAAATTCTGCCATTACACGACTTACCATAAAATCATCATCATCATCTATGCCTTGTCTCAACTAGTTGTAGTAAGCTACATAAATCATGTTCTGCCATCACACGACTTGCCTTTAAAACCATCATCATCTATGCCTTATCTCAATTAATTGGGGTTGGCCACCTACATCATGTTCCGCCATTACACTCTACCAGGAGGTTGGCTACTTCCCAAAGTCATGACTTGCGTCTAGAAAAAGATTCTCTGTGCAAAGTGCTTTTGAATGCCTCACGACGTACACTGAATGGTGCTCTAACTTACCGTGCTTCTACTGGCACTGCGTTATTATTTCCCACATAAGAATAGCATTGGTTAAAAAGTCTATTTCAGAACAAGATCGCAAAAGATGGCAATGATGATGATCATAATGGTGTTTGGCAGATTGTTTGGGTTGAGAAAAACTGTTACTATCATGGTTTGAGCCTAGCCAGATGTTTTCCTTCAGTCCAAAGGCTTTTTTAGCATAGAGGTTAAATACTTAATATTTGATATTAGAGCCAACACCGCATACTTGCATACCATGTTCCAGTAATAAAGGAAAACCTGGCTCAGCATGAAAACACCACACTACATCCTAGGGGTGCAATCAGGTAGGTCGGGTAGGCAAGTCCAACCAACCTTAGACTCAATCCAAACTCAACATTAGGTATTGAAACCGTAACACACCCGGGTCTGTTCCCACAACTAATAAATTAAGACAAAATCAAATATCTAACCATTAAAGTTCATGGCCCCCACATAAACAAATAGAGCTTAAAACATGAACCCTATTTTCTATGTATGTTGTTACTTTATGTTTGCATCATGTTAGTCATAACTCATACATACAGGTACTACATATAAGGTTGGGTTATGCTGTCCGAGGGTTTAACCCAAGCCCGAAACAACCTGGGTAGTTGAGGATTTTTCAGATTGAGCTGATATGGCCAAAGCACGAGTTGAATCAATCAGTTCTGGGTTGAGCCCAACCCCCAAGTGTTCCCTCATTCATTCCATGTTTTAGTCATGGAGGGACTTGTAGAAAGGATACTTGTACTAGAATAAAAGCTGCCACAAGGTGAAAAGGACTACTTGGACATAGGCCAAAATGACTGGCACCATAGCATGGGCTGCCACATACATGAGTCCCAAAGGGGGCGATTTGAGGAAAGCATAATATCAACCAATGTGAAAGCGGCCAAAGGTGGAAGGGCTACTGTAGTGGTGTAAGCTTTTTTACTTTATTTTTTTTTTACACATGCACCCCATACCCAAACTCATGCCGTAGTGGATTTTCACAACCCATGGGACTCTGGTGTTGAAACTCCTTAGAGTCTACCACCGAGGCAAGGATAAGAATCCTTTACTTTTCCACTCTCTCTCTATATATATACATAGAGGAGTCCACATCAAAGGTGGGCTCCACATAATGGGCGGTGGACATTGAAGGTGGGCCTGACATGATTGACAGTTAAAATTGATATGGGGTCCACATGATGGATGACCCACATCAACGTGGGCCCCACATATGGGTGGTCCACGTTGAAGGTTGGTCCCTGATGATGAATGGCCCACATCCAAGGTGAGTCCCGCATGATGGGCAATCCACATGGAAGGTGGGGCCCACATGATGAATGGTCCACATCAAAGGTGGGAGCCACAAGATGTCCAATAGACATTAATTGTGGGCCCCATATGATGGACGGTACACATCCCAAGTAGGGCCCACCTGAAGGACAATCCACATCAAAGGTGGACTCCACGAGATGGGGTAGTGGATATTGAACGTGGGCCCCACATGGTAGACAATAACATTGATGGTGGGCCCCACATGATGGATGACCCATATCAAGGCAGGGCCCACACGAGGACAGTTCACATAGAAGGTCAGCCCCTAATGATGAATGACCACATCCAAGGTGGGCCCCGCATAATGGACAGCCCACTTCCCACTACAACCGTCCACACTAAAGGTGGGCACCGTATGACGGATAGCCCACATCCAAGGTGGGCCTCGCAAGCTGGATAAAGCCAAGGTGGGCCCAATGTAAATAACAGTCCACATCGAAGATTGGCCATTAAGGCTGGACCAAATAAACTCGGGGGATAAATACTTATATGATGTTGGAAACTAAAACATACTTTCCAACGTCATGGTTCCGAGTGCCCATGTAGTGTGTGTGTGTGTGTGTGTGTGTGTGTGTGTGTAGACTTGACCATAAAAATAATAATAATAAAAGAAAAAAAAAAACATTTTGTGCAAAACATACTTAGATGTTGAATAAGCAGAAGCCAAGATAAGCTACCACAATATGTAAAGTAACTTACAATCCAAGGTCACCAGATAAACGTTGGCTGCCAATGTATCAATATGTTACAGCCCCAGTCATTTAACGGCCTAGCTTGATGTATTCCATCAATTATAGGGCTTTTGGCGTAATGGTCAGATACTTAACAAGAACAGATCTACCCGCGCAACAACATATCTTACTTAAAAAGAACAGATCTACCTGTACAACAAGATACCTGTATACCTCTTTACAATGTAAAAAGAAAATGAATTATGCATTGATCGTAGAGTTGGCAATGGGTCAGGCTAAGAGCCCAGCCCTAGTCCCCCAAGCCCTACCTCTCATCAGGATAGAAAGGCCCTAGCCCTGTAAGGTTGGGCTAGGGACAGGGTAAGCCCTATCGGGAAAAGGGTGACATGATCAATGTTTTGAAATAGTCAAAATCTACAAGTTTTCTTGCATATACCTCCATTGGCGATCGCATGATATAAATGGTTTTGAGCATAGAAACATGACCCAAGATCCAAAAAGTGATTTGAAAGTATACTAGTGGAATGGACCACTCAAAAAGTGTCTTTGAATAATCCATTCTTTTGCATAACAATGACCAACTTGATGATTGGACCAGGACAATGAGACAAGCTGGGTCATTCATCATCGGCCCTGGCGTAGCCCGCCCTCAGACCAATTTTTAAGGGTCCAAGCCCTAGCCCTACAGGACTGGACCACCAGGACTTGGAGGGCAGGCTGGCCCATTTCCACCCCTAATTGATCAAATGAATTTTGCTCACTTGGTAAAATTTATATTTCCAGTTCTCTATGGACATACAGTTCTTTTTGCCTCAAGATAGATGCACTTTGCATGATACACAATATTCCATACCCAGAACAACCTGGCATATTGTCAAACAACTGCACCATGAATAAGGTGGATCCCACTCTGCACATCTTGCACAAATATCACGCCAGTCCACTCCTAAGGCAGGCCACCTTTTGATAAACAATGCTGGTTAAAAAATCATCACATCATCAACCTGTGTGATGTACAGGGTGGCCCACTCGATGAGTGGCTCACCTGACTTCTGCAGCAGGTCATCTCCAGTGTGGCCCACAGCGTACTGCCAGATTGTTTGTCTTAGGGTTAACAAAACCTCCAACTTATTCTTCCTTTGTAACAGATCCACCGCTTTCCATAGTTACTACAGTCTGACCCACATGATGAGTAGACCCAGCCTAATGTTTGCATCAGGTATTCTTCATGGTGGGGCCAACCTTTAGGGTGGGTTGGGTGTTGGTATCCATATGACATGTGGACACTTAAGTACTAGTTGGATGGTAAGTCATCTTCCAACAAGTTGCATGCAACACCCTTTTATGCACATGCTCTTTCGCCTCTAAAGAGTTGATAATTCCTGCCAGTTTACCCATCGGTCTGCCATTAAAATTAAGCTTGAGCATGCGTAAAGTCAGGTTTCCATCTCCCTATCATCGTCCGCTTTCTGATACTTATGTCCAACAAAACTTCCAAGTCCTTATCTCCTGCCTTTAAATGGTTTTTATCTTCCCCCTTCACTGCTTTCGAAGATTCCTCATCTAATAGAGATCCTACAGTTGTACTCTTTCAACAACAAAGAGTAGCTCCAACCCAAAAGGTCCAAAGCAAACCATTCAATACCCCAGCCGTTTGCTCATTGATGTTTCCCTGTGGATAGATCTAGCAAGACAATGGCCAACTGCTCCATGGATGATTCTTGCAATCATTCTGTAATTGAAGAGGAAGCTTTACTCGAATTTAGAACTACAACAGCCCAAATACAGCCCACTCATGTAGAGAATATCTAACTATTATCATCACCCAAATACGGCCCATAAAATAATTGTCACTGACTGCCCTGCTCAACACAGTTCTACAAGTCAAATATCCACAAACCAAGCCCATGTGTTAGCTCAGACCTAAACTTAAGCTCAGCTGGCCCATCATGCCTGGTCTTAGGCATGAGCCCGACCTATAGTGAGACAGGTTGACCCCAGTCCAGCATTCCTTTTTTGCTCCAATCCATTGAGGATTGGCCCAAAACCTGACCTAGATTATTTGGTGCCAGATTACAACCAAGCAAAGCATCTCACAACATGGAAGCTTCAGCTTGGTTTGAACATACGATATGAATGAACATTGGAATAAGGTTTCCTCAAATCTAGAAAGCGCAGCCATAAAGGCAAATCTCTAGGTATCAAACCATGTGGGGATTTCCTCCTCCTTCCATCATCTTATAAGCAAAACCCACATTAGATCTCGACTACACATTCTACCCAACTTGGTAGCTTTTAATCCTCAACATTTGGCATTTTTTATAACACAAATTCCCAGTAAAGAAACTAAAGATCAATTGCTAATCCATTCCCTAAACTTTAGTACCAGGCCAAAAAAGTTCTTCATTTGTCATACAGCTCAGGACCTTCATTAGATCTCAACTACTCATTCTACCCAACTTGGTAGTTTTTAATCCTCAACATTTGGCATTTTTTATAACACAAATTCCCAATAAAGAAACTAAAGATCAATTGCTAATCCATTCCCTAAACTTTAGTACCAGGCCAAGAAAGTTCTTCATTTGTCATAGATCTCAGGACCTTCATATGATCTACAGATCATTCAAGATGGATGAGATGGCCTAAGTTATGCCTCTCCAAAGTCTAAATTTCAGAGGACTCATCTTTTGGCTGCTTCCCACCGGTCCGCATCGGGCTTACCTGCATGTGCCATCTCAGTCACCCAATATATGAGCTCTTTCTTCAATGGCTTGAAGGCCATCATCAGCCTCCCGTTCTCGTCAGTCTCCTTCTCAAGGCCACCATCAATTGAATCACTCTTTTCATCACCTGACATCTCTCTTGGATACTCCCGGACAATTTGTGGGCAGCTCTCAAGCCAAGCAGAACTGGAAGCGATAAAGACCGAGCTGAGATTAATTTTGTAGTTAGTTGGATTTGCAGACTTGATCATTATTGAAGGAGATTCCAACTCCAAGAGTGCTATCTCTTGTACATGCTCATTTGAAAAACAACCACCCAGAATGATAACTCCACGAAAAGATAAGGATCCAACAAGAGTGTCCCTCTCATCACTTCTTCCTACCAATCTGACCGGCCACCTTTCACCACATGAGCTGCTAGGGAAAATGGGCCCCAACAGTAGAAATAGATAATTTGATCTCATATATAAATGCAGTAACTAGTCGATTAATACACGATTTGTACAAGAGGCAGTTGCTTCTTAATCATAAAATACCTGCACAAATAGCTATATCAAATAGGAATTGTCCTTACATGATTTCCAATGTGATCATCAAATAAGGAGATTGGAAGGAATTCACCGGAATGATTTAAACGGAGTTCCCTGGAGAATGACCTCCAGGAAGGTAAAGTAGAAATGAATATGATAAGATTAGTAGGAATGAATGAACACGATTCAAAAAACAAAATCTTTCTTCTTCTCCCACCCACCCGCCCACACGCACGCACGCATGGACACACACATGTGAGTTTCCAAGGCCCCCCAATCGTCTGCAGGCTCAATAATTAGCTTCTTGGTGAACGAGGACTTGAAAGGATAAGACCTTCCCTAAGAGTGAGAAGGGAAGCTTAGATTGGGCTTGAGACTATGTAAGGGCACAAGAAAGCAATCCAAACCACCCCTCTATTGTGATAGAATATCCCAGCATTGCTTGGTTTACGCACAGAGAACCCGCTAAAGTTGAGCTTGAGATACCCTTCCTCTAGTGGGGTCTAGGGAACATCCAAAATGCGAGAGAAAGCTCTCAAAGCCAAAGAGTAACCCTCTCCAATCTTGCATAAAATGTGTATGAAGACCCCTAGAACAGTTTAGAAGGGAGAGCCCATTTGATGCAGGCCCACCTAAGCCCACTAAGGGCTTGGCAATGACGTACGCCCATACCCACTGTCAGGCCCAACATGTGCTTATTTTTTACTGTTTATTTATAGATTTGGAGACCAATATCAATGATTACAATTTACTATTTTTGGGAGATATTGGGGCTGATTGAAGATGTGATTTATGGAATTAAAGATATGAAAGGGATGTGATTAATATGATTGAAGCTATGGGACTGATTTAGAGATATAATTACTTTCTAATTATTTTTTATTATTAGGTTTTTACCATATCAAGGAAGATTAGATTGATTTGAAATAAATTGTGATTGATTTGAAATCAATTTCTTAGTTGGGGGGATTTTAATTAAAGATTTATTTAGAATCTATAAAAGGGGTGGTGGTGTAGGAGTTCGTAATTCCAATAATTTTCAGTGTGGTTTTTCTTTAAGTTTTGTAAGAGAAAAAGGTCAATATCAATAAAAGTTCTCTACTTCTTTACTCCATTGTTCTTGTGTGTGCATGTGTGTAAATTTCTTTGCAAGTTGGGTATCAAGATCTCATTGACTCAAGAACCGGGTGCACCACCATTCCAATAACATAGAAGAATTTCTTCTGATTGAGTCCTCCCATTATTGAAGATCCCAAGATTCCTCTCCTTCTAAAGCAGCTATACAATGGCAAAGGTAGCATCCTCCAAAAAACCTTCCCTCTATTGTTTAGAAGGCCATTCAGGAGTTTCAACATGAGGTCTGAGGTTCGAGTCCCATAGGTGGTGACATCCCACTATAGCGTGAGTGCGGGAGTGTGTGTGGGGTTCAAGTGTTAAAAAAATAATAATAATAATAAATGATTCCAGATGGCCTTCGTTCCAGAGCCAGTAAAGGAGCAAATGCTCCATTGTTTCCTCATCCACATGAAATAAAAAAACAAATATTGGGAATCGCTACAAATATTAGGCATCGCTATCTGGTGCTTTTTTAGATTGCTGAATCCAAGTATTTTGTTTAACATGACTACCCAAGCAAATGCCTCAAGCCCAGAAGGAGCTGTAGGCCTTCCGCACTTGCGTGCAAGTAAAAGGCTTCGGCAAATGATTTTGCAGAGAAGCCTCTGTCCAATATTCATTTCCAATCCTAAGCTACTTGATGACATCCAAAGAGTCTCCAAATGTCGGCGGATCATCATATTCTTTAAGAAATGGGAAGAATCAGTCTCCTATGAGAGAGGGAGACACCTATTAATGACAAAGAGCCTCCCTACTCAATTCTCAAAACCATCATCCACTGAGGATCCACCCTGAAAGCACCAGACTGGAAAACCATTCATACATGAAAACACTCATAAAATAATGTTGGCATATTGTGGAGATAGTTGAGCTTTGAAATACCCGCTAAAGAGAGGCCAACTAACTTTACATCCTAAACAAACTAGGCCACATTTGATCATGTTGACAACACTAGCTTCTATTGATAATGAGCATGCAAACAGGGACCTTCTATATCTACCTATCCATTGCCTTAATGGATAGGCATTCCTTAAAAATTACTCCCTCCAAGAGAGAGAGAGAGAGAGAGAGAGAGAGAGAGAGAGAGAGAGAGAGAGAGAGAGAGAGAGAGAGAGAGAGAGAGAGAGAGAGAGAGATTTGGGCAAATAACGCATTACGCTACTACAAATCATCCTTTAAAACAACAAGGGCTTGAATCTAGTGTTGCAAATCGTGATGACTCACCTGCAGAACACACCTTGCGTGTGCATCAATCCAAACTATCTAAATTTTGGGCTCCATCGTTGTTGGAGCATAGCCTGAAAATCTACCAACCAAATGATCCTATATGTCCAGTTGGGGGCATAAAATGAACAGCTGGAAAAGAAAATGGTCAGCAGTTCAAATGAAATGGGTGAACCAGATAGTTAAGGTCATCCTATCAATCTGATTTTCAGGTTACATTCCATCCACAATGGGGGCCAAAATTTGGACAGCCTAGATTGGAATACATGTCTGCCAAATGTACAGTGAATTGGTTGTCCGGATCTAACAGTGTGACCAATGTATAGCAGAAACTTTCCGAAAGAATACCCACTAAAACTAAACAAACCAACAAAATAAAAGATACAGAGAACACTACATTGTGTAATTCACTTAGAAAATGTCTTCCATTTTAAAGTATAGAAGTAAGAAATGGCAAAAGAGAACAATGTTCCATGAAGATGAATAAAATAACCCAAAAAAAAGTAATAACAAGACGATTTCCTTATGAACGAAGGAGTTTAGATTCCAACAAGTTCTCATCTTATATATTATAGTCGTACACATCTAACAGAAATGTGATATTTTCTCAAAAGAAAAATAAAGCAAAATAAAAAAAACTGTTAACAAGATGTAACAAGAACAGAAACTATATTATGTAGTCTGACCATTCCGAGATGAATGATGTGTGATCCATGGACTCTCCTGGCACATCCTCATGCCTCGATGGCTTCTCCTTCCCCCCCACAAGCCTCGCAGGGTTCCCCACTGCCGTTGTCCTCGGCGGCACATCGATCAACACCACTGACCCTGCCCCGACCTTCGCCCCTTCACCAATCCTCACATTCCCAAGAATCGTCGCTCCAGCCCCAATTAAGACCCCGTCCCCAATCTTCGGGTGCCGGTCCCCACCCATCTTCCCTGTCCCGCCCAGTGTCACGTGATGTAGAATTGAGACATTGTTCCCAATCACTGCGGTCTCTCCCACAACAACACCTGTCGCATGGTCAAAGAGGATCCCTTTCCCAATCTTGGCAGCAGGGTGGATGTCGACAGCAAAGACATCAGCGACACGGGAGTGGAGGGCTAGTGCTAGGGGGCGGCGGGCCTGAGTCCAAAGCTTGTGGGCGACGCGATGGGCCTGGCAGGCAAGGAAGCCCTTATAGTTGAGCAGGCAATGGGAGAAGGAGATGCAGGCAGGGTCACGGAGGCGAGCCGCACGAAGGTCAGCGACTGTGGCAGAGCGGATAGATGCGTCTGAGGAGAACGTGTGAAGGAAGAGGTCATAGAGGAGGGTTGACAGGAGAGTGGAGGAGCAGAGCTTGTTACCCAGATGGAATGACAGTGAGCGTTCTAGAGATGAGTGAGAGAGTATGGTGGAGTACAGGTAGCTGGCTAAGGCTGGCTCTGACTCAGCATCACGACGAGCTTCAGCTTTGATTTGACACCATACCCAAGAGGACTCGTCTTCTTCGGACTCAGCCCCCAATGGGGGTGTAGAAGGGGCTGTAGGATAGGAGATGAGCTCTCCTGCTGGCATTGTTGATTGAGGGATTGGGATTTCTGAGTAGCAAAATAGCCTTTTATCTTTGTGAATAAAATAGGGCCACTTCAGCTTACTTGATTCCTCTACTTCTCTCTCTTCATTAAGATCTGAAAGCAAATCAGAAGCAATGAGAAACAAACAGAAGCTCAAGAATAGAAGGAATCACACAATCTTAACATTATGTTATGCAATATGATCTAAGAACACGCTAATATTTGCAAAGATATGTTAAGGAAAAAAGAAAGGGGGGCAGACAACCACATTTTATAACAATGAAGTAAGAAAATATCAATTTCATCAAATACGAAAATAGACAATGGAAGAAAGAACCATACAAAATTCACCTCTTCTCCCTTGTGTCTTCTTTTAATCATCCACTTAAGGGCATGGGATTCCCAATCAATTCAATTCGATCCCAGAAAATATTCAAAAGATATAACTTTTGGATTAGTGGAAATCAAAAAGCAGCTAGGGAAAGGAAAACGCCGAGTCTAAGTAGAACTGTGGAAGAGGAAAAGGTTTCCTTTTCATTAGGTCAGAAAGAGGAGAAGGAAATGGTCATTTTCTGAGGATAGCTAGGAAACCTAAGGACCTGTTTGGATTCACGGAAAGGAAAGGAAAGGAAATATTGTTTCCCATGAAAATCACTTTCTGTTGTTTCTCAAGACTTTGTGTGAATTTGTGGGAAACACCATTCCTCACTTTCTATCTTTTTCCACCTCCATGCCTAAAAAGGCATGTTTCCACAATGGAAGGAAAAGGGGTTACTTAAGGGTTAAGCCCATATGCGCCACCATCCATCTTCAATTGTCTCACATGTGCCACATGTGTCAATGTGCCAAATGAGCCTTTGTCCATCTTCGTTTATGCCCCCACAATGCCACTATGCTGCATATGCCAACATGCCACAGTTACCATCCATCTTCTCTTGCACCCCACGTGCGTAAAGCGTCCCACAAGTGCTAACGTGCCACATGTGACACCATCCATCTTCTCTTGTGCCCCATAATGTACCACATGTAACTTCATTCATCTTCTCTTGCGCTGCAAATGTGCAAAGCACTCCAAATGCGCCAATGTGACACGTGCCATTGCCCATCTTTAATCATTCCAAATATGCCACGTGCAAATGGTGCCATTGTGCACAAGTGTTGCCATCTAGCTTCAAGTGCCCAAGTGCCAAATGTGCCACTGCATGTCTTGTGCCACGTGCCACCATACAGCTTCAAGCACCTCAAGTGTGCCACATTAAGCTTCAAGCGCCCATATATACCGCGTATTCGACATGCGCCACTATCCATCTTCAAGCATGCCACATGTGCCAATTTAGCACATGCTAGTGACTAACTAGAATTATTTCTCAAGATTTATTTTTTTTTGTTTTGCTGGACAACAACATTGATAATAGATCCTAAATTTCTAGGAAAATCTTGTTGAAAATTTTGCTGGACAACAACGTTGATAATAGATCCTAAATTTCTAGGAAAATCTTGTTGAAAAACAAACAAGGAAAACAATGTTTCCTTTCCCATAGTTTCCTAAAAATAAGGTTTCCCAACAAACATTATTTCCTTTCCTATGCTTTTCATGAATCCAAACCAGCCCCAAGGAAAAGCAATTCGATTTCCTCAGTCCTCTAGTCTTTCATAAATGAGGGAAACCATCACATCTGAGGAAATCAATTTTCTTTCCCCAGTTACTATATGATTTCCACCAATCCAAATAGGCCCTAAATAACTAAGACACGCGGAAAAAGAAGAAGCCACTAGAAAGTATCCAAAAGAAATAACAAAATAACTAAGACAGGCAAAATAGCACAAGGACAAAGAAAGCTGTAGAAAGCATCCAAAAGAAATAAATAAGACAGGCAAAATAGCATTAAAAGATGAATGAGGAACCCCTAGAAAGTATCCAAAGAAAGAGCTAAATAAGTTAAAGGGCCTTGTTCAGTAGGCGCCTGAAAATGAGTTGATCTCGTTTTCGTTACTAGTAATTATGAATTAGAGATCTTGATCTCTAATACATAATGAGTTCATGTTAAAAAGTGATTATGTATTAAGATATCAAGATTTCTAATACATAATTAGAGTTACTTAAAATGAGATGAACTAATTTTTAGGTGTCTGCCAAACAGGGCCTAAGATAGGCAAAATAGCATAAAAAGATTGGCTTCAATAGGAACAAGTTTAGGAGAAAAATCAAAAGGCAGCTTTTCTGGGTGAGAAGACAGAGAAGTGAAACGCTAATATGAAGTGGCATTGCTCATGGTTCAAGGGTTTGAAATTTAATGAAGAGGCATAATAAGAAACACATTATTCAAGCTTTTCTTTTTCACAAGTTCACATATGATTTCAACTTTTCTTTATCATAAGTCTACCCCCTGAAAATGTCAAGGGTGCACAAGCAAAATCAAAATTTTGGGCAGGGTTAAGCAAAAGGACCTGGCTTGGCCAGTTCAAAATACAGTTGCGGGGAGAGTGAAGCAAAGCGACAACAAATTCGGGTGAGGGTCAGGGAAGCGTCTCTTTCAAAATGCAAACAAGTAGAAACGGGTAGGAAGCGGGAGCAAGAGTGATAGGTGGAAGTGGGGATTCAAAGTGAAAGGGCGCCTACTTAGAAGAATCCTGCAACCAAGGTTCAAAATCCAGCCCAAGCAAACCCCATGCCCAACCTGACCAGTTCAAAATCCGGGCCTAGGGAAATCCTAGACCTAGCCCAACTAATTCAAAATCCAAGCTCAAGCCAACCCCAAGCCTAGCCCAGCCAGTTCAAAATCCAAGCCAAAGCCAACCCCAGCCCCAGCCCCAGTCCGACCAGTTCAAAACCCAGGCCTAAGTCAAAACCCAAGGCCTACCCCAACCAATTCAATCTTCCGAGCCTAAGCCAAACCCAGGCCCAACCCGACAAGTTCAAAATTGGGGCCTAAGCCAACCCCAGTCTCAGCCTACTGAAAGCCCTAATTAGTCATTGTACAATAAAGAAAACAAAATCTAAATGCACCAAGATTTACAAAATTGCAAAGGTGAAAAATAAAAAGGAAAACTATAGGAGCCATCAGATAAGGAGGCTCATAATGTGCCAATCAAAATTGATGATGGACTGTTCAAATGCTACACAGTGCCCACAAGTGAGTCCACTGCTGGCCTATGGAAGATCAGTCCTAGATTTATGGTTCGATTGGATTATTGGGCCCACAGATCCAACTGATAGTCTCTTTTAGAGTTTATATACAAATCATAGAGTGTGAAGTAGGGTTTTCTACAATTTTATGACCCTTAGATCCATACAGTTGCAGTAGTTGAGTGTCATTGGGTGTCTTAATCAGCTTCTGTTCTCTTTCTTCTTATATTACAATCCCATATATGGACGAGATATACAAAATAATGAAATTTTCAGATGAATGAATGCACTCCTTTTTTTTTCTTCCTATGGCTAGAGACTCTCTTCGAGAGATGAGACTCTTCTAGAAAACTCAAGGGGAAAGATTTCTCTAGGTTTTGTGTGGTAGTTCCGGCATGAGTCCACATATTCATCCCCCTTTTTATCTATTTTCTTATTTTTAGAAAGACTCGAGGTAACTTGAGGTGGATTATTCTTTCCCTCTCCACACTACAAGACGACTTTTACAATTAGGGATAGATCGCCTAGTGTTTCAAGTATCAATAATATTGGCTGATATATCAGCCAATACTCTTGGTATTGCAAGAGACCAATACTGAACATGTGGGAACTGCGAAATTCCCCATATCAATTGATAAATTGTCAACATCGCGCGATTCATCGCAATATCGACAATATTGCAAAATATTGTCATAAAAAGGTTTGACACATATCAACAATCCAAGGGCAGTGCCTCCCATTTGAAAAAAAAAAAAAAAAAAAACACCATACCTGTGACTGTAAAAGCTTCCCTTCCCCTCCTACACCTAGTCTTTTCAAAATAAAAGAGCTTGCAAGGCTCTACACGTCTTTTGTCCATCATATTTGAAAGGGGGTAATTTAATACTCCAGCTGTGTATGATGCTAAATACACAAGCATTTAGAAATGGTGCGCATGGGAAATACTAACCCAAATCAAACCAATTAAATTGTGGGCCCACTCTTGTTAAGTTAAGAGTATAAAAATAAGGTTGGTTGGACAATTCTAACCACTTAGTTGGGGACACTTTTTTTTTTTTTTTTTTTTTTGAGAAAAAGACTATCGGATATTTTTCATTTTTAACAGTCCAATAAGTTCCCAGAAATCTACTATTTTGATAACCAAATAAGAGAGTTATGGTCCATGATAGATCTAAACTAGTGCCCATAATTTGGACAGTTCTTGAATTATTTGTATGTGATTTGAAGAATTACTTAGTAATTTCTATGTGCCTGCTCAGCATACATCACACCCTCCTATAATATCAAAGAATTTCTCTATTTAAAAAGGGGAGTTATAGAAGATTATGGCGCTCTTCAGAAAAAAAATAATAATACCAGGCAGCATATAACTCTTGATACCCATGCACTAATAAATTGTACGTGTGTCATATATTAACTCAAATTATACCAATTAAATCGTGGAACCCATTGTCGTTAAGTCACGGTCCCAAAATCAAATTGTTTGAATGATCGTCACCTTTGATTCAGGGACGCTTGTTGAAACAGGACCATTGGATATTTTTCATTCTCAACTATCCAACAAATGTCCACCAATCTCATAGTTGGATGAGGAAACAAATGTAATTTTTGGGTTATTATGCCGGGGCACAATTTGGACAATTTAATTTCAATTACTTGTAAGTCACATCTGCAATTTTAAGTTAATTGTTAAGTGCATGTCCACTATCCATCGCACGCTTTGAGATATCCATCACACTCTTTGAGGGTATTAAATTTTTTCTCATTTAGAAGCAACACTTCTATGTTAGTTTAGCACCATATAAAAATGGTGGTGACTCTTCAATAGTATGTTAGGCATAGTTGTACAGCAATCTAAAGCATCTAAGTCGCTGACCCAACTATCAAGGAGCATAACACAAAACATGCACTGCAAAGATAATAATAACCATCTGATTTGTACACTCAAATATAGGCAACTCACTATTCTTCTTTTAAACATCCATTTAACAGCCATTATTTAACTGATTGGGACTTACAGTTACTTGATCAGTGTGATTTTAGAGATATGCTCCATCCACTATGGGCTTAACAATGTGGATGGTCTAGATAGTTGGACATCAATTCCATGTGTGAGGAGGATAAGAATTGCATGGCTTAACCTTTGATTACTCATTTGTTAAATCAATGAGTGTTGGATTTTTAACCGTCCAATAAATGTCCACTAATCTAGTAGTCAAATAATTAAATAAGCATAATTGTTGGTTCATTATACATCTAAATTGGGACCCATAAATTGAATGGTTTAATACACATTAGTCGTAGGATATTGAATGATATGAACTCATTTTGGAAATAATTGCATCACTTCCGTTAGATATCACATTTTATTTTCTTTTTGAAACGTAACAGAAATTTATTGAAAAATGCCGAAGCGAAGGAATACAGACCCGACCAACCACGACCACAAAAAACACACTACAGGATATCACATGATTTAGGCCCCTATACAACATAAACTTATCATGCATGTTTTTTTTTTTTTTTTAATTGTTAAAGTTTTAAGTGTATAATCATGTCTCTTTTAACGACTCCTGAAATTTTATTGAAAAATTCCATCATTTTCCCAATGTTTCCCTTAGGCAACGATACATTCCCTGATACATGCGATATTTACCTCACGATATCGAAATGTTTCCATATCCCAAGGGTGCGCAATACATGCATAAAAATAAAAAATAAAAATAAAAATAAAAAAGTGCCCCAAAAAAGTTCTAAAAAATGCCTCGAAAAATGTTGTGGTATTTTTTTGGCACATATTCAAGCTCAATCACCCTATAAAAAGTTCTAAAACATGCCCCAAAAAATGTTGTGAAAAAAAAAAAAAGAAGCCATAATAAATTAATAAAGAGAAAAACTCGTGTTGTGATTAGGCAAAAGAAGGGAAAAACCATAGAAGAAGCAAAATAACACAAAATAGCCATTATTAGGTATGTAGATTCAAGTACAGAAACAACACTGCAAATAACTACAATAAAGAAATTTTTTTTTAAGGATGAATTGAAATTGCTCTAAAGATGAACCAAAAGAAATTCAATCTTAACTGACAACCAGAAAAAGACCAACAATGTTATCTAACGTGCGAAAACATCGCAAATCTGGCTATAGCAAGTGCACTTCTTTCCCTTGCTTGGAAAAATGGATGCAGATTCAGAGTTTCGAGCATGGAAAATAAGAATGAGATGATTGATTTTAATGTGGGCCTACATCATGCTTTATTATGGGTTGCCTATTTCTCTTGTCGGTCACTGTTTCATGAGATGGGTATTTCTTTTCCTCATAACAAGGTGCTTGTTCTAAGCCCACACCAAATGTCTGGAACAAGGGCATGAGGATGATGATGAATGGATGAAGGATTGAATCCCAAGCCTTTAGGACAGTGGCAGGCTGAGTGAAGATAACCTCGTCTCAACACTGAGGTCAAGGTATCGAATCCCAACGTGGGGGTGGCTAACATTGGAGGGTGACTAAGAGTGTGGGTGTGTGTACTAACAGTGGGATGTGTGAACTTACCCCCCCCCCCCCAAAAAAAAAAAAATAATAATAATAATAAAAATAAATAAAATAAAAGAATCCCGAGCCATAGCCCATTCAGGGAAAAAAAAAAAAAAAAAAACGAACGAACAAATTATTTCATCTCTTCCAAGATTTCAAACACAAACAATCTGATTCTCTGAATCTATTGTTTTATTTGGAGAAAATTGGTTATTTTCAAATTTAGAACAGACCAACAACAACAACAAAACTTTAAAAGAAAAATTTTCTAGGTAAAATTTGTACAAGAAAAAAAAAATACAAAAGATGAAATAGAAAGGAAAATTTGAAAGAGGGAATTGAAGCTTACGAAGATGGGAGAAACGTCTAGATTCTTCGAGGCGGGAGATGTTGGGAGGTCGAGATGAAAGGAAGATGGCAGGTTTTGAACAAAATGCATTTGCAGAAGAGGGTATTTATTCTCTTTCCTTTTTCTTTCCAACCGAAGAATTCTGGGGAGGACAATGTTATCACATGATCTCCCACACGTGTGCAACACGAGAGCGGAGTAGGTGTTACCCGGGTAAATACCGTGGGGCCCACCTTGATGATGTATTGTATATCCACACCGTCCATGCGTTTTAAACACTATTTTAGGACATGATACCGAAAACTATACAAATAAAAATCTCATGTGGACCACAACACAGGAAACAGTTGTTATTGAGTGCCTCACCATTAAAAATTCCAAAGGGCCCATCATTAGTTTTTCCTAATTTTTATTTTCAATCCAACCAGTCGATAATGTCAAGGAAATCTGGATGAAGAGAAATTAAAAATATCAAATTAATCCAAAAATTTTGTAGCCCAAATTTTTTTTTAGTGATTATTCCTTATTATTTCTATTGGTATGGTCCACTTGAGATTTGGATCTTCGTGTGATTTTGGATTGTGTCTTAAAATGAGATGTAAAAATAGATGGACGGCATGGATATACAAAATATACATTAATGCAGTCCCACACGGTTAGAGTAACACCCACTAAGCTCTTATGGGTTAACGGTTAATCTGCTCCCACGCAACTCCCGAGGGATGCGGATTGCGCAGCCCGTCTTGAAAAAGGAACAGAAAGATCTTTGCTTATCCACTCTGGTAATGCCTTTCCTCGTATCATTTTTTAAAGAGTGAGTCAAAAAATGAGGTAGACCCAACGGTCTAAGTGGACCACACCAAAAAGTAAACTAGGGTTGCTTTAAATGCATAAAGTGAAAGTTACATGCAAGAGTTAGGTTTTTACATTTAATGCAACTTGCATTAAATGCTTTGTGCATTTAATGCAACCAAGCTTACTTTTGGTGTGGTCCACCTGACCGTTGGATCTTTCTAATTTTTGGGACCATACCTTAGAATGATACAAGAAAAGGGGTAGACGGATTGGATAAACAACCACATCACGGTAGGATCCCAAAAAGATCTGATTGTTCCTTGCTATAGATGGGCAGGTCCCACTGGGACGGTCACTGCGAGCATGATTACTACCTAATCGCGTGTGTCACTTAACATTAAGTAAACATTGAGGTGGGGTTGTAGGAAGTTTTTAACGGTGAGGGCGTTCAATCACCAGTTTTAAAGTATGGTGGAACTGCTTCATTTTTTGGCTCATGCTATGTGGAAAAAAGCATTGACACCGTGAATGTATAATACATCCATCAAGGTGGGCTGCACCGTCTTGGGCGAGGCCGGGGCCGCACTTAATCTGCTTGGCTATAATAGACGTTGTACGGAAATCTAAACCCTTTGATCTTTTCCTTTTGAATTTGGACTGTGTTGCTCATCCATTTGATAGAAATTGATTGGATGGTTAGGATTTCTTGATTAGTGTTATTTTAGATATTCAACTCATCCACAATGCAACCCACAATTTGGATGGTCTAGATAGCTATACAATACGGGAGGACTCTCTCCCGATAGCAGATTAGCGTTGTAAGGTTTGTGAGAATACACCCAAGGTGCTGTAGTCAACGGCATTGGGAATTTCGCCCGTTGCATTCAGACGGTAGCGGATTAGGTGCCGCCCGTCCCTCACCCGATACCGTGTATTATGTAGCCACGCTGTCCATCCATTTTATAATGATTATTTTAGATTATAAGCTCAAAATTGAAGCGTCTCCAAGAGCCCGTTTGGATTGTAAGTTACTTATAAGCAACTTATTTTGATTTACTTAATTAGCAAATAAACATGTTTGGTCAATATGTTTTTAAAACACTTCACTAAAAAAGTCTTATGCTACTATGTTGAAACACCAACACCCAGTTCGGTAATGCCGAGCCTACTTTAATGTATGCGTTAGATATCCATCATTTGAACTTATGTGGGGCCATGGGGATGGATTCCACTGCAGTGCATTTCGATCCACGCAGTCTATCTAAATTGGGCAGAGGGTTGAGCCCACATGATGTATTCATTTCATGCACACCGTCTATTTATTTTTGTCAAAAGAAGTGGACCCCACCATAGGAAGTAGTGATGATTGTACGACCACCATAAAAACTTCTGTGGGGCCCATCTGATGTATGAATTTACCACACCGTCCATCCAAATTGCTAGCTCATTTCAGGGCATGGGCCCCACAAACGCAGCAGATCTAGGGCTCTAGTGGACTGCACGCATGAAACAGTAGAGAGGAACACCCATCGTTGAAGCATCTGTGGGGCCCACCAATTGATTTTTTTTGTCATCCCAGCAGTCACTAAGGTCAACCAGATCTAGACGTGGGGGCAAAGCCCACAGATAAGGCTTATTCAAAGCTTGAGTGGACCCCATAGCAGCAGCAACAGTGGATTGTTGTCCACCATTGAAAGCTCTTTGGGGCCACCAGGTAGTCACGTAAAACTAGAGGAAAGGGATCACACCAACACCAATTTGATCTAAAGCTTTGTGGGCCCCATCGTTAAAAAAAGTGGAGATTGAATGCCTACCATTGAAAACTTTTAGGGGCTCGCTGTGTTGAAAAAGTTTGTTTTGAAAACAATTTTAAAAGAAAAAATATGCGTTTGATTTTTGTCCCATATCGGATGGGAGAAAGAATTTTTACCTTTTTATAAGTAAGGTGTTGTGCACCTTACTTATTTATGGTGGAAGAGAGGGAGAATGGTGGCTTGCGTGTTCCAGTGTGAAACTGGAACACCGCGCACGCGCATGGGGACGCACACGCGCACGGGCACGGGCTCGGTCTAGGACTCGGTCTCGGGCTCGGGCTAGGTGTGAGGGCGTGGGCATGTGAGGCAGTGTGGCTGTAGAGGCGCTAGTGGCGCACTTGGCACTTGCGCATTGTGTCGCAGATGGGTCGCGACCTCGCGGACCGGAGCGAGACTGGTGCGAGTCGCGGTGTGACAGAAGCTAGGTAATAGGTCAGGTGGCTGGGTTCGGAACAGAGGAGGTGTTGTGGGTAGGAGGTCTGACAGAGAGACCTCTCTGCTTTTTATAGAGAGCTGCAGGGCTAATTAGAGGGACCTGTGTAACTGCTCATGCAATAACGGTCCATACCATGCAGTAACAGCTGCATGTGGCTAGCCTAACAGTCAGAAACGACTAGCCATTGAGTCTAAACAGCCAGTATGCAGGTGTATAACTCCCACATGCACAACAGTCAGAAACTACAATAAACGGCTAGTTTCTCACAACAGCCAGAAAACGGCTAGTGCCATTATGGCTCTGGACCAAAACTGCCAACCACCCTTGCTTATATAAACCGGACAGGTCTGGTTCATTCCAACACAACAACAGCAATCACAATCTCGAATACTGAACCAGCACCCATTTTAGTCTCTTAGTCTCTCGGTTTGGTTGAAATAAACCAAGCCACTTAGACCAGTGTAGTGGTCTGCTACTGCCAGAAGAAGAAGACTGACATTCTTTTCTCTCTTTCTTTTTCTTTATCTGCTAGAGTGTATTACTGAGTTCCATAGTGGTTCCTTCATTTTTTGCTGAACGCAGAACCACATAAGGCTCGTCGTATCCTGGAAGCAATCCACCTGCAACCTATCAGCAGGCTCAAAATAATTTGAGTAGGGGCGAATTACGCTTTAAGGACAGCGTGTTTTTCACGTGCTTTAGCCTGTCTTTATTTCTCGATTTTTTCAATTAATTTATTTTCTAAGATCAGAAATTGATCAACACGCTGTGATGTTGATCTGCCACCAAATTTATTGATAGGGTCTATAGAGCTGATGGTGGAACCCACACGTGAGGCCGATGCAAAGCTCAAGTGGGCCCCACCTTAGAAAACAATGATGATTGAATGCCTAATGTTGAAAACTCCATGAGGCCCACAGGGTCGTCCATTATGTGGGGCCCACCTTTTATGTAGATTGCCTACTGTGTGAGCACCACCTTCCAAGTGGACAGTCCGATGCGGCATCCTTTAACATGGACGGTATCAATGAGCCTCACCTTTCAAAATAGTAGAAAAGCTAAAAATAAATAAATGAAATGATTATTTACTTTTAAGTAAATAAGTTACTTATGATTAATCATAAATCAAATATATTTATCTGAATGTCAGTCACTTATCAGTTGTTGTGAGTAGAAAAGTAACTTATTTGGTGGCATCCAAACATGCCCCAAATGTCTAAGTATACCATATCATAGTAAACAATGGTGATTAAATGGGCTACAGTTGAAAACTTTGTTTCACCCACCGAAATGTTTAGCTAATGTTTATTTGCAAACCAACTTATTGAAAAGATCACATAAACCAAGATGATAAAATAGAAGCTTGATTCAAAACTTTTGTGACCCAAAAGTTTTAATGGCTAATCATCAATGTTTCCTATGGTATGGTGCACCAGAGATTTGGATCCGATGCAATTTTGTGGTATGGTGATGTGTAGGCATCACCATGATGAATGTATTTCTTCCACGCTGTCCATCTATTTTTCAGCTTATTGTAGGGTATGAGATAAAAATGAGGCTGATCAAATCTCAAGTTGACCACAATACAAAAAAAAAAAATAGTGATTGAGAGCCTACTATTAAGAACTTTTTGTGAAAGACATGTTTACAAAAGATTTGGTTTAAGCTTATTTTTTTATTTTTCCCATCATCCAGCTCAATATGACCTAAAAATAAGCATTACAGTAGGCCCTAGGAAGTTTTTAATGGTGATAGTTGAATCACTAGTGTTTCCTATGGTGTGGTCCACTTGAGATTTGGATATGCTTCATTTCCAGGATCATTTCCTAAAATGAGCTGTAAGAGTCGATAAAACAAGCACATTAATCACTACCGTAGCCGAGTCGCTTTTCAATGAGCCGAGCCGTTTCCTTTTACGATGGGCCTCATGTGGCTTTGGAGATTAAAATATCTCAGCCCTTTGAGGGTCTAAAGGGGAAAAAAAGTCAAATCATCCAATGGTTGTTATATAGTAAAATCTCTCGGCACCCTTCTGTGTGAGTTTGCCACCAATTATTGAATATCTGCTGTTCATTTTCTATTCATGAGACAGATACCTAGGTCAATCCACACCGTACAGTTATTGTATGTCATGGTAAAGAGAGCACAGCCCACTGTCTAGTGCATCTGAAATCTCTTTATTTTATAAGTTCACCATATCGGTTAGGATCATCCTCTTAGTTTGGATCTTTTGGCCATATACAATGTGGCCTCTGATTTGAATGGTTTGGATGACCTGGACCTTTAAGCGTCCAACCAGATCCATGTGGGAGTCAAAATGAGGCAGATTCCACGCTTTATTGCATGAGATGACGCTTTCATTTAATGCAATTTGCATTGACTGCTTTGTGCATTTAATAGGCATTAATGTAACGTAAGCTTACTATTTGGTGCGCTCCACTATGGATTGGATCTGCCTATTTTTTGGCCCATAACATGATCTTAAAAAAGGAATGGACGGCCTCCATAAACAGATGCATCATGGTGGGATCCTACACAAGTAGAGGTCCAAAGCAATCCGCGTCCGTGTGTGCCTGCGGAAGATTACGTGGTGTGGACCCTGTACAATGGACGGCTGGAAATAAAACCACCAGCAGCTTATACTCGAAATAAATGATGAGTGGATCGGCCCAATTTTCCGGACAGGGCATGTTTGCATTGAGCCGACCCGATAGATGGGCCGGAATATTTCTAGTTTGTGGGCTCAGTACGTATGGGTCATGGCCCAAAAATATCTTCGTCCTGCATTTCTCACCCTCGAGTTGAAACTTAGATCACATCAAACGGACAGCAGGGGCAATGGTGGACTGCCCAGATTCAATTGGGAAAATCAGATGGCCAAGATCTTCCAATCAGCTTGATTTTGGGATGATGATCCATGTAACGCCCTACTATTCGGTCAGTTTTGGTAGGTGAATCTGTATCCAAGCAGCTGTTGCTATAGCAAACTCACAACTTAGCCGCCTACCGAAAACAGCGGAAGTGATGAGGTCGAGTTGGTAAATGGTAAGTGATGAGGTCGAGTTGGTAAATGGTAGGTACAACCGAAAGACTTTGTTTTCCTTCCGTCGCGACAAAGGATCCAGCGTGTGTAGCCGCTCACTGGGGCCCACATGCTGAGTGGTCCGATGATCAGAACCGTTTGTGGACTCTATGCCATACGGACCGCTTCAGGAAGCTTACGCGAAAATAATGGTTGTGACCATCACAATTTGTTTATATGTTTAAAAAAATGAAAAGAAAACTTTTAATGGCTAGAATTCAAATATAAAAAGCAAAGGATAGGATCAGCACTGAACCATGACTATGTGCCCATTGCTTATTTACAGTAGAGGAGAGTAGATGGACGGTCCAGATTATCAGAACATCTCAGCTCGTGGGCCCCAGTGAATTGCAATGGATGCAAAACAAACTCGAAATGTCGGACGATGGGCTCCACTATACATGAATCATAAACCAAAAGTTACACTAATTTGATTACTTAACCAGTCGATAGGTGGACATTTATTGGACGGTTGAGATGAAAATCAGGGTCCATCTGAATTCAGCAAACAAGTGTTCGCAAGCCAGAGGTTAGGATTGTTCAGCCAATTTGATTTTTGGATGATGACTTATGTCCAGTGGGTCATGGACAGCAATCTGAATTAATGCATGCTATATGAGTGCTTGTGTATCAACAATCACATTCCAACAGAGCATCAAAAAACTCCCCATCCCACTCCTGATAGGCCACATGCAAAAACTCTCAAGGATCATCAATCCATAAAAAGTAAAGAGTTAGAAACAATAGTCCAGATTTGAACAATGTATGTATGATTAGGATCAGTGGGATCTTTTTCATGCAGGGCATCCATGGTGGGACCCACCATACAAATGGTCTGGATCATCATGGGAAGCCAACAAAGAGCGAACTTACATGTATACAAGCAGACCGATGGAGGCCCGCTTAACCCATCAAAGAAATGAGGACGATAAATGACCTTGGAATCAGAATAAAGATAATAGAACAAATCCTACAAATGATAATACTAAATTCCAATTACATTTGAGTAATTACACAAAAATCAGACAAGTAATGCACCAACAAAGATATTAAACTAAGATTTAGAGATTGAACAAACAACATGCATCACCTTGTGATATGAATCTTCCCCTTTTCATCCAACCATCCAAAAATGTAGATCTCATTTCACTTGGTTTTCCTAAATCGCGGGCGAAAATTACTAAGTGAAACCCATAACACAGTTCTAACAAGAATTGAAGATTAGGAAAGAACGGTGGTAGTGCTCACACAAGATCAGATAAGTAACAAGGGATTACATGCCGATGAATATAGGATTGATGGTTGTAGTATGGTACACATCTTAGAGACCTCAATTCATATTGATTCTCTGATTAGCAATGCTTTGGCTTGTATGGTCGTCAACAGTTACTTCTTTGGCTTGACTGTTTTTATTGAATTCCAAGCACATCTCTTCGATCATTGGTTTCCACAGGCGGACCCGTGCATTTATAAACCAGTTTGATACCTAAAATCCCAATTAATCCAAGTTGAGAGAAATGAGTAATGTCTAAAAATTCATTCTAAAACCAGGCAGTGCTCTCAAACTACGGCAATCGACTTCTCAAAGAGAAGTAAAAAGATGAAATAAATATCTATCTGATCCAGCTAGGTGTGTTGAGAGATCTAAGAGAAAAATGACAGAGGATTTACGAGGAAGATCAGCACACACATGACTTTGGTGGCACACATGTCAGAGATCTAGACAGTTTGTTAGGAGGGTACCAGTGTGTATATTTGAATGTAGACTGTTGATCAAATTTATTTTGGACCGTCCATCTTCATCATACACCAGATGAGTGGATTCACCTGACTTTTGGGCAAGCAATGTTCATGGTGGGGCACACCTGAAGAACAACTTCGACCTCACATGTGTGCCACACTCATGCTTGTGCTATGAAGAGATACATTTAGCATGGTTTGAGTTCCAAATACCTGGTTCCTTGTCAACCCACTTCGCATTGCAAGTAAATGCTTATCTGCGTCTTTGGGGTACCTGAAATCCATAAAATTAAATGACAGACATATCATTACTGAGGTATATCTTACAACGGCTTTTTATTCACATCTGAGAAAGCTGCATAGGCAACTCACGGATGGAGGAAGTTCTGAAACAACCACGCCCGTAAGACCGAGACAGATTTTTCCGGCAGTCCTCTTTGCAGTCTCCACACTTGCAGATCATTTTGCTTTGGATGCTGCAAAGCCCATTTCTTTTCAACAAAAGAATAATCAATGGGCTTCTCTTTCTCTCTTGTGCAGTCAGAGCTAAGGCATTCTCCAGTTGTAAGAATCTGATTGGTGATTCGCTCCCTCAGGTTTTTATACAGAATGGAGATTGTCTGAAGGGCGAAGCGAGCGTGTATTTGTGGGTGTAACTTTGTTGCAGTGTGGAATGCAGATATAACAGTCTGGATCTGATTTATGCATTGATTGTATCTCCGGTCGATCTGATGTCAAGAAGCGAGGAGCAATATAAGTAATCTCGTGACATAAAAAAGAATAGGAAGAAAAATCCATCAGACAAAACTAGTATTTATTCAAAATATTGGAACATACAGGTAATGATCCTGGTTCGTAAATAACTTCTGTGAGAAGTCATCCCATGTGATGTGTGCACAACATGCAATCCATCCATCAGATGTATCACCTCAAGAAACCCCTAGGGCCAAAAATCAGTCTGATCCAAAACTCAGGTGGGCCACATCAAAGGGGACGCAGTGGGAGGATACACCCACCTTTGAGTTTCATCGGGGCTCACCTAACTTGCAAAACAGCCTGTTTTTTGCATGACCATTCATCCAAGCCAGATGAATGGTCGGTATGGCCTGGATTGCATACACACAACAAGTGGGATGAATTCTTAAACCGTTCTCTTGGGTTCTCACGACAACTGGTTCCTAGGAGAATTTTCCTGGAACATACAATTGTAAAGATACTATTGTATAACGTTACGTGTACACATGCTTGGACTTCAATGGTATTTTTATAAGTATCAAAATGAAGTGGATCTTCCCATCACTGGAAATACTGTGATGCCAATGCCAATCTATGCTAGCAATTTCATAATAATGGGATGAACAAGGTATGCATATGTAGTATGATCAAATAACTGATGTGATTGGCATTGAAAATCATATAAATCAGCTAAGATTTTCCCAACAAACCATGGAATCTATAATCATACAGTCTTAAAAGACCCAAGTCACAGAAAGCTCTTTCGGTTGCAACCACAAAGAGTAGGTCATGAAATTGGAATGACTGAGATAAGCTCTTATAAATTCTAATTTTTGGACATTTGGGAACCTCATAAAGAAAAGTGGAACCTACCACTTGCAGCATGGCTAATAGTTCAGCTTTCTTAGTTTCAAGTTCCTGTTGCTGTGGGCCAAGCTTCAAATGGCCTGGAGATTTGATTCCTTCCACAGAGAATGGAAATTCATCAGACCCCATCATTGAGATCCCCTTTCCACTCGAAGGAAATGACATCTTTTCCTGGCATTCAATCCCATGCATTGAATCACTCATCTTGGCTAGATTCTCTAGCGCATAGCCAGCAACTTCCGCAAGAGTTTGTTGGGCTGCACGGAGATATTTCGATCCTAACAGCACGCACGAGAATTGGACAGGGCTACAAGAACCATAACCTGGTGAGATCTCCTTACTGTTGGTGGAGGTTTGTTCTGATCCCAAACCCCTTCCTAACATAGCATTCTGAAAAGAAGCATCTAAACATCCATTCTCTTTCGGTTCAACTTGGGTAACATCAGAGTAGCTTATTTCTGAGTACTTGTCCAGAACATTTGGCACGCTGATAATAGAAGACGGGCATGTAGCAAGACTCAATGATAATTCCTTACTTGACAGACAGTAGCTGTAAGGATGGTTCATGATCGTGCTAGACTTGTTTGAAATCCATCCAGGTTGCGACATTCCTACAACATGATCCGATGGACACACTGTGCTTGTAGCAGTTCTCCGGTTAAACACTTGTCCATTGAGAATTTCACTATAACTCCATTTACAATTCAGCAGGCCATCTGCACCAGCATCTTTTTTTGGTGCTACAAACTCGATATCATTCAATGCCCCTTCACCATAGCCACAGTTCATGGAAGCTGAAAGCAACGAATTTGAAGCATCACAAGCACCGCTTGAAACGCAAGTTCTCAAATCCTCAAACGGCAATGCTGGTGTAGCTGAAATAGGGAAGGAAATGATATTATCATGCGAGTTGGTTCTTGCAGCCAAAAGGGTGGCGAGGGAAGTGGTGGGTAGGGAAGCTTCCATGAAATGTTCCTGAAACTCTCTACTGAGTGGCATGCTTCTAGAAACTGATGTCTCAGTACAGCCCAAACCACCATGTTTGTCTATGGCTTCTCTCTGAAAGGTTGAAATCAAAGGATAGCCAGCCATTATCTGTCTTCGGCCATTAAGATCTAGTTCATCCGGATGAGCAAGTGAAGAGGGGAAACTATGTAATGATGTTGCATTAATGTCCATAGGACTTTCGCCTGTCATACGAATCGATGCATCGAATATGTCCTTCTCCATTATAATAAGATACCACGAAATTCCAGCACATCTAACATGAACCGGTGCTAAAAATTTCTTAGCAGTATCTTATATTTTTTGGTTCTCCACGTTATGCAGACATCAAGACTGATCTTTACATGCATACTTGCTGCTTCTTTAACTCATGCTGCTCACCATCAAACTGTTAATAGCAGCAGTCTAATTCCCTATAGTCATCCACATGCTTTACGGATCCTCCGTTGGGTGATTTTGACCTGGAAAAGCATATTTCGTTGTAAAATACGTAAGAACAGGAAACATGCGGAATTTTGAAAACACACACAAAAGAAGGCATTATCAGCAAAAAACAAGGGAAGAGGAAAGATTTTCATCAACTAAGAGGAACATATATAAGGGATGCTAACCAAAGAATCTTCTTGGGTCTGATAAAAACCATAAAAGAATCTGTGAATGAGGTTGCAAATTGGAAAGGGCGCACATTTCTGGTCTAGGGGTGGTCCACACAGGGATATGATCAGCCTCAATCCAAGCTGTTGATTTCTGGGTCTGAAGTTCAGGCCAAACCCCAGTACATGACAGCGATAAATGAGCCTGGAACTGGGCTTGGGCCAACCTTGTTACCTAGTGGCCTTTAAAAGGCCCAGGCCATGCATGAGGACCTACAATTCAGCTCCAATCCCAGCCCTTTGCAGGCAAGGCCTAGGAGCCTGCCAAGCCAGCCCAAGGCCAAGCTTAACAATAGCTTCATATAAACAGTATGCCATGAAATGGGTCACATTGAAATTTGGCAAACAAAAGAATCCATTCTGAGCTAAGGGGTTTTTTTTTTTTCCTTTCTTTTCCGAGGAGGCATATCATGGAAAGAACAACACCTGAACTCCAAGTCAACCATCACACCATAGATGAGCTTAAAATGCACTAGCAAAGGGGAAAAAGTTGCTAATGGAGATCCCTTCAAGTACATAATCGTTGCATATAGCAGGCGAACCCCGTACAGAATTTTAATCGAGTTGCATATGCATATAATGAAAAATCAAATCACTGAATTAAGCCTTAGAAAACCTAGTTTTCATTATTCAGGAAGAAAGATTGGGGACTTTTTTGCATTTGAAACTGGGATGAGAGCTAGCATTCAAATGCTCCACCTTCACTACAACAACATAGCATGCCAAGTCAGCAAGAGATGGGACCGGCCTAGATTTCTAATCATCGATTCTTCGCAGGTGATCAGACACTTCAAACAATGAGAACAAAGAAATCACATCTATTCTTAGCTTTGGCCAAGAATCACCCATGTTGTAGATTAAAAGTTTTCTTTTCTTTTTGCTTAGTGAGATCAGTCGAGCCTGATCAAAGGGCCACCTCTTTTCTTCTGATAGGTAAGATGAGCTCAAACCTAGGACCTCAATGTTACAACACACCCTGTCTACCATTGAGCTATGGGCTCGAACCCAACAAGGGCCACCTCTTGGATAGGCCATAGGACAAAGTGATGGGGTGCTCCTCCTCATGAGGAGAGGAGAGAGTGCAGCCTAGGGGTCGTCGGGCGCCCGAACAGTTAGGGTCGGGTGACCAAAATTCACCCGGATGGACAGTTGGTCTCTGGACAAGTTTGGAGATTGGCGGGTGACCGACGTTTGGTAATCGGGCGCCCGGAGCCTAAATCAAGCACAAGACCATGCTGGGTCGGGTGATCGAAATTCGGTGGTTTTTCTCTAAAACTCACTGGACATTTCTGCCCATTATCGGGCGCCTGATAGTGTCTGGTCGAGCGCTCGACGGCGCACGAACTGTGATTCCGCAATTTCCTAATTTGGGTCTAACTCTTGCATAGGGCTATATATTGGCTTCCAATTCAAGACTAGGGTATCCTAATAGGAGGTTTACACGTCCAAGGTGAGAGAGAAAAAGAGGAAGAGATGAAGAGAAAGAGAGAGAGGAAGCTTTAGGAAGAAGAGATTTCTGCTAGTGAAGGTGATCCACAGCGCAGTTGACATCTCAAGTTCTTCTACGTCCTCGTGCTCGGTGAGATCTCTCAGTTTCTATTTCTTTTTATTGTTATCCATCTCTGCACGGGTGAAGAAGGTTTGATCCAAGTGGATTGTGCTTGTGATCGGTGTGTAAACAGTTCTCTGCATAGTGGATTGTTTTTCCAGACGAGGTCCTGTGGTTTTTACCTCTTTGAGGGTTTTTTCACGTAAAAATCTCGTGTTCATGTGGTTGATGATTTGATCTTGTTTATTGCATTATCATATCACATAATTCACGTAATTAGGGTGCGAGATCCTAAAGTTTTGTGCAACACACCCAACAAAAGTGGCATCCGAGCCAGGTTGAGAAAACGAACTGTGGGATCATTGTGAGTTATGGAAGGTAGCTCATCAAGGATGATCGGCCTCAATGGGTCTAACTGGCCCATATGGAAGGTGAAGATGAAGGACTTGCTGTATTGCAAGGACTTGTATGCTCCAATCTTAGGTATATCAGCCAAGACGAAAGATATGACCAACGATGATTGAAAGAAGATGGACTGGAAGGCAATGGGGTTCATTAGATAATGGTTGGATGATACAGTGTTCCAACATATGTCTACAGAGACCTCAGCTGCTAGTTTATAGAAGAAACTAGAAGGGCTGTATGAGAGGAAGACAACCGGTAATAAGATCTTCCTGATTAGAAGACTTGTGGATCTCAAGTTCAAGGAAAATGGTTCTATGGCTGAGCACATGAATGGAGTCAGCAGTATTGTTAACCAACTCTCCGCTATGAAGATGGTCCTGGACGATGAGCTACAAGCCTTGCTATTACTTAGCTCGTTGCCTAATAGTTGGGAGACATTGGTTGTGTCTCTAAGTAATTCTGCGCCAGACGAAAAAGTGTCCATGGAATAAATAACTAGTTGTCTCTTCAATGAGGAGACAAGGAGGAAGTCTCAAGGATCTACTCAGCAAGAGGCCCTCGTGACACAGAAATGGGGGAGAGGAAAGAACAAGAAGGGCGACAAAGCCCGAGATAAATCTAAAGGCAAGTCTAGTATGAGGAAAGATATTGAGTGTTGGAACTGTGGCAAGAAGGGTCACTACAAAAACGAATGTCACAACAAAAAGAAGGATAAGAAAGGAAAAAGAAAGGACAAGGAAGATGAATCAAATTCTACTACAGTCGCCTCAGACGGCGACGTTGTTGTCATTCTCTTTGCGGATCACGATATTTGTCTCACGGCTACGAGTCAAGACATCAATTGGGTGATGGACTCGGAAGCGTCATTTCATGCGACTCCACGTTGGGATTTATTCACAAGTGACAGGTCAGGTAGCCTTGGCACCGTGAAGATGGGAAACTTTGAAATATCCAAGATCGTGAGAGTTGGTGATATCTGCGTGGAGACCGATATAGGTTGCACATTGGTACTGAAAGATGTGAGGCATATTTTCGACCTTCGCCTCAACTTGATGTTGACGGGTAGGTTGGATGATGATGACCATGAAAGCCAATTTGTTGGTGGGCGCTGGAAGCTCATTAAGGGTTCGTTGATCGCAGCCAGAGGGAATAAGTGTTGTACCCTTTACAAGACAAGTGCCAGCGTGTACAAGGGTGAGTTAAATGCAGCGGAAGATTCAGTGATGGACATGTGGCACAGGCGGGCCGGCCACATGAGTGAGAAAGGGCTTCAACTACTAGCGAAGAAGCGGCTCTTTCCAGAGATGACATGCATACCTCTCAAAACCTGTATTGATTGTTTATCTGGGAAACAACATAGGGTTTCTTTTGTTAAAATTGCTTCTCATTTTAATAAAGCCCATACATTAGATTTGGTTTATTTTGATGAGTGTGGTCCGATGAGGACAAAAACCTTGGGTGGGGCTTTATACTTCGCTACATTTATAGATGATGCATTTAGGAGGGTTTAAGTTTATGTATTGAAATCCAAGGACGAGGTCTTTTGTGTGTTTCATGTGTTTCATGTTATGGTCGAGAGAGAGACATGTAAACCATTAAAGTACAACCGCACTGACAATGGAGATGAATACATTGGGGCTTTTCATGAGTGTTGTAAGACTCTGGGTATACAGCATGAATAGACAGTCCCCAAGACCCCCAACACAATGGTGTAGCAGAGTGAATGAATCGCACCATTGTGAAGAGAATTAGATCTATGTTATCCCATGCGAAATTGCTCAAGACGTTCTAGGGAGAAGCAATGTACACTGCAGTGTATTTGATAAACAGGTCTCCATCAGCCCCGTTGAATAGATAAGTTCCTGAGAAGGTGTGGACTGGACACGATGCTTCTTACAGTCATCTCAGGGTGTTTGGATGCTGGACACCCGTTCACGTACCAAAGGACGAGAGGTCCAAGCTCGATAAGAAGATCAGACAATGCTTGTTCTTGGGGTACGATGATGGAAAATTCGGTTACAGATTATGGGATCCAACCGAGAAGAAGCTTATCAGTAGCAGAGATGTGGTTTTCTTTGAAGATCAGTGTCTAGAGGATATTGGAAAGCCAGAGAAGACCCAACCGAGTTCAAGTGAGCTGGAAGACGTGGATCCAATCATTCCTCCCTTGGTGCCTGATGACGGGGGAGTGCAACAAAGTGCAGGGGACGAGGGTGTTCCTACAACAGATGAACCGGGAGAGCAGCCCCCACATTATCCACCTATTGAGCCATAGGTAAGGAGGTCATCTAGGGATAGACATCCGTCCAAGAGGTACTTGCCGTGTGAGTACATTATGCTTACCGATGGGGGAGGGCCAGAGGATTACTCTGAGGCCCTAGCCGACGTGCATAAGGGGGAGGGGTTGAAAGCTATGTAAGAGAAGATGAAATCCTTGCATAAGAACCACACCTATGATCTGGTGAAATTGCTTAAGGGCAAGAAAGCTTTGAGCAACAAGTGGATTTTCAGAAAGAAAGTAGAGCAGAAGAATTCACAGACGAGGTTCAAGATCAGACTTGTCGTGAAATGGTTTGGTCAAATGAAAAGAATTGACTTCGACGAAATATTCTCACCAATGGTGAAGATGACGTCCATTCGAATGTCGCTTGGGTTGGAGGCTAGCATGGATCTGGATATAGAGCAGTTAGACGTTAAAATTGCCTTTCTTCATGGTAACCTGGAAGAAGAAATCTATATGCACCAACCAGAGGGGTTCGAGGTCAAGGGCAAGGAACATATGGTGTGTAGGCTTAGGAAGAGCTTGTATGGGCTGAAGCTGGAGAAAGCTCTGAGGCAATGGTTCAAGAAGTTCAACCCGTTCATGTTAAGGCATAGGTACGACATAACGGAGTCAGACCACTGCGTGTTCACGCGTAGGTTCTCAAATAGTGATTTTATAGTTCTGCTATTGTATGCTGATGAAATGCTCATCATGGGAAAAGACATAAAAAAGATTGACAGGCTGAAACAGGAGTTGGGCAAGTCGTTTGCGATGAAAGAAGAGATTTCTGCTAGTGAAGGTGATCCACAGCACAATCGACATCTCAGGTTCTTCTACATCCTCGTGCTCGGTGAGATCTCTCAGTTTCTATTTCTTTCTATTGTTATCCATCCCTGTGTGGGTGAAGAAGGTTTGATCCAAGCGGATTGTGCTTGTGATCGGTCATCGGTGTGTAAACAATTCTCTACATAGTGGATTGTTTCTCTGGACGAGGTCTCGTGGTTTTTACCGCTTTGAGGGTTTTTCACGTAAAAATCTCTTGTGTTCGTGTGGTTGATGATTTGATCTTGTTTATTGCATTATCATATCACATAATTCACGTAGTTAGGGTGCAAGATCCTAAAGTTTTGTACAAAGCACCTAACACAAAGCTCACATCGATTAGATATCATATTCATTTAGTGGTGCTAGCTCCCACACATGAAAGTATAGAGTGTTTTTTCAAGAGTTACAAGCACTCCCAGTTGGCAACCGCGTGCATGTGTGATAAGCCATTTGAAATGTCGATCAATGTTCCATGATAGCATTGAGAAAAGGGTTACTCAGAATCAGTGTTATAAATAGCGAATAGCATGTAGCATAGTATTCACTCCTTTGAAGCGTGAGGCGTAAGCATCATATTTTTAATCAAGGTGCTTGGTTGCAACTTGTAACTTGCACCAATCATGATATTTTATACCAAATTAGACTGATAAATGAAATTCAACAAAATTTCATGATTTTTGGTAGAAGAAAATGGAACCTAAACTAATAGGAAAGGGCAATGATTAAGTATAAAGGTAAAGAAAGAGCAATGAAACTGATTTAATATTGTTTTTTATAATTTTACTAAAAGCATTAAAAAATTAACTAATTTTTATTGGAAATGGAAAAATGTAACAAATCATCGAAAACATCATGTGAGCTACATAGAGTGTAGCGTAGTTATGTAGCATGCAGTGCATGCAAATTATCATGTAGCATAGGCTACATGTGACTTAAGCTATTTTCATAAGCTACTTAGAGTTAAAGCCGGGCTATGCTACGTAGTGTAAGCTACACGCTACATAGCCTTGCTATTTAAAACATTGCTCCAAGTATAGGCAATAAGTAATGATGATGATGACAATAATTAGAAACATTACATAAAAACCTATAAGATACAAGTAACTGCCCAAAATAAACAAAAATAAAAACGAACCAATTTTATTGAAATTTGAGCATGGGAAAATGATACCATGTGATGGCTAGTGCTCTGAACATTTACTGCAGTTGTTTATCCTTCAAATAAGGTTGCTACCCTTCGATGAGGCTTATTGAAAGACCTACGGAAGGGTGTTGATCTGGGAACGAAAACAATTTGCAATATTTGGAAGGTACAAATGAACCATGTTCCCAGTTACACAACCATTGAAGCACACACAGTTATGCTTCAAAAATGCCATACGTGTCAAAACAAGGTGTGATGCGTGGCCTATTTAGCAAGATGTGTAATTAGAATGATTAATTGGTAGATGGCAATGGAAAAATTGAGAAGCAATAAACAAAAGCAAAAGCAAGCACACGAGAGCACATGTTTAGATGATTCGTCCTCGGGAAAATAAGCAGAAAGTTCTCACTGCACAGTGGTATAAACAACAATTGTAACCACCTACAGACGGGTTTTTATCCACCCAACCCAATCCTAATAAAAGAGGGTTGATGTATTTTACATACTAAAGGTACTGGTAAAAGAATTTGGGTTGGGGCCTGGGGGCGCACCCAGAGACTGCACCAGTTAGGTCCCGGTGTCCAACCAATGAACCCCCAAATCTGGCAAAATAGAATATGAGACACCTGCATGCAAACAAAGCCCGAATGATGAAATGCATGGAAAGGTGTGTATCTAGATGGAATGGGTTAAGTAGAAATTCCTTATGAATGACATGGGAACTATAAGCATCCAATACCCAAACAAAGATATGAAGCATTTCTACTAATGCGGTAGCATCTAAAACACTTATATCACACAAAAGCATAAGTGGGAATGGCATAACATAAGTAATGCATAAGCATGAAAAAGGTTCCTCCAAATTCTTCTACTGTACAAACAGAAAATCTAAACAAATCCAAAAGGGAATAAGAAAATTAAAAAGATAAAAAAGGAAGGTAAAATCAAGTTTAAGAACCAACCTCCCCTCCATCTGAAAAAAAAAAAAAGAATTCGCCACTCATGAAACAAACCACCAAAGAGGCACTATTCTCCTCAGAACCTGAACCAAAACAAGAATCATGAAGCTGAAAACTCATAAAGGATTCATGGGCTTTCTCCCCTCTCCCAAGCACCAAAATCAATGTTTTTTTTTTTCCCCGCAGGTAAAACAGAAAGTGTTCCTTCCCCTCACTTAAAAAGAAAAAAGAAAAAAGAAAAAAAAAGAAAAGGCAATATAGTGAATGAGGAAAACAAAATCCTTGATTGATCAGAAAACTGGGTTTCCTTCCAATGAGACAATAAACAAAACAATGGGAGTCCAAAAAACATACAATCTCCCTTCTCTCTCAATCTAAAGAACCAAATCAACAAATACAAAAGGTGGGTCTTTTTTTTTTTCCCCCTTTGGTTGATTATAAAGTTGGGTTTTTATCCTACAACCAAGAATGCAAAGAAACTAAAACCACAAATAACCAAAAAATAACAGTAAGGATCTAAAACTAAAAAATGAAGTGGGTTCTCTTTATTGTTCAATTTTCCTTCTGCAGAACCCAAAAGCAAGAGACCCCAGATTAGAAAAACCAGTGAAAGATAGAAAGAGTTCAAAAGGACTTTGGCGTCGTTTGGATTGCTGTGAGTGGGAAGTGACTTACAGATAAGTCACTTACAGGTGGTCTTTGGGGGAGGAAATTCACCTGTAAATCATTACAGGCAAAACTACCAGGAAAGTACATGGGGCTGGGATGAGAAGTCACTTCCCTGTAAGTGACTTACAGCTGAAAGTCACTTTCAGGTAAAGTCACAGCCTAAAAACATACAAGCATTCAAACGACCGCATAAACAGGAGAGAGAGAGAGAGAGAGAGAGAGAGAGAGAGATGGGGCCAGTAATAAAAGCATGCATAGCCACACATGAGGAAAAAAACAAAAGATGGGAGCATTACTGCAACTGGTAGTAGGAGTCTTTGGGCAGTGGCACTCATTTGGGTTGCAGGCTTTTGGTGGCCCACCTATCCATCTAATCTGACTTCCTTTGTCTTCCTCATTTCTCACCATCTCTTTCTCTGCAATAATCACCCCCCCAATTACACCAGCTCTCTCTCTCTCTCTCTCTCTCTCTCTCTCTGCTCAAATTCCCGTTCGCTGGCAGCTGTTTTTCTGCAGGTCACTCCTTTTCGGCCTTTTCAGAAAAGAAAAATGGCGGGGAGTGGGTAAAAATAAAAATAAAAAAAATTAAGAGAGTGCCCACCGTCCATGGGCCTCAAAGTTCCACCCAATCATAACGTGGGATAATGATTGGATAGCCGTGCTTTTGGGTCATCCCATCATTACGATGAGGTCCACTTTAATGGGCGGACCGGATTGAGTTACACACAACCTAGTGGGCCCCACACAGGCATAAGCAGTGATTAGCTAGTTGAATAACAGGTTTTTCCTGAATCACTTGCTGACGAAGAGCCTAATCCAGCCGAACAGGCTTGAAAAACATAAGCATTAAAACAAAAAAAACAAAAAAAAAAAAAAAAAAAAAGAAGAAGAAGAAAAGGAACCCGACCTCCGTCTGCCAATCATGTTGGTGCGTTACTTCGCTATCATCCATGAGTTTCAACCGTCGATTTTCATCCTGGTCATTCATTAGATATTCACTAACAGACCTGCTAGGGCATCGACTCAATATAGCTTGTGTTTTATATAAACCATCTAAAGTGTGGCCCTTTTATATGGACGGTTTGATTTGATTTACATACACGCCATGTATACAGTTTACTGCGTACGTGCATAGAGATCCTAGATTACTAGAGAAAACTCTCTCCCTTTGATCATTGACTTAAAAAAAAAAAAAAAAAAAAAAAAAAAAAAAAAAAATTCCATGAGAAATCAGGTCAGTTAGTAATGGGCTCTGATCATCAATGGAGGAGTTCCTATTGTTTTTTCACGGCCTCCCCCATTTCCATCCATCTTGAATGTAGACCGTTGGTTTCATTCATCTAGAATGTCTAGCTCTTTGTGCAATAGGGGTTTTTATCAATTTTCAAGCTGGGCCATGACAAGTCGGGTCAGGTCCAAGGCCCAATCAATTCTTCATAATGCCATGTGACCTTGTATGGGAGCATTTTCTGTCTGTCATAGCAGATGTGCATCTGCAAACAGCACTCTTCAGTAGAGAACATGGTAAGCTAAAAAAGCATCCATTAGCAAGCTCACGATTGGATGATTAAGATCATCTGACTGAACCAAAACTGGGACATGGGCAAGCCAAGGTGGAGCCAACAGTGGGCTCAATGGACATTGCTTGATATTATGATACAAATGAGTTGCATCAGATCATATCTCAAAAACTGCGGCCGAAGAATGAATCCCATGATCGATTTTCTAGCAGAAATTACAAAACAAACATAGGGCCCACCTGGATGCACATAAAATCAATAGTGGGCCAGATATTTCGACACAACAAAAGGCAACGCATTCTGCCGTACATATATTGTGGTGCAAAAACAGAAACCACATCAAGCAGCCTTCTATTTTCCTTGGCATTTTTTTGCTCCAAATCAATATCCACAATCACTCTACTAAAACATTATGGATATTGATTTGAGCAGAAAAGGAGTCGGCCGACCTGACTATTTCGTTACGTCCAAACGGGCCCAAAATGGTTCACTGTAATGGCTTTCTGCCGCACAGCACCCGACAAACATGGACTGCTGACATATATCCACACATCCTATATCCTTGTGAAATGCGAACCCTCATTTGGATATCAATGATCTGTGATCTCATTCTAATGTGAAAATGCATGCAAGTACATTGAATTTGGATACATTGCTACAGTATCTCTCTGCAGACACCTCGCTGCTCTTTCAAGGACGGAAGTTCCTGCCAGAGCCCGCCAACGATTTTATTCAGTATATTGAAACAATGTAACCGTGCCCCGAGAAAATTAGAGCCCCGATTATGATGAGATTACACCTTGAGACAATGGAATTTACAGATTGAATGATCGGAAGCTGGCCCGGAAGCAGATTTCACGAAAATAGCAGATTTCAACACCTCCCCAATAACTAGTTCATAAAGGAATTGGTTATTGCTTCGGTTGATTGCAGTTGGTTCTCAAGAATGAAGGGATGGGGGTTGGTGAGTATTTCTTGCTTCTGTTGCTACCTCAATGGCCTTGTCATTGCGAGCCGGAACTCTCAGCCATGTCTTCATAGCATCATAGACGGTAAACCCGATTGCCACTGACGGCACTACCTGGAGGACATGCACATCAGTTAAGATTTCCAATTATTATCTCTGAAAGAGAAAACAAACAGGAATAAAGATGTCCTGGACTTATTAATCATACTTTCACCAAACGTGCTAAATGTAGCATGTCTGAGGTCTGGGCTGTTCATCAGGCAGGCCCCACCTTTCATGTGGGATCTGGCCAAGCCAACCATCAGGTGGGCTGTACACGGTGCATCAAACATGGGTAATCGGTCAATCCATTTTTTCCGTATAAGTGTAGCCCACTTCTGATGGCTGGAGCAGCCCAATTTTCCATGGACATAGGGTGGTGCCCACCTGATTACGGCTCGGATCTTGCAGGCATGTAACCATGTCAGGAGAGTAGGCTGCAAGTCCTGCTCTGGCATCTGGCGAGTAGCCTTTGGATTTCTCCTTCACAAGATGGAAAGTTTTGCTTTACCTTCATGTAATTGATGCTCAACCCCGAAAAAAGCTGCCTCCACCCCTGCTTTTGAGCAATCATAACAAGGGTCTCCAAGGTACCCTTCACTTCTCCTTTAATAGCTGCTGATAGAGTTTGTACCTGAAGATTTTGTCTATTGATTCCCATTAGTTCTGCACTGCATTTTTGCAATTTTCTCATTAATAAAATTTGGTGGAGGAAGTACCTGCATTTGACGCCTGACAACATCCAGAGGATAGGTTATTGTCTGACCCAATAAACCAGCAATGGACCCACATACAAGGTTTACCATGATATCCTTCTTGTGGTCCTCAGGAACATGAGATCTCATCTCCTCATAGAAGTAAAATTTCAATCCAGAATAGGGGAAGATTCCATACAGTGATGGAGCTGCCCAAAGATCTCAAACATGTTAATGGAAGGGCTAGTAATGTGTGCTGTGTGACCAACAAAGAAAATAAAAAACTGGGCTGTGTTTGGATGCACAAAAAATTGAATTGCAATCATTAGTCTAACGAAGCGGAAACAACCAAATAATAATTCCTTCATAAGCATTCACACTGGATTTGTCTCCAGTTGCAATCACTGTAATTTTCAAGTTGAACTCAAAAGAAATGCATCTGCAATTTGAGGGCTACTTGTAGTGAATGCTATCAAAGATCACTGATGTTTGTCATTTCCTATTAGATTAAAATGAATGTTCACAATTCGTTTTGCTCGTGGATCAAAACTCGAGCCTGCATATTAAATATAGTGGCTAGGGTTGCAACTTGGGTTCGGATTGACCGAGCCCAATTGATCCAAGTTGGCGTTTTCCAACCCTAACGCGGCCCGAGGACCTTGACCCCAACCCAAACCTGGGTTGAGCAAATTCGAGGCAGGTTAGGTCGGGTTGGGCATAATCACATATATTTGAGTCGGATTGGGTTGGAACGAGTTATATAAGAATTCAGTTTGATTCGGGTTGGAATTTGTGTCGGGTTGGGTTGCAGGTTGGGTCTTCTTTACATGGGGCCAGGCATCAACTGACCCAACATCCACATTTCATCTACACTCATTCTATGAACATGTTGTTCTTTAACTGCCCAACATTTTATCCCATAAAGAAACAGATGGTCTTATAGCTATCCTATAAAATTTCCCTTTCAGTTTGTATATGACAATCACATAAAACTCCAAAGGCACGTCACCATTTCTTCCACCTAGTTTGAATTCTATGGGCAGCATCCCTCTCAATCTCTCCACTCTTACTATTGACCCAAGGTATCGAAAGTGGTCACTTTGGGAAACTTTTGGCCAGCAATCTTAACTAATTCATTGTTTTCACTCCTATTGTTACTAAAATTGCACTCCATATACTTTGTTTTAGTCTACCTAATTTTTAAACCTATAAATTTTGAAGCATCCCTCCACAAGTCTAGTTTCATGTTTATGCCATCCCTCGTCTTGTCAATTAGAACTATGTCTGTTGCAAATAACACACCATGGGGATCTCTTCCTACAAATGCGTTATTAACTCGTCTATAACCAATGCGAAAAGGTTCAAGCTCAATGCCGACCCCTTTTATAAGCCTACAATAATTGGGAACTCACTTGTCTCTCCATTAGTGGTCCTCACATTTGTTGCTGCTCCGTTATATATATCCTTAATCATGTCAATATATTCCTGGGACACCTTTCTTTCCCAACACCCACCGGATCAAATCATATGCTTTCTCTAAGTCAATAAGGACCATGTGGAGATCCTTCTTCCTCACCCTACCTATATTTCTCCATCAATTATCTAACTGGGAAAAATATCTTTAGTGGTGAACCTCCCAAGCATGAAAATCAAACTGATTTTCTGATACATTGCACGTCTCATGCCTTAGTCTTTACTCAATCACTCTCTCCCAAAGTTTCATAATATGGCTTATAAGTTCAATACCACAATAGTTAGTGCAGCTATGCATCTCTCCTTTATTCTCATAAACAGGTACCATGGTACCTTTCCTCTATTCATTTGTCATTTCTTCAATCTTACAATTTTGTTTAACAACTTTCTCTACCAAAATAAACAATTATCTCCCATACAAATGGTTTCTTCCATACCTATACTCTTAGTGTGGTTGTCATTTAACAAATTCTGGAAATATCTTCACCACGTTTCACTGATCTCATTGTCTTTTATTAGTACCCTCTTGTTTTTGTTCTTAATGCATTTAACATAATCTGGATCCTTACCCTCTCTCTCTCTCTCTCTCTCTCTCTCTCTCTCACACACACACACACACACACACACATTTTTGCAAGTATGAAGACATCGTTTTCACCTTCCCTTGTCCCTAATCTATTGTAAAAATCATCATAAGCCTTATATTTAGCCTCACTTAATACTTTCTTAGTAGTCTTTTTTGCATTTTGAAATTGCATTGGTAGTCTAACACGACACCCTACGCTTTACATGTGGAAGCTTAGAGTAGCAACTAGAATTATGGCTAAGTCCTAGAGGAGGGGTGATTAGGACCTTTTTGAAATTCTTTTCGCCTACTAAAGATGATTTACAATTAACACTAAGTAAGCAAGAACACTTCGGCTTCTAAGCCTAAGTGGGTCCAATCACAAGACTAGCATATGGTTTAAGCAATAAGCTACCTAGTCTAAGCAAGCATAGATTATCAAATGATTAAACTAATCAAGCTCCTAATCTATGCAATCTAAGTAAACTATATAAGAATGGATCATAAAGCTCAAGTTTACTCTAATAAGTGAAGGTACACCTTGTGTGTGGATGTGCCTATCTAATGCCTAGGATACATTCTAATTAAGCATTCACAATTAAATAATTAAACCATAATGTATAATAGAAATGTGCTCAAATACAATCCCAAACACAATGATGTATAGTGGTTCGACTTTGGGTCTACTCCACTCCCGGTTCAAGTATTCACTCCTTGAGCACACCAGCATTCACTAGGGAGTTTAAATCAGGTTCCTCCCAACCTAGTTGTTTTAATTCGGTTCCACCTAACCGAGGAGTTTATAGGTTCCTCCCAACCTACACGTTCACACCCGTGTTGGTGGCTCTCCTTAGAAACTTGTTTAGGCCCGACAAACATGCCAAGGATCGTCAAACGACTCTAGAATTTAGGCTCAACAAACGAGCCAATGAACGACAAACGCCCTTAGACTTTTAGGCTCAACTAACAAGCCAATGATCGACAAACGAACCTAGATCGAGTCTGGCAAATAAACTCTACACTCAATTCCCACAGGGAATAGAGTGGATGGACTCAACACAAATTGACAACCTTACTTGTCGGATTTGAGCCCCGTGTAAGCGCCGCTTCGGGTTGCTTGATCTCCGGTCTCCCATGCTTCAATTAGCTGCCCTTGTGCTCCCCTGATGTTGTTGCCAATGCTGCAGCTCCAATGATCAATCGCCTTGCATTTGATCTTCTTGAGATGACCAAGATGATGGGAGGTAGTGAGAATTCTCTACAACTAGTAGGAGTTGGTTGCCTAAAAGAATTCCACCTAATAGGATCTTTAGAGAGGTTTAGACGAAGGATCTACTTATGGTCAAGGTGCCTAAAACATCTAAAGATCAAGAAAGAGCAAGTTCATCTTCACATGAGCTTTGAATGCTCCATCTTGTGATCAAACACAAGGAAGATGAGTTGGAATGCTTAGGATTAAAGCCTAATGGTATGGACAATCAATGTGGCTTCTAATGCACGAATGTCTCTCTCTTAACCTCCAAAAAGATCCAAACCGTTTTATATAAAAACTCCCAATGGATAGAAAACGACTCCAAACGGCTAGTAGTCGACTGGTCCCGACCGGTCGGCTAGGGGTCTACGACCGGTCGAATTTAGAGGACTGACCGGTCGGATTGGTCTGGACAGACAGTCTAGGTTGCTATCCATTCTAGGTGGGTTAAGACCGGTCGAACGACCGATCTGACTGCCTAGCCGACCGGTCGTCCGACCGGTCGATTTAGGCCTGGGATCAGCTTTTACTTGCTGTCCTAATTTGGGGTCTGAAGACCGGTCGGCCAGGGGTCCAAATCGGTCGGCAGCCCAGTCCTGCATGCTGTTTTGGTTGTGTTTTATAGCAACAAGGGCAACCTTTTTGGCCGATGTTCGAGTGGTTTTTTGGGACACATAAGGCCAATCTAAGATGACTACAAGTATGCCTAAAGGTTCAAGGTCATCTAGAGGTTTGGGTTTTGGTTTAGTTCAAGGTTCAAGGCTCACCAAGGCATCTCTTTTACTTGTTTCTTCTTCCTTGATGCAGCAGGTTCCCTTGAGTCTTCGGTCTTCGTCTTCTTTAAGCTCAATCGACACTAGACTCATTAACCTAAGTAATTTACAAATAAGGTGCATTAGTATGCCACAAAAAAGTGCACTAACACATTTCTATATTGTTCAAAATCTTCATCATTTCTAGTCCATTGTCAAGTTTTGAAACATGAATGTTTCTCGTGAATGGCTTTATGTCCATCATCATTCCACTACCAAGTTTCTTTATATGATTGGCTTTTCCCTCTAGATATTCTAAAACATCTTTTGCCACTTTCTTAATGCATCTTGTCCTTATAAGTTATTGAGTAAGATTAATGATGAGATTATTCATAAGGTTCATGTTCTGGTATAAATAAGGTGTGTTGAATGGTGTCTGTGGGCGTAATAGTCCTCACTGATACCATTATGCAGAATGGCCGTAAAGGGGACATAACAACCATTACACCCTTGTAACGGTCAAAATATCTCTCTCTCCCTCTCTCTCTCTCTCTCTCTCTCTACCATATTCATGATGGCATAATGGTCCACTCTTTGGTGAGTGTGTTGTCTTGGCCTATCTAATTATTTTATGAACCCGACGAGCTTAGATTGAATGCAAAACTCGCATATTTAATTTCCTAAATATGTAATATCAATGATAACTTTATATAAGCATGAATGTGATGCAAATAATGACTAATGAGACAATTAATTGGTTATATTTAATTATTTTTATAATCCTAGACAATGTATAAAACTCAAAACTCAAACTTCAAAAGGCTCAATACATAAGTGAGTAACAAGCAATTACTAGTAAAAATGCCTAAAAGTGAAAAAATATATAATCTGATTGAAATGCCTAATCTACTGCATGAATTTGTACACGTATTCATCCTACATCTATTCGAACCATTTTCAATCAATATTGAATAAAAAAATACATTTTTGGGGGATTTTTCATGACAATAACGTTCATGCAAAATTGGTAAAAAAAAAAAAAAACAAAATCTGATTATAATGCTTAATCTACCGCATGAATTGTACGTGTATCCATCCTACATCTATTCCAACCATTTAGAATAAATATTGAGCAAAACAAAATCCATATTTGAGATTTTTCATGATGGTCACTGTTCATGTGTAAATTAAGTGAAAAATTAAACCAAAATACAAAAAATACAAAATCTGATTATAATGCCTAATCTACTGCATTAATTTGTATGTGTGTTCATCCTACATCTATTCCAACCATTTACAATCAATATTAAACAAAAAAAAAACCATTTTATTAGAGATTTTTCATGGCAGTCACTGTTCATGCGTAAATCAGCATAAAATAAAATAAAAAACGTATTAAAAGACCTAATCTACTGCATGAATTTGTTCGTGTATTCATCCTATATCTATTCCAGCAAGAAATTAGAAAGAAGAGAAATTGAAGACTTGCGTCTTTTTTTGAATTTTCTCCAAAATGGCCCATGGAGCTTTGATTCATCCAAATCACCTAAATCAAGTGTTTTAATCCACAAAGAGTGTACAAAGAGTGTCGAAATTAGCTTAGGAAAGCTCCAAGAAACATGAAAATGCAATAGAATTCAAAAAAAGTGAAAAAAGAGGGCATTTATGTCAATTTTAAAGTGAAAAAAAGAAAAGGAAAAAAGAGAGAGTTGTCTCGTTACCGTTACGGGGGTTAGGTGACCATTCTGGGGTAATGACCATTAAGGATGTGATTTTTAAGGGGTGCCCATTACGCCCCCCATATCATGTAACGGGCACCATCAATATTGTTGTTGACGAGGACATAAGTGGTGCACCCTTTAGAGTGTACCAGAGGAGGAGACATCGCCGATCGAGTGTTGGAGCAGATGAGCTGATGTGGATGGACACTGGGCCCATCGGGCCGTTTCATTGATAGACCATGAAGACCCTACACGTGTACATACACATACGGAGGCTCCTTTCTTCGAAAATGTGTGTGGGCTACTGATTTGGAGCTTATCAACCATTGATCCAAGATTGGATGGCAATCGGACCATTGGATTCTTCCGATCGGGCCATCCAACTATTGGATCGACCCAGGCCCACTTTGGTGGCCTATTCCCAGTTTTCTTAGTCTTATTTATTTTAGTTATATTTTCAGATTCTATGGACGGTTCAGATGTTATTTTGTGATTAGGGTTTAATTTATTTTGAAGTTTGGACATTGGGGACATGTAATTTTCCTCCTTAAGTTTCTTCTTCTATAAATTCAAGAGAGAGAGAGGGGTGTGTGTGTGGGGGGGGGGGGGAGGGGGGGAGTCCTAACTGATATTTTTATTAAAAAATATAATTATCTCGAAGTTCATCTTCACTTAGATTAAGTTTTCAGGATTGACCCTTGGGTGTTGAAGATTCCACCCTGAAGTACCACGTTTTCTTTTTCTTAAATCTCGAAGGTACGTGGGAAGGTAAGACTCATCTTCTTCATTTGTGGAAAATTATTGTCTTCTCCTTCTTGAAGCCCATCTTTCCCTTTTCCCCTCTTTCTTCTTCGAATCTTCCCCCTTGGCATGATCGGTAAAAGCGGGATTGCTGGCTACGAGAACTTGATTCGGATTTGATCGTGGGCTAGCCTATGCTCGGTTTAGGGATGTCCTCATATCCCTAGGTCCCCCTTTTACTCGTTTATGTGTGTTTATGCTATGGGGTATGATCCTGACGAGTTATCATCATCTCATTGTTGAACTCTCATAATCTCTTAGTTGATAGTGGATAGTTAAATGAATTCATTGTTTGAATGTCTACTTATTGATCACAAGTACATTTAGAGTTAGGTCATCACATAACCCTGCATCAGTTACATAGCAGCTATTACAGCCGTTATGTAACTGATTCAGCCCACCATGAGTATAAAAGTTTCTTTTGAGATTGCCTTGGCTCTCTCTAATTTATTTTATTCTTTAAATAGTCATATGTCTTTCTTCTTGCTAAATGACTTTGATTGATTCAGTTTGCCACTACTTCAGCTCGAATATAGCCCATAGCTTACTTGATGGTGCTCGGAGTCAAGACTATAAGTGTAAATGGGTGTGGCTTGAAATAAGCAAAACCAAAACAACCCAGATTCAGTCCAGATAGATCCGAGTGGCAACTTTGAGGTTATGGGGACCTACCTAAAAATGGGGAGGGGGGGGGGGGAAGAAAAGAAAAAAAGATGGATGCTTTCCTTGGCTACTTTTTTTTCATTTCCATCAATCCAAACTGCCCCGAACTGAATATAGAAATTGTAAATTAGCAATAGACAAGTTCTACAAAAGCCCAAGCATTAAATGAAAGTAACATATCAACATTGTCAAGAAAGGGATACTAACGTGCAAAAACAGGTCCTAGGAGGCATTAGGAAGTATCCTCATAAGAGCAGTTGTCTGTTCCTTTCTTGTCACATGAAGTTCCTTAATGGAGAGAAAAGCACATTCAGACATGGTTCTTGTGGCCAATTTATTTTCCATTTTTAGTACTATTATCTGTATATCTATTTTTCATGATGTTCAGCTTGATATCAAAAGATCTCGTGTAATTCGGTAAAAGAATCTCATTTATGCTTTCGGGGAAGTAAGGATATTTTACAAGTAGGAAGACACTGCTATTTCTTTTCCTTGTTCAGAGTAATGACACTTTCTCTACCGAACAAAAGATTGATTTACAAATAAGATCATAGCATAATTTGTCAGTGGAGTAAGACAAAGGAGCTCAAAAGATCTCGACGGACCAAGAAGCCATGTAATTACAGCAAAACTAATATGAAGTGAATGATGAGTGAACAGGATTTCCAAGGTATGGGAATCTCACTCAAGGAAGTTTACTTTCACATCCATGATTTTGAGATTAACTATAAATCCTCTGAAAGATAGCAATGAGCTCAATATTACTGCATACCTGCACCGCGATAGAGGCCTCTTATGCCCCCCTGTCTATAAATCTTTGAAACACAATCAGAAATTCCTTTATAAATTGGCTCAGTGTGCATTTGCCCTTTGATATTCAACCTCGACGATCCAACAACCTGCACTACAAAATAAAGATAAGCCCAAGCTAGCAAATCCACATTTCTTTCATGAAATCCGCAAGGAAATGAAACAGAACAGTCGAACTTCCAAATTTTAGCAGACTCAAAACCATAGAGTAGAGATAGTGGGGTCAGAGGTGGAGGAGGAAGGCAAGGTGAAGTAGGAAAGTAATTAGCTCACGATTCAAAGTTCTTCACCTGATATGCCAACTTGGTCCGGACTAAATCAAGGGGATAAGTGAAAAGAACTGCTGTTCCTCCAGCAACGGACCCGGCCATGAGATCAAGAACAGGACCTCTTCCAATATCAGGCAAAGTGAGTATAATCCATCGGCGATATTGCTCATAAGCCATGTAATGCAAAGCTGCATAAGGCACAATTCGAGCAACGCTAGCTCCATTTCCTCTGAAAAGATCCCATTCAAAACAAAAAAAAATTAAAAAAATAAAATAAAACTGTGGAAGAACTGGTGTAAGAGTTAAAATGCTAGAAAATAGGACAGAACTGAATTTGAGGGGGGGAAAAACTTACTTATAAAACCCCAATAAACCTTCTGTCTTTACAATCTTTCCGAAAGATCCCCACAATCCAATGCTCTGATACTCTGCTCTTCTAGTCTGCAAAATCATAATCAATTCCTTTAAAAAGAAAGAAGCTCATATATTTCCCCTGAAAATTCACCAAAGTTCTAAATTCGCATTATATAGCAAGAAAATCATGAGAATATCCTTGCAATATTCCCGGCTTTTTGAACCTAGTATTATCACAACATCCTACACTAGTAAATAAATATACTTGAAACCTCAAAGTTCTGAAATAATTTTATATTCACTCCCCAGATATTTGAATCAAGTTCCTTAAGCCATGTTCTATAGAGATGTGAAAACAAGATTCAGCTACCTAAGAAAGATAAAACTAAGATAATTACATTTCGACACTTTAATTGATCAACTGAAAGTTTCCTTGGACTACAAAAGAAAATTTAAATTTACCTATCTCAGCTGTATGAATCCAATCAAAATGTTCATACCTAAATTCCTTTTAAGACAGGAGGGAGGATTTTTGTTAAAAATGTACGTAGTCCATCTGAGAGTTAGCAAACCTTAAAACCCTGTAAATCTCTAAGATATTATTTAAATGTCTGAATAAGAAAAAATATTTAAATGTCTGCATAAATTCCACCAAAACCTCAGATTCACACTAATGCAAGGCAATCGGAAAGGTTCAGCTCCAAACAAAACATCAATGACATCTGATAGATGCAATGAGAAGGAAACAGCCACAAAAGATCCCTGAGAAAAGTCATCTAGTGCTCCACATAAATGCAATACTTCCAAAATTCACCTTCAGTTACATATCAGATGAAGAGAATTTTGTCCAAATTTCATCACTTATTACATACAGAAGTACCAGTGAAGCAAAAAGACAGAGGAACCTGTAAACCCAGAAAAATCATACTAAAATCCAATTTATTCATACATTTCTCCTCACAAGTCCAATCAAAGTAAACCAAATCATGCTCAAGTGGTAGACCGAGTGAAGATAGCCTCATTTCAACACTGAAGTCATGGCATCGATTCCCAAAGTGGGGGTGGCTAACACTGCAGTGTGACTGACATGGGGGATGGGTGTACTAACAGTGGGGTGTGTACTAACCAAAAAAATAGTTAACCCAAACCCCACTCCTGTTCCCAAAAAAGAAACCGAACTTCCGTTCTGAATCAAAACCCTAAAAATCCCTGAGAAAAGTCTAGTGCTCTACATAAATACATATCAGATGATGAGAATTTTGTACAAATTTCATCACTTATTACATATAGAAGTACCAGTGAAGCAGAAAAAAGAGGAACCAGTGAACCCAGAAAAATCATTCCAAAATCCAATTTATCCATAAGTTTTTCCTCATACGTCCAATTAAAATACCCCAAAACTGAACTTCTGTTCTGAATCAACACCCACCCCCCCCCCCCCGCCCCCCCCCCCCCCCCCAAAGATGGATTTATCTGGAAACACACACCCAAAAAAAAAAAAAAAGGAAAATAAAATCTGCCCTTCAAAGTTAAGAGAACGATCTATTCTCTTCCCAAATCCAGTCAAATTGCCCAATGCCTCGTGACATGTCAAGGAAAAAAAAATGCTTCTGTTTCAAAATTTCCATCCGGAGATACCAGAATATGCAGTAAATAGAAAAACCTCTAACCATCAAAATTCAAGACATTATCTGTTTCTACTAAATTCAATCAAATTACTAAAATACAAATATTATTTTCAGACAAAATAAATCCATTCCAAATTCAATAAAAGCCCAACCAACAAAATATCCAACATGCTACAAAATTCGAGTAATTGCTTCTACGAATAGACCCAAATAAATTCGCTAAGACACTCCATTTCTAGACAAACTATGAAATTCTCCTTCCACATTTCCACTTGAGAATCGTCATAGAACCCCACAAAATCGTATACTTCGCAAAATTCAAGATAATTGGATATTTCTCCTCAATTAATCAACCCACCTCCCATTTCAAGACAAATAACCAAATTACCATTCCATCTAAGAATTATCATGAAATTCAAAATAAATATTTTTGGCTCTTCTATCAAATTTGAATAAATATACTCAAACCCAATTAGCATGAAAAGCCAAAACATAAGCCTTAAACTATACAAGATTCAATAATCATAATTTCAAATCATCTGCAATTCCAACTGAGTTTTCCAACAAAATTTATCGAAGACAAACTAATCAAACACCAAATTTCCCTTCAAAACTTGGCCACCACCTATTTAAAAATTACAAGAAAAACCCAAAACTTGCAAACCTTAAAACCTACAAAATTCAATATAATTACAAGAATGACCCTCACCAACTGAATTAACAACAAAATCCATAAAAATAATTAAAAAACCACCAAATCTCCTTTCAAACTCCATCCACTAGATCAAAGAACTACCAAACAAAACTAAAATATAAAACCCTAAACCATACACAATTCAATACAACCAGAATACGAAAGCCCTTTTTTTCTAATTATATGCAAGTTCAACTGAATTTCCAAGAAAACCCAGAAAAGATAATTAAAGAAAACACCAAATCAACCCATCACTCCATCTGAGCAGAAATCCTAATCCTATAAAATTAAATATAATTACAAAAAAAAAAAACTCCCATCAGTTCCAAATCATCTTTAATTCCAACTGAACTTTCCAGCAAAACCCATCGAAGAAAAACTTACAAAAAGAAAAAGAAAAAAAATTCAACCACCAATTAATCTGAGACTAAGCAACAAACCCAAGAACATAAATCCTTAAACCCTATAAACTCAATATAGTTATAAAAACAAACTCATTATTTCCAAACTATCCTCAAGTTCCACTGAATTCCCACCAAGACCCATCCAAGAATTAAAAAAAGAAAAAAAAAAAAGAACAACCATAATCCAAAAAGCCGGACACAGCTTCGAAATCTCTCTTTCGAGGGAATCTACCAATCCAACTGTGTAGAATCGATCGAATTACCTGGAACAAGATCTTGACACGCTCGAGCGGCGCTACGACTGACTTCGCGAACCCACCCGCGACGCCCCCAGCTACGAGTTCCTTGGCGAAGACGGGCATCGAATCCATAGCCCCTTGCAAGAATCCCTCCTCCTCGCCGTCTCCTCTTCCCTCCATTAAAGAAGGCGAAAGGAAGAGAGAGGAGACAGAGAGGAAGAAGACATGAAGAGAAGCTTCAGGTCTTCTTCATGGACAGGTAGAATGGGAAATGAGGATCGCACGTGAGGGAGTCAGTTGAGCACGTGCGGGGTATTTGGGGAAGTGGGGATGGAAATGGCGAGACGAAGGAGAGGAGCCAAGAAACGTTTCTGGTTCGGTACGGACAAGTCGTCAGAAGATTCGAAGAGATGAGGGAAGAGAATGATTGGACTATTAAAGTTTGTAAATGCCCCTCGCCTTTGGATATAATTACGAAAATGGCCCGAGAATTTCGCCTCGGTTCGGACCTGTAAAGTAAATAATAATCCATACGTTCGTACGGATGGAAGTTACCATACGTGCGGGCTGTGTGGGGCCCATCTTACGTAGAATCAAAACCGTGAATCTGGTGTGAACTATCATGTGAGCCGTACATACAAAGAATCATTCTGATCCAAACTTTGGGAGCAGATTAGGTGCGGCCCGCCTCACCCAACACATTGTGGCCCTGATGTGGGGCCCACTTTGATGTGTGTATTATATATCGACACCGTCCATCCTTTTTCCAGCTCATTTTAGGGCATGAGCCCAAATATGAAGCATATCTGAATCTCAGGTGGACCATATCATAGGAAAGCGGTGGTGATTGAATGCCCACGATTAAAAACTTCCTAGGGCCAATGTTCATGGGCCATCCAACCTCTTAATAAGGTTAAAAAGAACTGGATGAAGGAAAAAAACAAATATCAGATTGATCCAAAACTTTTGTGGCCCACAAAAAGTTTTCAAAGGTCAATCACCACTGTTTCCTATGCTGTGGCCCACCTAAGATTTGGATCTACTTCATTTTTTATAGATGGACTGCGTGGATATACAATGCATATACATATAACAAGGTGGGCCCCACGGTAAAGTTCTCACCTGTTGGATGAGGCCGGACTCCCACCTAACCCGCTCACCAAACTTCAAATACCAATGTACAATCTCGCTTACAACTTATAAAAGAAAGAAAAAAAAATAATAAAAAAAAAAATTAAGCCAATGGACTGACAAATTCACTTGTGAGAAATTTCCTCCTCGTTTGTATATGCAGCCGTTTTGCAACTCAAATAAGCTCCCCTGGAAATCAAGGGTGAGCATCCCCTCCTAGCTCGCTTTGTTGTGCCCACCTGATTTTTGTTTTGGATAATGATGATTTCTGATCCCAAAGAATTCACCATAATGTGGTGTAGTCAACTATAAGTAAGTAATGATTATGACTATTATAGAAGTACAAAGTAAAGATCTGACACTAATTCCATTTTAAGGATTTAAATTTTTTTATATGCGTGTAATGTATTTTCATGTGGATATAACATGCTTAATATGTGGTATATCCACATTGTTCATCTATTTTGCAATATTATTTTAGGGCATGACCTTAAATATCAGCTTTATCCAACAGTTCTATGAGTTGTAGGAGTTTTTCATAACATGCGTTAAATCCCAAATGCTTATGTAGTACGGTTGATTTTCATTTTGGATGTGGCTCATTTTTTTTTTTCTATAAAATGCTCTCCCAAAATGAATGGATGTTGTGGATATAACACATACATCATGGTGGGCCCTGTTGATGCCGATTTCCGGTCAACAGACGAGGTGATAGGATTTGTATACGTAGGATTAGCGGCTTGGCTTTGGCTCTACAAAACACCACAGAAAATGGTAAAGGGGGGTGGCTGGGATCCAGCCGTGAACCCTCCGATGCCTAAATCAGTCATGACCTTTAAGAACCGTAAGATCACTTGTAATGGAGATTAGTCTGTACCTGTCGTTGGTGTCAATCTTCTTATTTATAGGCATTGATCAGAGGGTTATTGAGCTGAGATCACGGCACATATCTTGCCCCTTACCCGGGAATCCGGGCGAGAATCTCGGACCGTTCTGATCTCTCGGACGGTTCCGATCTTGAGGGGATGCGCCCTCATCTATAGGCCGTGTGAGGAAGGGATGAGTTCGGCTTCCGTCTGCTCGTCAGATTGGGTCCGATCCGATCTGACCTTGAAGAGGGTGAAGTCGTCAGCTCAGGCCTTCAGCTTACTGTATTATTTCGAAGTCTTTTGTCTTCGGGCCGGTTATGAGAAATTATCCCATAACAGCTGTCCCCCCACTCCCGAGGTGGATATTTCCATCTCGGGAGTAAATGTATCTGACCTCATTTTGGCGGTAACTGTGCATTGAATGCGCTGTTTCGAATTTCGAAAAGGCGCAATGATGATCGTACGGCGCGGCAGCTTTTTATTTCGGCAGACGAATGGTGTGAAGACACGTGGGGCTTCGTATCTTCGAACAGCCGGGCCGAATATCACTATCCAATGAGATGCTGACATGTGGCAAGCCTCGTCGATAGTCGCGTCGGTTCGTTCTTTGAGACCGTAGATAACTGCCGCGTGGCACAGCACGTCTTGTGTGCTGTCTCCTGCTACAGTATAAATACTGTACTTAAGAATTTTTTCGGATTTCTTTCATCTTCCCCGTTTGCGATTTCTTTCTTCCTCTCTACAGTTCTCCCTCTGATTCCTTTGCGATTTTCTCTGGGCCATTCTTCAAGATCTCCTACGAACCGCTGTGATCTCAGCAAGCTGTCCTTGCTTTCTTTCTTTGGCCCACCCTTCGTCCGGAAAGGAATCCGGTACGTTCATCTTTGCGCCCAGTTCTCAGTCCTTAGCTCCCTTTTTTTTTCTGTTTTCATGGCTGGTTCGGAAGAGAGTTCTTCGCGGACTCTATCTTCTTCTCTGCCTGTTGGGGAATCCCAACCGATGGAAATCCAACCTGTCACTGTAGAACCTTCGGGGGGAGCTCTGTTAGCAGAAACTCCCTCTTCTTTTGCTTCGGATGAAGTTCCAGTGGCTGGGACTTCAGGTCGGGTTTCTGACCGGGTTTCCGATTACCCGGCCGACCTGATCTGGACCACTCTTAGATCGTCCGACCTGATTAGGATTAGGTCGGAATACTGCATCCCCGGGGCCATAGACCTTAGACTCCCCGGTTTAGATGACTTCCCTTCTCGCCCATCCGGAGACCAGGTCACCGTTTATGCCTCGTTTTTTTAGGCTGGTTTCCGTCTTCCTCTCCTTCCTGCTGTGAGGGATTATCTGTCCGCAGTTAACCTTGCTCCGGGCCAGTTGGCCCTGAACTCCTGGAGGACTTTGATTAGTTGCGTCGCTCTATGGCGCCAAGTCCACGCGTCGGACCCGACTCCCTCCGAACTGAGGCATCTCTACCAGCTAAAGAGCCATCCTGACTCAAGGGGGTGGTTCTATATGTCACATCGGGGGAGGAAAGGGCATCGGTTGATAGAAGACCAACCCTCCTCAATTCACGGGTGGAAGAAGGAGTGGTTCTTCGTATCCAAAGGTTGGGAAGGGGCCCGACCCGAAGTTAACTTCCCGGACCGAAGAGTCAACAACTGGTTTTCAGTTCCAGGTCGGGTCCGATGCCCTTTTTTTTTTTTTTTTTTTTTTTTTTTATACTGACCTCTCTTCTTTTTTTTTTTTTTTTTTTTGGTTAGTTCGTGGTGATCCTCCGGCCCTTAGCTCGGAGGAGGAAGAACGCTTGATTGCAGTGTGGGAGCTGGACCCAAGCTTCCACAGTGTAAAGCTCCTTCTTTCTTTTGAGACTTTGTCTGACTTGGGCATTAATCCCCGAGGTGAGCATTCTTTAATACTAAACAGTTCGGATTTACCTTTATACTTTATACTTTATTTATATGATGCTTTGTTTTCCTCAGGTATGTCTGCTCCTACCTCCCGAAGGAAGATGTCAGCCATGACGGCTGAGGAAAAAGAACAGCTTCGGGAGAAGAAGCGGCAGAAGGTGGCTACGAGGCGTCCCCGAGCACGCCCTGCTGTCCTCCCGGCTAATGAAGCTCCTCTACTTCCGGCCGCTGAAACGATCGCAGAAGCGCCCCCGGTCGAAGTCGTGCGGCCCGACCCTCCAACTGAGCTCCCACAACCTTCTGTCCAAGTCATTGACTTGGTGGAGGGCGGTGAGGCCGGCCCCTTCTGGGACATCGGCCCAGGATACTTCGGCTGCCATTCGCCGAGGTCCGGAGATGCCGCCACATTTGTACAATTTGTGCAAATGGGCGTACAAGGCAGTCCCCGAGGCCGAGGTGGACATAATGGCCAAGTCTCCGGCCCTGTCTCTACTCAATACGATGGGGGTCTTCGGCACTAAGGTGAATTCTAATACCATCATGCTATAAATATAGCTAAGTATTTCATTCACTCATTCATTGCTTGTGTCTGTAGGTGGCTTATGGCTGCCAGTTGCTCCGGGACGAGATCACCCGGGACAAGGGTACGATCTCCGGCCTTGAGGGTATGCTGATAGCCTCCAAGCATTCTCTGGACGAGGCTTCGGAGAAGAGGCTGCAAAATCCTTGGAAGCTCGGGAGCGGGAGATCGCCGCTCTTCAAGCCGAGCTCTCCAATAAAGAGAGAGCTGAAGCCGAGCTAATCATCCGGGTGGAGGAGCTGAAGGCCTCGGAGGGGTCTGCGCGGTCGGAGTTAGAGACGACCAAAGCGGAACTGGAAGTGAAGGTTGCCGAAGCCGACGAAGCGTTCGACTTCGGCTTTGAGAAGTGTCGGATGACCGTTCAAGAACATCATCAAGACTTAGACCTTTCATTTCTGGATTCCGAAGCGGAGGAAGAAGACCCCGCAGCCCCTGCTGAGCCAGCTATCAACCCTACTCCTTAGGATTTTTTTTGTTTTTTGTTTGTTTGTAGCCCGGTTATTAGGGCATAGTGTAACAAACACCATATGTAATCCTGACCTTTTTAGGGTCTTATCAATAAATTACTCTTTTTCCTGATCTGTTTAGTACTTTGCCAGAAATTTTTTTTTATTTGTTTTCGCTAGAGTTACCCATTCACTTCGTATCCGAGCAATTAAGGTCGGAACTGAAGTACTTAGGTTATGCGAAAATGCTGGTCGGTCTCAGTTAAAACTGTGGAACCGACTTTAATTCTGAAATATGCTTCAGGGTGGTGCCCACCGAGCATGGATACGGCTGTGGACGAAATTATCCTCTGCTCGTATCTTAAATTTCTTGACAGGAAGGTGAAGAACAAATACTTAGCTTTTATTAATAGTAGATTTTCAAATGCTCTGCATTCCACGGATGGGGCAGGGCATGGCCTTGCATATCCTCGAGCCAGTAAGTTCCGGTCCGAACTGTTTTAATAACTTTGTAGGGTCCAATCCAGTTCGGATTGAATGTGCTCGCAATCTTATCCTTCTTCTCCCGTACGTTCCGCCGTAGGACGAGATCTCCCACTCTGAACCGTCTTTCTTTCACCCGTGAATTGTAGAATCTAGCAACGCGCTGTTGATAGGCTGCGATCCGAACTTGGGAGGTTTCTCTGACTTCGTCGAGCAGATCGAGGTTAGTTCGAAGCTCGTCCTGATTCTGATCGGGTCGGTAATTACTGGTACGGTTATTCGGTAGCCCTACTTCGACTGGGACCACGGCCTCCGCCCCGAAGGCTAAGAAAAATGGGGATTCTCCTGTTGTTGACCGAGCTGTTGTTCGGTATGCCCATAATACTTCGGGGAGTTGTTCAGCCCAGGCTCCCTTGAATTCGCCAAGTTTAGTCTTCAGATGATTCTTGATAATCTTATTGATGGCTTCGACTTGACCGTTGGCTTAGGGATGATGAGGAGATGAGTATACATTCTTTATGCCCAAGTTCTGGCAAAATTCTCTGTATTTCGCATTATCGAACTGAGGCCCATTGTCTGTGATGATGGTGTTCGGGACACCGAATCGACATACAATCGACTTCCAGATGAAGTCTGTCGTTTTCTTCTCGGTGATTTTCGCAAGTGGTTCTGCCTCGACCCATTTCGTAAAATAATCGACGGCCACGATTGCGTATTTGACCTGTCCCTTACCCGTAGGGAGAGGGCCAATGATATCGACCCCCCACTGCGCGAAGGGCCACGGTCCGGACATAGGAGTGAGTTCTTCGGGAGGTGAATGAGGCACTGGTGCGAACTTCTGACATTTATCGCATCGCTTGACGATCTCGCGAGCGTCTTTTTGGATCGTCGGCCAGTAATAACCCTGGCGAATTGCTTTCTGTGCTAACGCCCTACTCCCAGAGTGATTTCCATATACACCGGAATGGATTTCCTTCAGGACGTAGTCGGCTTCATTTGGTCCGAGGCAGCGGAGACAGGGCAGCGAGAGACCCTTCTTGTACAACACATCGTCAATCAACACGTACCGAGCTGATCTATATTGAATTCGTCTTGCCTCGTTTCTGTCCGTGGTCAGCGTGTTTTCTCGTAGGAAACGGATGATAGGGTCTCTCCAATCTGGGTCAGTTGAAACAGCGCATACCTCATTCTTAACTTCGTCCGCGATACTTTTTTGAGGGAGGAATTCAATGGGAACGATCCGTCCCAGCTCGTCGTCTCCTGCCGACGCTAGTTTAGCGAGGGAGTCCGCATGGGTGTTATGATTCCTCGGTACTCGGACAACTTCGCAACGATCGAACTGAGCAGATAACTCGTGATATTTTTGCAGGTACGCGGACATCTTTTTTCCCTTTGCTTGGTATTCCGATGTTGCTTGACCCACGACCAATTGCGAGTCGCTGTATGCTGTGATATTTCGGATTCCGACCGCCGAGGCTAGCCGTAATCCGGCGAGAAGAGCTTCATACTCGGCTTCGTTGTTGGAAGCTTTGAAACCGAATCTTAGGGCATACTGGACTTTTACGCCGTCAGGGGAGGTTAAGATTATCCATGCTCCGCACCCTTGTGAATTTGACGATCCGTCGACGTGCAGCGACCAGTTCGATTCTTCTATTGGATTCGACACTGCCATGTCTTCCGTGAAGGAAGTACCAGTTCTGGGATCGGAGTGGTCGGTAAGCTCGGCGATGAAATCAGCCACAGCCTGTCCCTTAATCGCAGTGCGGGGTCGGTATTGGATGTCGAATTCTCCGAGCTCGATGGCCCACCGTGCCAGATGACCCGAAACTTCCGGCTTCTGTAGTATTTGCCTCAGTGGCTGGTCCGTCAGTACCACTATCGGGTGTGCTTGGAAATAAGGGCGTAATTTCCTTGCCGTTGTAATCAGAGCCAGAGCCAATTTTTCTAGGCTGGGATAACGGGTCTCTGCATCTAGAAGAGCTTTGCTGATGTAGTATATAGGCCTTTGTACACCTCGGTCATCGCGGATTAGAGCTGAACTTACTGCCGCCGAAGAGACGGCCAGATACAGTAGTAGCTCTTCCCCTTGCGCGGGCTTGGACAGCAACGGAGGTGAACCGAGGTATGCCTTTAGATCCTGGAAGGCTTGTTCACACTCTGGCGTCCAGGTCATTTCGTTAAACTTGCGAAGTTGCTTGAAGAACGGGAGACATCAGTCTGTAGCCCTGGAAACGAATCTGTTGAGTGCGGCGACCCGTCCCGTGAGGCTCTGTATTTCTTTCACGGTGGATGGCGAACTCATTTCAATCAACGCACGGATTTTTTCGGGATTGGCTTCGATTCCTCTCTGATTTACAATAAACCCGAGGAACTTTCCCGATCTTACTCCGAAGGCGCATTTGTCGGGATTGAGTTTCATCCCGTTTTTTTTCAAAATTCCCAACATATCGCGGAGATCATTAACATGGTCCTCTGACTTCAGACTTTTAACGAGCATATCGTCCACGTAGACTTCCATGGTTTTGCCGATGTGATCTGCGAACATTTTGTTGACCAAATGCTGGTATGTCGCTCCGGCGTTTTTCAATCCGAAGGGCATCACCTTGTAACAATATAGCCCTCGGTCTGTGACAAACGCCGTTTTTTGCCTATCGGGAGCATGCATCTGGATTTGATTGTACCCGGAGTAAGCGTCCATGAAACTGAGGAGCTCGTGGCCCGAGGTCGCATCTACGAGCTGATCTATTCTGGGTAGCGGGAAGCTGTCCTTCGGGCAGGCTTTGTCGAGATCGGTGTAGTCGATGCAAACTCTCCACTTCCCATTGGCTTTTTTGACGAGGACGACATTGGCGAGCCAGTCGGGATAGCGGACTTCCTGAATGAAACCCGCTTGGCGCAATTTCTTTATTTCTTCTTCAATTGCGGCATATCTTTCTGTGTTGAAGGCTTGTCTTTTTTGACGAACGGGTTTGAAGGATGGGTCCACGTTGAGTCGATGGACCATTACCTCGGGATTTATTCCAGGCATGTCCCGATGGGATCATGCGAAGGCGTCGGCGTTCTCTTTCAGAAAGGCGATCATCTTCGTCTGGATGTCGTCACTCAATTGAGACCCGATTTTGACGACCAAGCTCGGGTCCTCTTCCGACAAGGGGACCTTTATCAACTCTTCAGCTGGAGATCCGCGCTCTTTCGTTTCTTCCCTGGGATCTAGAGGGGCTGCATGTGAGATGGAAGATATCAGGTTTTTGCTTTTTCCGCGCAAGGTCAGCTCGTAACATCGGCGGGCCTCTTGCTGGTCACCTCGGATCACACCGATTCCATCTTCAGTTTCGAACTTCATAGCCAGATGATACTGGAGATGCCGGCCTTTAGAGCTCGTATGATGGGCCGGCCGATGATCGCGTTGTATGCCGATGGAGTGTTAACGACCAGAAAGTCGACCATGATCATTTTCTGGTTCGGCTCCTCCCCTGCGGTGACCGGTAGGGTTATTTCCCCTTCAGGCATAATACAATCTCCTGTGAATCCAGTCAGGGCTGTTTTGACCGGTCGTAATCTAGATCGATCTATCTTCATTCTGTCAAATGCCGAGGCGTATATTATGTCGACCGAGCTCCCTGTATCCACCATCATCCTGTGGAGTTTTTTTGTTTGTGACCACCATTGATACTACCAGAGAGTCGTCGTGCGGATGTATTATTCCTCTAGCATCTTCTTCGGAGAAAGATATCATACGTTGGGCGACCTTTGGAACTTTTGTGGGTCTGCTGGTTAGATTCACCTGCAAAGCTGGCTCGGATGTCCGTGCTTGACGAGCATAGGTTTTGCAGGCGTTGCCAGAATCTCCAGTGGTAGGTCCGCCGAAGATCACATGGATCTCTTCCATAGGATTGTTGTCGACCGGCTCCCTTCTTTCTTCCCGACCCGAAGTTCTGTCATCGTCGGGACGTTGGGCGATATATTCTTTCAGGAATCCTTGTTGGATGAGTGTTTCTATCTGTCGCTTCAGGTCGAAACAGTCCACCGTGTTATGACCATGATCTTTATGGTATAAACAGTATTTGGATTTCGACCTTCTGTCGGGGTCGGTTTTTATCTTTGCTGGTCGTCCGAACGCCTGTCTGTTCTTCTCGGCTAGAAATATTTGCTCGATGGTAGTCTTGAGCGGAGTATATTTCTCGAATTTTGGAGCCGAAGTTTTGGCTCCTCGTGGTTTAGTGTTTGAATTCGGCGATCGGCGATCTGGACGATGCCTTTTAGCGCTGCTTTCCTCTTTGCGTTCTTTCCTCTTATGAGACGACCCCTGAACGTTTACCAGCTCTTCTGCGTTTATATGCTTCGCAGCTCGGTCGAGGAATTCAGCAACCGACTGAGGGGGCTGTTCCCCTACTGACCAGAGGAACTTCTCATCACGCAATCCTCCTATCATCGTATGTAGCAGTACGTCTTGGGATAGGTTCTCCACCTGAACCGCTTCAGCGTTGAATCGTGAAAGGTAGTCTTTCAGTGATTCGTTGTCTTTCTGTTTGACCGCAGCGAGATGTGTCGAATGCTTTCTCGGATCAGTGCTTCCGATGAACTGAGTTGCGAATGCCTTGCTCAGCTCGGTGAAAGAGGAGATGGACTTCGGTTTTAAATTACGGAACCACGTCCAGGCCGAACTGGTCAAGGACAACGGGAAGGCTTTACACATAATGTGGCCATTAACCCCATGGAGTTCCATTCGGACCTTGAAGTTCTCAAGGTGCTCAGTCGGGTCTCCTATCCCGGAATATTGCTTGAGCCGGGGGGTATTTTGAAGCTTTTCGGAAGAGGCTCGTTACGGATATCGTCGGTGAACGGCGACTCAGATGAGTCTACCAAAACATCTGCTGCTGTCGGTGCTCGGGCAAGTTGCGCTCGCTGGATATCACCGATCCTCTCCCGAAGCTCTTTAAGCTCGGCTTGAGGGGAGTGATATTATCGTCCATCCGACCTTGATCTTGGCTAGCTCTGGCGGATCGTCTTTCTTCTATTTTGTGCCTCAGGTCGCTTGAAGGAAGTTCCGTGACCGCTCGAACTCTCGAGGCTGAGGCTCGACTCGCAACTTCATCCTCGTCGGGTCGTGGATGATTCGAGAGTGAGCGCGGTGGATGAGAACTTTGCTGAGGTGCAGGGTTGGTTTCGTGGATAGGTGCGGGTCGGACTAGACTATTCAGCAGGGCTGTAATCTCGTCCAGTTTCCCGTTTACCTGCTCGAAGCGTCTATCTACTCCGCCAAATTGTTCTGCAACGCCTCCCACTTGTTCTTCTAATGTGGACAGTCTGGTCCCGCGATTACGGGACCTCTGCCGTCCACTTAAAAGATTGAGGCGGCGTGACGAACTTCCGAGGTGAAGTACTGGAGTATTGCGAACAGGTGCTTCGTCTTCAGAATGATGCTCGTAGGAGAGCTCATCATTCACAGGGGCTTTCCCTTTCCTATTGCCTCTCCCACCGGCCATTGGCTCTTTTAGTTTTGAACGAAGGATTCTGTAAAGAGAAGACTTTTGTCGTCGTTCCCACAGACGGCGCCAATCTGTTGATGCCGATTTCCGGTCAACAGACGAGGTGATAGGATTTGTATACGTAGGAACAGATCGTCGGGGGAGATATCCTTCGGTGGAATCGGCAGAGATATTTGGATCAGCAGCTTGGCTTTGGCTCTACAAAACACCACAGAAAATGGTAAAGGGGGGTGGCTGGGATCCAGCCGTGAACCCTCCGATGCCTAAATCAGTCATGACCTTTAAGAACCGTAAGATCACTTGTAATGGAGATTAGTCTGTACCTGTCGTTGGTGTCAATCTTCTTATTTATAGGCATTGATCAGAGGGTTATTGAGCTAAGATCACGGCACATATCTTGCCTCTTACCCGGGAATCCGGGCGAGAATCTCGGACCGTTCTGATCTCTCGGACGGTTCCGATCTTGAGGGGATGCGCCCTCATCTATAGGCCGTGTGAGGAAGGGATGAGTTCGGCTTCCGTCTGCTCGTCAGATTGGGTCCGATCCGATCTGACCTTGAAGAGGGTGAAGTCGTCAGCTCAGGCCTTTAGCTTACTGTATTATTTCGAAGTCTTTTGTCTTCGGGCCGGTTATGAGAAATTATCCCATAACAGGCCCCATGAAACTATGCCATGTCAAGGTACCTCTGACCACTGTATTCGGATAGATTCCTATGATTTGATAGCTTGGTGTATCTAATTGAAAAGAAAGAATAATAATGAAAATTTTAAAATGTATTATGGTGGATTCCTTCCATCCAAACAGGCTTAAAGTGACCCATCTAGTGGATGGCTTGGGTTTTGTGCATGCATCATGTCGATGAGTTTTGAAAAGAGTTCATTTATTTGGCTTCTAGAAAGGAAAAAAAAAAGAACTCGTTATGTCCCATATAAAAGTTTTCAAATGTTTCAAGTTTTCGTGTCTCTTCATCCTAATGGGGCGCAACAGATGACTGGGTGGGATGACACATGCACAAGTTAGTGGTCCCCACATTCCATCTAAAAGTTTCCATGTAGGCATCCGCCCTCCTCATTGTCCCAAGCTCTTCCCTAAGGGGTGGCCCACCAAAGTGTCTTAAGTTCTTCCGCAAGGGGTCACCCACTTGAGTTATAAATCAGGCTGAATCTTGGAACCTAGCCTAGGAGGAGCTTATGTAACAGGCAGGTTGGATGACACTAACACATAACAGTGGGCCTCACAACTAGTTGTAGATGACTTAAGGTTACAACTCGATCAGCTGAACCGGATTGAGTTAGTGAGGTAGATGAGCATGAAACAATAAGAGAAATGTTACCATCTTCCTCAAATGATTAAAACTTTGAATATATAAAGAGAGTTTTTTGAGTGTACAAAAAAATAAAAGAGAAAATTCAAATATATTATTAAATAATATGTGTAAAATTTAAATCCTAATTTTCTTGAAAATAGCAAAACTCTTTTAAAACCCAATTTTTTTATTTGTTCACAAGTCATTCAAAATGGAAAAATTCTCTTTAAATCCTAATTTATCAAAAATAGAAATGTCCATAAAATTTTGCCTAAACATTCACCGTATTATTACAAGTAATTTCTAAAAGAAAAACTCTAAAACTCTAAATATAAGGAGACATGATAAAAATAAAAGTTATTAAAATAATTCAATTTTCTAAAATTGCAATTTTGAATTGAAAGCATAATTTTTCTTACGAAAGGGAGGCGTGCAACCTGCCATGCATGTCTATTGATCATGCATTTTGTGACGATACGTTAATCAAAAGTTACGGCTCTTTTACGATCAAAACTTTGAATAATAATCTTTTCATATCTGAAATGAGTTTCTTTGAATCGATTACTCTTGGGACCTAGTTACGTCATACCTTACATTGGGTTAGGTCCGATTCTAACACTTCCATTTGATATTCTCTCAGTCTAACTATGCAAAATGCATTTATATCATGTCCTACATCAGTTTGGCTTGGGATTAACATTAACTCAAGCAAATGTATCCAACCTAACCTGACTTGACCGGATCCTACCCAACCCAAATACATGCAAATATTCACTAGTCACAACCCAAGCTGAACGCAAACCCAATGTGAATTAAAACCAGGTTGGGAAATCCCCACCCAAGGACTTTGACAACCCCAACAAACCCGACCTTAACTCAGGTTGGGGTTGACCCAAACCCAGTTGGAGGACTTTTCACATCTTTATTTTAATTTTTTTAATTCCACGAATGCAATTTGTAACTAATATCTAGGAGCCTGCGTATCATCCATAGCCAGAATATCAAAGTATTTCTCGTTCAAAAAAGGATGGCGCGTTTGGTTCTTGACCTTTCTAACCTGATCATTACTTTCACATGTGCGCTTGGGAATTTCCCAATGAGCTTTTGTCGGCGGGCGCGGCTTCGGTGGATCCCCGGGGAAGCGGATTGCGTCCTGAGTAACTCAGTACGCTCTTATCTCACTGAGTAAACTCAGTTTGGGCCCACTGTAAATGTATGTAGTTTATCTACACCGTCCATCCGTTTTTCCAGCTCATTTAAGTCGTTGAAACCAAAATTAAAGCATATCCAAAACTCAGGTGGACCATACCACAGTAAACAGTGGGCATAATGATTTCCCCCGTTGAAACCTTTCTAGGGCCAGCAGTGATGTTCATTTGTCATCCAACCTGTTTACAAGATCACTAAGACATTGATGAATTGGAAAAAACAAATATCAGCTTGATCCAAAACTTCTGTTGTCCCTAAGAATTTTAACCATACACGTTCAATTCACATTGTTTTCTGTGGTGTAGTCACTTAAGATTTTTATATACTTCATTTTTTGTCTCAAGCCATAAAATTATCTGCTAAAATAGATGAACGGAGTGGATAAAACACATAAATCACAGTGGACCCCGCAAAGTTTACTAGGTATGCAATCCGCTTCCCATTGGGGTAGTTGGACCCAATTGTGGGGCCCATTGTGATCTATCTGACAACTACATCCATGCCATCCATCGGTATTGAAAGCTCATTTTAGGGCATTATCCAAAAAACGAAGCAGATCCAAATCCCATATGGACCATAGTATGGGAAACCGTGGTGATTGACCATTAAAAACTTCTTGTGGGCCACAAAAGATTTGGATCAAGATAATATTTGTCTGGTCTCTTCACCTATGTCTTTTTGACGTTATCAACAAGTTGGATGGAAAATAATCATTCCAGTGGAATCCATGAATTTTTTAATGGTGGGGATTCAATCAAGACTGTTTCAGGTGGTGTAGTCCACTTAAGATTTAGATCAGCTTCATTTTTGGGATGGTACGCTAAATCGAGTTTTCAAAATGTTTGGACGGTGTGGATTTAAGGAACATGAGCCGTACCGTCAATGGTCTCTCAAGCGCCCATCCGCTGACCAAGCCATATAAGCACACTTGGGCCGTTCATCAGGTGAGCCTGCCTGTGAACTTTAGGCAGCCTAAAAAACACTAGGCATCATCCATTTCTGCTACATTCTGAAAAGTGGGTGTGCCCCATTCCTTTTTAAGACATTTATATTCGCAGATAACGGCCCATATCCTGCACGTGGGAGGTGGGTGTGTTTGTGTTTGGTGGATAGCTAAAAAAGAAGTCCCGTTGGCTTGAAAGAGAGACAATGGTAGTATGTGCTTCCCATGAGGTCGAGCTGTGTGGGCTCCACTGTGATGTCTGATGGGCATCCACACCATCAGGCAGATGCACCATTTGGTGGTGGACCATCTGCCGATGGCCTAAAATCAGGCTAATCCATGAATTGGGTGGGCCACACCATAGACAACAGTTAAGAGTAGATATCCACCTATTGAAATCTTTATGATCGTTTTGACTGAGATGTTGTTAAGATATCCAGCCCATCCATTGTGCATGTCCCACTTAAACAAGAGGCCACACCAAGTTTCAACCGAATCCAAAACTCAGGTGAACCCTAACAAGTGCTTTTAGATGTTATAGGCATGATTTTATATTGTTTCAGTTGGTATGGCCCACTCGAGTTCCGGATACAGCTGATTTTTGGGATTTCTCATAACTAATAGGGGACCCACCAAATACATGGTGTGGATGTCTAATGGACATCACAGTGGGGCCCACACAGCTCGACCTCATGGTACCTCCCCCTCCCCCTCCCCCCTTCACACAAACAGAGAGAGAGAGAGAGAGAGAGAGAGAGAGAGATTTTAATTATTTTAAATATAGTTTTTGGTTAACCTTATTTGAAATGTAATCCACTGGAACCAATGAATGGAGAGAGAATTTTAGTGGGACGTACGCAACTCCACACATATAAAAGAGAAGGTCACCAACAATAGGCAACACCTCCACAACTTTTTCAAGTAATTACCTAGCTTATTTGAGTTTTAGATCTACTTCTAATTTGAAGTGCTATCTTAGCATGAGACGGCTCAATAAATGTATGAATAGAAGTCAGTGAGGTATTATTGTGGCCCTCACATAGGCTTTGTTAGGTAGCTTCCTAATAGAGTAGTCATGCAAAGGCTACTCAGGAGATGTGAAGGAATGAATAAACTCCAAGCCTTCTATTTATAAGCACACAGATTTTAAATCTCCACAAATACTATTGAACTTTTGGAATTCTCATTCTAGAATCTTAAAAATCATGACTCTTGGTTTTCATTCTTTGATATTTTTTATCATGCTGACCAAATTGAACATAAACATTTCTCATATTGTGCTTTTACCGTCAGTTTTACTTGATGTGCATGCACTTGGTATGCATTGACTAACATTAAACGGACTAAATTGTGGAAGACTGTCCTAAAAATTACAATCCAAGAATTAGATTATTTGAGTAATATGTGATTTTGAATTAATATTTTCTAAATAGGACTTTCTAAATAGGACCACTTAGTTATTTTTCAATTCCAACTATCCAATAAATATGCTCATTATTTGACTTGAGCATGGAGACATTTTAGACTAATTTTTGGACAAGTTTGTCTTTAAACTTCTTAAGTAATTCACATCTTACCTTCTTCTCTTCTCTTTACAATTTCTCCAAGGTACGCTCACATGATGAACAACCTGTATTGAAAGTGGGCCCCTCATGATAATGGTTCATATCAAAGGTGGGCCCACATAATGTCCGGTCACATTAAAGGTGGGACCCACATGATGGATTGTAGACATCAAAGATGGGACCCTTATGATAAACGACTCATATTGAAGTGGGGCCCCACATCAAGGTGGACCCATGAAATGAACAGTTCACATCAAAGGTGAGCCCCACATGATAGATGGCTCGCATCAAAGTTTGGCCTAGCATGATGGAACATGCACTTTAAGTGGCTTCCATTTGATGGGCAATTCACGTCAAAGGTGGGATCCATGCGTGATGGATGATGGTCAATGTAGGTGGGGCCACATGATGATCGGTTGATATCGAAGGTGGGCCCACATGATGAGCGACCCATAATAAAGATGGGGCCCCACACAATGAATGGTCCACATTAAGGTGGGCCTAGACGTAGTAGGCTTCACATGATGGATGGCGCACATCAAAGTGTGGTCCCTCATAATGAACAGTCCACATCAAGTGGGCCCCACCCAATGGACAGTCTACATCCAAGGTCTCGCATGATGGATGACCTATATCCAAAGTGGGCCACATGATGGATGATTCACATAGAAGGTGCGCCCCATATGATGAATGGTTGATATCAAAAGTGGGCCCCACATGATGGACAATCCACTTCGACGATAGGTCCCACACTATGGACACATCAAATGTGGACTCCATGTGATGGGTGATGGTTAGTTGACATTGAGGCGCCCCACATAAAGGATAATTAGCATTGATGGTGGGCCCTACATGATGGATGGTCCATATCCAAGACGGGCCTTATATGATGGACACCCACTTTGAAGGTTTGGCTCACACAATGGATAATCAACATCAAAGGTGGGTTCTATATGATAGTTGATCCACATCTAATGTACGATATAATGGATGGCCCAAATGTCTTAAAATATGAAAATTGCAGTCATTTATTCTTTTATCATTTGGGGCATGATTCATCTATGATAAGATCTACCAAAACAACCATTTAAATTAATCTTATAATAGAGTTTTTGTAGTCTTTAAAAATGATGTCAACTGTTCCTGGGAAAAGCTTTTATTTGAAAATTTTACCAAATGTGCTTATTTTAAATAAGAACTTTTTTTGGACTTGAAAAAGTGTTTTTACCAAACAAGTTTATTTAAAATGAGCTAAAAAAAGGAGCTTATTAGAGTAGCTCTTATCGAATTAAAGTAGAGATGCCAAATGAGCCCTAAAACTTTTCTATCCCATGAAGGTTTCAATGCATGGTGGGTGTCGAATTTCTTTATGTGTGGCCAACCTAACTCTTGAATTTGTTAGATTTTTGGGCTCATGTTCAAACATGTGTTGGCTCAACAGATGGAAGGAGTGGATGTGATACGAACAAACAACGTAATTGGCCACATCATTTCCATACCCCAACAACGATTTCCTTAAGGGGCCATTTAGATGCAAGTAAATGGAAGTAAATTGGAGGAGTTGAGAGTAAATTGAGGCAAATGACATTTGTGATGTGTTTGGATTGGAGTAAATTCGTGGAAATGAAATGAATTGAGAGTAAATAAATGAAATACTCCCCATAATAGAGGATTTGGAAGTAAATGGGCTGAAATACCCTTTTGAGTTTCCTTTGAGAGTCGCATGAGTTAACAAAGGTACCGCTACGCATGTCTGCCATACATTGGCATGCTGATGATATTCTGAAACAATCTAATTATTGGCTACATCACTAAAATCACACCATTAGAATGATCCAAACTATCCAAAGATTGGCCATCTAAATGGATGGTTAAAAAATATTGGCAAGCTGCATATTTGTGAACCTTACATTTAAGGCCTACTCAAGGCTTGAAATTTACTCAATTTTGGCTAAAATATATTTCAATGGTCTTGTTACAATCATTCTATTAAATATCAATAACTTGAGATATTAAAGCTGATTTGGTACATCACATATGTTTTGCTGAATATATTGAAAAATTCCAATGCACTCCAATTCTACCATTTACTCACATTCAAACAGAATATTTAAATTTCAAATGCATTTCATTTACTCACACTTAAATATAATTGAGTAAACCATTTATTCCCGGTTCATTTACCTCCAATTCCACTTTCTATTTACCTCCACTTAGAAGCTCCCAAACGAGCCCAAGGGCAAAGTCAAAATTAAGGTTTTTCGCACCGTAACTAGAAAAGTCAAGGGTTTATTTGGAAAAGGTAATAAAGGAGTTTTATGGCAATGGACTAAAAGACATGGGCTTGTATGTCAACATCCCAATTTTCAATGTGGTCCCAGCTGAGCTTGGAAACAGGCCCGTCAGGCTTGGGTCTGAAATGAATGCCCAATTACTCTGGGCCTGATTTTCCCTAAGTAGACATTGAACCATCCTCGCCCAGAAGACTGCCGACCCCAGCGCATCTCCACCCCTTGATTGGAAGGCTATCAATCCTAAAATCATTTAATGGATGAAATTTTTTTTCTTCTATTTTTGCTGTGGGTCCCAACATATTTTTGTCTTTGTTTGGTGAAGCATCATACAATTCCCAAGTTTGAGGCTGTCTTTTGAAGAATATATATCAGATCATAGTCAATGTTGGGACCCATGCACATCAATTCGGAATGTCCAAATCATGGGTCCTGAGTGTATGTGCCAAGGCTCAAAAAATCAGAAGAGTTAGTAGACCATCAAACAGCCCAAGATGTGAGGGAACCTTTGTGTACAGTTTGTGATCTGCATTCCCCGTTGTATGATCATGATCACCCAATGCAAATCAGGCCCACTTTCTAAGGTGATTTTGGAAGTCCAAATCAGCAGATGATCAAATACCCAGGCTGAAATGGATTTGATACATTGGATTGAGTTTGGTGGCAAAAGGTGGTAGATGTGTCCCATCATGGTTCTAGAACTCGGTGACTCGACTAGAAACTAGTTTACAATCGAGTCACCAGGAACTCGATTGTTAGTGCCACTCAGTCTCAATAGCCTAACATGAAAACCAGCATCGTTTTAGAACTCAGTGACTCAATTAGAAACTCGTCGGTGTCAACCTGGGTCGATGAGACGGTGAGCCGAATCATCAGGAAACTCAGTCACGAGTGTGACTCAGTCTATCCTGACATGTGACAAGCAGGCCATGGATCCAGACCATCCATGCAGGTCCTTGCAGTGGATAGCCACTGAAAGTCAAACTAAATGTGACTATTCTAGCCATGCGAAATTGGTGGCCTTCAAATCGCCAGGAAGGAAAAACTAATGGCTAGTATTGTCTGCTTCAAGTGAATTTCAAAAGCAGACCACACACCAACAGGACCCACTAGATGGACCACCTGGATACAACAAACCACCTGCCACATCTCAGGATCAATTGCGCCTGATCAAAGTGGGTCTACTTGGATCAGACGATGTTAAAAAAAAAAAAATCAAAATACATTTTCAAATGTCCAAATCCCATCTACAGATCGAAGAAATCATGGAATTGAAGTGAGACCCATAATACTCTTTCAAGTTCCAGTCATACCCATTTGCCTAAGTTCAAATTTTTGTACTGTTAGAAGGGCCATATGCATGGTTAGTGAGGCGTTGGGAGAGCCTGTGGAAGAACTTCAGGTGAAGAGTCTGGAATTGTCTGAAACTTGCAATCAATTGAAAGCAACTGAGAAGAGTTGATGTTGTTGTTGGTGTCTTCAACAGCAGAGATTTCTTTTATGAGATTGAGTAGGGCTCTCTCAAGCTCTTCTGCATTGCCCCATTCATGGATCTCTGCCTTGAGAAGCAATGGATTATCACAGATTAGATCCCACACGGGGTAGTTCTTCCTCGGTATCACATGGTCTCCTTCTCCTAGCTTCAAAGATGGGCAGAAATCGCCCTTTCCATCTCCCAGGTAGATGAACCGCTTCTTCCCGTCCTTGAGCACAGATGCTCGAATTCGCTCCATGATAAGACACTTTTGCTCAAAAATAAATCATATAAAGCCATGTTAAACAAAGTAAACTAGAGAAATGGAGAAAACTCGTACAGTTGCAGGAGGATAATCTAATTAGTGTACCCCACCCAGAGAGAATTTTGATCATTTGTATGGAGGGTCACATCATGGATGAATTAGCCAGTGATGAAATCCACACCAATTGGATAATCACAAACTTAATTTCTGGCCATTTCACGGATGGGAACAAAGAACACCAGTAGTGGTCCACATTCTACAGAAAACAGCAGAGAGATTGGACCAACAGTTTTTTGTCGGATCAATGCGAGTTTTGGATCAAAGCCCACCCAAATTGAGTTTCATTAAGATAGTGGCACAAAGCACTTGATCTTTGTGTCACTTGTACAATCTTTTGTACAGTATATAGTATGTAATTGATCATCCTGGCCCATCTCAAAAGGATCAGGAGCTAGCACATTGCTTGCTTGCAGACAATAGTACAAGATCAACAAGACAATTTCAGGAAATGGACAGTGGAGGATTGATGTTAAACTGTATACAGGAATGCCTACAAACAATCGTATGAATATCTAGAAACAGAAACTACCTATGTTCCATCACTGTAGGATAACAGCAAAACAAACTTCTAGACTTCTCCCCACAAAAAAATTGCCAAATTAGTCGAACGATGCGGTGATTCAGACAATATAAGAGCAGGGCAGTATTTAAAACCCCATATTTTCATCCATATAACCATTACTTTCCACTGAATTCAGAACTAAAATAGTACCAGAAAGTATTAATCATAATAACAATATTATTTTAGTACTAGAAGTAGAAAAAAATGGTATATGCATAAAAGCGCAGGTTATATATCATTTCCATAGAAGAATTTATTGGGAAAAGTTCACTTGCAATAAAAAGATCATGACAAAAAATGATTAAGTGGATATGAGATCAAATACCTTGCACATGTTTGGGGGGCAGTGGTTGGAGGCGCAGCCATGAGGAGAAGAGGTGGAATCATGGTAAGGGAAGATCCTCAGCTTCCCATCTTCATCTACGAAACTTGGGTTTGTGTTGATTTCAGAGAAGTAATGGATCAGCCCATGGTGTTTGAGGATTTTCTCAATGAAGAAGAGATTGGCGTCACTTACTATCCTCAAATCACACCTGAAAGTTCAATGCTGATAACTAAGTAAGAAACCCGTTGAAATCACAAAAAATTAATAAGAAAGGATGTTGCGAAATTTGAATTACTTGAAAAAGGAGATTAGGAAAAGTACCCAAGAACGTAAGCTGATTCGATGGCTGTAATGATAGGAGGGTATAAAGGAGCTCTTTTCAAGCAGTCTGCAATTTCTTCAATCATCTTTCCTTGCAAGTGAAGCTCTCGCATCATTCTATCCTGAAAACATTACAGAAGGGATAGATACATGTGAATTTGGACAAAAGAATACATGAAATCACAAAAAGAAAACACTGAAACAAAAGGGTGTGTTTGGTTCCACCAAATTTCATGAAATTTCGCACCAATTGTGGTTGATTAATCATGAAATATAATGAAATTTAATGGTATTTGGTGCAACCAAATGCACCAAAAAAGATGGAATATTGAATATTGTTTAAGAAGAAAAACAAAATTCTTGCTAGATTCATAAAACGATCTATTCCACTCAATAGGTGCATTGGTCCTTGGATCTGGGCCAAGCAATCAATCATCACCACAAATATAGACCATAGCCAAAATATGGTTTATAATTACACTTCCCAGACAAAAGTTTAATAATAGAAGAAAAAAAAAAACCAAGAACAAACAGTATCAAGAGTCCAGAAAAAAGACATACACATATACATTAGCTCATACAAAACACTAATGGATGCATGTATACGTACAAAAAAAGGAAAAAAAAAAAAAAGGTTACTTCAATGGCAATAGAAAAACCTCAAAGAAAACTTGAATGCAAGGCACTCCATAATCCAAAGGGCGACATGCTATAGAACTAAAAAACCCAATAACCTTCCATTGAGAAAAGCAACACCCAAGAAAACTTCACAACAATTCACAAAAAATACATACATATATGGGCACAGGGCGGAGCCAGGATTTTCTTTCAGGGGGCAAGATATTAGCCTGATTCAAAACTTCTGTGGCCCCACGAATATTTCTACTGTGGACGTTCAATCCTCACATTTTTGGCCCACTTTAGTCTTGAATCCGGCTCATTTTTTGTCACACGTACTAGAATGATTTCATAAATTGAATGGACGGGGTGGATTTCTCACAAACATCACGGTGGCCCCACCTAGGTTACCAGTGCAGGAACTTCCTGCCAAATACGTCGTAAAGGGTTGGATGGTGTGGTTACCACACATACATCATGGCGGGGCCCATAGAATTTGGTGACATCACTTAACTCTACAGTAGCTAATTCACTTAGCAGATTTCCTGTGGAAGCGAATTTCCTGCCAAAGCCATTCCCAGGAAGTTCTTACGCTAGGAAGTTATGTGGGGCCCACCGTGATGTCGTCTAAAGGCTCAACTGGACCACACCACATGAACCAGTCAGCAAAGAACTCTTATGGTTGAAAACTCAGGGCTCGCTCCTATGTAGCTCCGCTGGGCATGTACGTGTATAAATACATAAATGCACATATACAGGATGGAATCAGAACCGAATTCAAGGCACTCCACATGAAATGGGCTAGAACCAATAAAACCCAAGAAAAGCCAAAAATACATACATACATACATACATACTTCACAATAATTCAAGGCACTTCCATTGAGAAAAGCCAAGAACAAAACTTCACAATAATTTACCAAAAATACATACATACATGGGTATGTATGTATATAAATATATGAATGTATGTATACAGGCAAAAAACAGAACCGAACACAAAACTCCATAATTCGGAATACTTACATGGGCATGCGTACTAGAACATAAAAACCCAAGAACCTTGCATTGAGAAAAGCAAAACCTAAGAACAAAATGCCACAAGAATTCAGAAAAAAATACACACACACACACACACACACTTACATCTACATGGGCATGCATGTATACAGGAGAAAATCAGAACCACACAAAACTTTGTAATTCTTCAATGACAATAGAAAAACATGCAAGAGAACAGAATTTCCAAACCAGAAAATCTACACCGTACACTTCAAAAAAAGATCATAAACATACATACCATACGTACATACCATCAGAGAATTCCATGGCATGGTAGGAAGAAGCTCGTCGAAGAGCTGGGTTGCACCCATGTCGTCAATCACCCAATTATCGCTATCACAGTCGATAATCGTCTTGTCGAAATCGAAAACCACCACAATCCCAGCCATTGAAATCAGTTTGGCGGTAATACTGACTCACAAAATCCAATTACTATGAATACTAGACAATGGGATTTGGTTACAAGCACCTCAAATGTATTTATAAGGCCTTTGGAGAAGCTTCCGCCTACGTGGGAGGCGACGCGGATCGCGTCCTACCCCTTCCTTCTCCAACGGGGAACGGGCAGGATCTTTGAGTGGCCACTGTGATGAATGGGTTTTATCCACACCGTCCATCCATTTCTCCTTTCCATTTTAATATACAGGAACAAAATTTAGGTAAATCCAAATCTCAAGTGGACCACACCACAGGAAGCAGTGGTGGTAATGATTTTTACTGTTGAAACTTTCCTAGTGTCCACCGTAATGTTTATTTTCCATCCAACCTATTCATAAAAGTTACATAGACTTGATGAAGGGAAAACACAAATATAAGCTCGATCCAAACCCATCAGGTAATCCTAGCCATAGATTGAGAATCTTGTGATGACAACTGAGGGGTTGCTGCCCGTTTGGATCTTAACTTACTTAAGACAAGCTACTTATTAAATAAGTAACTTACCTTCATTTCTACTTAATTAGTATATTAAATAAGTAACTTACCTTCATTTCTACTTAATTAGTAGATAAGTATGTTTTTGGTAAACAACATATCACTCAAAAAGTAAAAAAGCATGTTTAGTTCCTAACATCATAAGTGATCCTCCCAAGTCTATTTAGTCCCCTCACATCCATTATCTATCATGTGGGGCCAACCTTTGATGTGGATCATTCATTGTGTGACCATACTAATGTGGGTTGTCCATCATGTGGGGCCCACCTTAGATGTGGGTCATTTGGCAGTAGGGTCTGACCTTTAATGTGCACCATTCATTAGGTAGGGGCCCACCTTTGATGTTGGTCATCCATCATGTGGGGCCCACCATCAATCTAATTATCCATCATGTGGGGCCCACCACCAATCTAATTATCCATTATGTGGGGCCCACCATCAATCTAATTATCCATCATGTGGGGCCCATCTTCAATATCCACCACCCATCATGGGGTGGCCGCCTTTGATGTGGACCATCCATCATGTGGGCCCACCTTCCATGTGGGTCGCCCATCATGTGGGGCCTCCCTTGGATATGGGCCATTTTCATTAGCCCGACCTTTGATGCGGACCATCCATCATGTGAGGCCCACCTTGATGTGGATCATCCGTCATGTGGAACCCACCATTATTAATTGCCCATCATATGGAGTCCACCATTGATGTGGACTGTCTATCATATTGGCCCCACCTTCAATGCGGAGCCAACCTTTGATGTGGACCATTCATTGTGTGGGCCGTCCATCATGCAAGGCCCACCTTGGATGTGGGCAATTCATCATTATGACCCGACCTTTAATTTGCACCATTCATTATGTAGGGCCTGCCTTTGATGTTAGTCATCTATCAAGTAAGGCCCACCATCAATGTTATTATCCATCATGTGGGGCCCACTGTGCACAGAATTCGTATGTCAGGATTCCATATAATAAAGGAGGAGTTTTATGGCAATAGACTGACATGGGTTCGTATGTCAGGATTCCAATTCTCAATATAGTCCCTAGACATCACGCCATCCTGCCCAGAACACTGCAAGCCCAGTGAATCCCCACCCCATGATTTGAAGGCTATCAATCCTAATATCATTTAATGGGTGAGATTTTTTACTTCTTTTTTTTAATGTGGGTCCCAACAAATTTTTGTATTTGTTTGGTTTGGCAGCATAAGATTCCTAAGTTTGAGGCTGTCCTTGGAAGAATATATATCGGATCAAAGTGTCACAATCATCGTTTGTCAATGTTGGGAGACATGCACATCAATTTAGAATGTCCAAATCATGGACCCATATGGGCAATGGCTCAAAAATCAGAACATTTAGTAGATTATCAAACAGCCCAAGATGTGAGGGAACCTCTCTGTCTACAGTTTGTGCTCTGCATTCCCGTTGTATAATCACGATCGCACAATGCAAATCAGGCCCACTTTCTAGGGTGCATTTGAAAGTCCAAATCAGCATACGATCAAATACCCAGGCTGAAATGGATCTGATCCATATGGATGCTGTTGCTGTCAAAAAGGTGGTAGTGGCTTGACTAGAAACTAGGCTAATCGTATTGATGAAATTGCTAGCTGACTCACCAGGAAACTCGATCGTGAGTGCCACACGGTCTCAATATCCTAACATGCAAACCAGCATCGTTCTAGAACTCAGTAACTTAATTAGAAACTCCTCAGAGTCAACTCGGCTTGATGAGATTGTGAGCCGAGTCATCAGGAAACTCATTCAGGAGCATGACTCGGTCTCAGTATCCTGACATGTGACAGTTGGGCCATGGAATCTATGCAGGAGTTCCTCGCTTGTGGATAGCTATGGTTGAAAATCACACTCAATGGGACAGTTCTAGCCATGCGAAATTGGTGGCCTTCAAATCGCCAGACAGGAAAAACTAATGGCTAGGATTGTCTGCTCCTTGTGAATTTCAAACCACAGACCACACACCAACAGGATCCACTAAGATGGACCACCCTGGATTCAACAACCCAACTTCCACATCTCAGGATCAATTGCGCCTGATCAAAGTGGGTCTACTTTGAACAGACCATGTTATTAAAAAACAAAAAAAAAAACAACAAAACTATGATGGGACCTGCTTAAGGAGCGAGAGAAAAACACAATTTTTTTTGTTGTGATAAAATGCTCGCACATGATCAATGCAGGCAACGCAAAACCACAATATTTCTAATCAAATAATATAAACTGCCCATTAACTCTCCCCTTACAACGATCATTACCCTTTTTATAATTTTCAATCAACCATTTTCATCAGAATATTTGTAGCCATCTTTATTGAACTTTTCCAATGAAAGAATCATCTTCCATAGGTCTAATATGTGTCGCACACTAAAAATTGCACCCATCACATGATTGATATATGTAGAAACAATTCCTATATGGAGTTATATGGAACGAAGTGTGTAAATATAAAATTCATTGATGGCTCAGACACTCCTAGTAGAATTACTGTCGACAACACACTTTATGTTCCTAAATGAATTGCCTTTCTTAGCTTGGTTTCTTTGGGAACCATTTGAATCTGATGCTTGATCTTGCAAATATATTTCCAAATGTCCAAATACCATCTACAAAACAAGAAATCATGGAATTGAAGTGAGACCCATAACACTCTTTCAACATGCCTCCAATTTAAAGGACACATGAATATGAAGTAGATTGCTTGAAAAATAAAAAAAAATAAAAAAAAAAAAAAAATATATATATATATATATATATATATATATATATATATATATATATATATAAAGCATGTATGACATGGCCATTTGCCAAAGTTCAATTTCTTTTTACTGTTAGAAGGTTCATATGCTTGGTTAGTGAGGCATTGGGAGAGCCTGTGGAAGAACTTCAGGTGAAGAGACTGGAATTGTCTGAAACATGCAATCAATTGAAAGCAGCTGAGAAGAGTTGATGTTGTTGTTGGTGTCTTCAACAGAAGAGATTTCTTTTATGAGATGGAGTAGGACTCTCTCAAGCTCTTCTGCATTGCCCCATTCATGGATCTCTGCCTTGAGAAGCAATGGATTATCACAGATTAGATCCCACATGGGGTACTTCTTCCTAGGCATCACATGGTCTCCTTCTCCTAGCTTCAAGGATGGTCACAAATCGCCCTTTCCGTCGCCCAGGTAGATGAACCGCTTCTTCCCGTCCTTGAACACGGATGCTCGAATTCGCTCCATAATTAGACCCTTTAGTGTTCCCACCCAGATGAGAATTTTGATCATTTGTATGGTGGCCATTGATGAAATCCACACCAATTAGACAATCACAACTTTCTAGCCATTTACTTATACACGGATGGGAACAAAGAATACCAGTAGTGGTTCAAATTCTACAGAAAACAGCAGGGAGATTGGATCAACAGTATTCGTCCAATCAAATGCCAGTTTTGGATGAAAGTGCGCACCTAAATTGAGTTTCATCAAGATAGTGGCTCAGAGTACGTACTTGATCTTTGTGTGACTTGTCCAATCTTTTGCACATTAGTATGTAATCGATCATCCTGGCCCATCGAAAACTTCTGTAGCCCCTGAGAAGCATTCAATCTCCACTTGTTTTTCCTAGTGAGGTCCACTTCAGCTACATCTGCCTCATTCTTTGGCTAATGCCCTCAAATTTTCTCTCCAAATGAATGGACAGTGTGGATGTAACACATACATCATGGTGGGACCCACAGAACTTGGTGACGTCATTTCATTAGCGAGATTTTTCATGAGCATGATCGTGCCAGATGGGCCACACCACATACGAGGCTAGGATCTGGTATATTCTCATGGAATAAAATACCAAACTCGTGCGCGTGATTGAAATGCTTTCCGGCGCATATATGGAATATTCTGGGATATTTTTTCTGTAATAGGAACGCACCCAACTTCAAGCGCCAAACACAAACGTAAAACTCTTGCCAATCTAGCAAGTATAGTCAGCATCTCAGACGTTCATATAGTGATCCACATGGTAAAATGTTCTTTAGCTCAAAAAAATTGGCCATTTCATTTATCAGGTAGGCCTATACGTACAAAGAAATGAACGATTGGGAAAAATTATAACGGACGATCCAGATTCAGTATACATATGTAGAGCACCAACTGAATGGGCTGGCGTGATTTTGGGCTATGTACACGGTGGGGTCACTCTTTCAACGGTCCGGATCCGGCACATGTACGAGGAGTTATTTGGTACGTTGACAGAGCACGACCATGGTACGAACGTGCAATCACTGTCCACCTGGCTTACAAGTAACTGAATATAAACCGTTCAGATCGTATGACTCTATTCTGATAGTACATAAACCGAAAATCGCACTAATCGGATGATCTTTCTTATCAAAATGGGACCAGATATTGTATGGTCAAAACGAAAAGATTAACCGTCCAGATTCAACGGAAAATATCAATAATTCAGAATGTTGGTTTTTCTTTTCTTTATTTTAATTTTTGAAGTGAATCAAATCCAAAATGGGTCCAATGATTTGGACGGCTTGGATCATAGTAAACCTACAACATATAGAAAAAGTTGGAATGGGAATGGCTTCCCTGAAACCATCTTGAGGCCCACTTTAGATCATGCTTTTTCCCTTCATCTGAGTGGGAATCACCTTATGAGCGGGTAGGATTGGATATAAATATAATCGTGTACCCCAGGTAGGTTTCAATGGTGGGACGCGGTTTGGCGGGTGACCCATTGGTTTTAAAACTCTTTGAGTCATGATGCATGTAATATATCCATGTATTTTGTCCATTTCAGTAGCTCATTTAGGCATGACCTCAAAAGTGAGACAGTTCCAAAGCTCAATTATACCATTCCAAAGTAAACAGTGAGGATTGAACACTTACTATTGGAAACTTCTCCAGAGACACCATAATGTTTATTTTCCATCCAGCTTGTCCATAAAGTCACCTAACCCTAGATGAAGGTAAAAATATCAGCCGGATCCAAAACTCTAATACCGCCGAGAAGTTTTCAATGGTAAGCGTTTAAAACACATTGCTTCCTGAGTTATGGTCCACCTGAGCTTTGGATCTGCCTCATTTTTAGGTTCTTCCCTTAAAATGAGTTGGGAAAATGGATTGATAGCATGGATAAAACACATACATCATGGTGGGCTCACAAAGCTTTGACAGCAATTAGCCAGCGGGGAGGTGTTGGGGTTACCAGCAAAACTGCATCCTAATTTGTGACTCAACTAGACTAAAACTTGTTTGAGTTCATTTGATTAGCAAGCAAACCAAACTCAAACCCTGTTTTTTTTTTTTTATTATTAGTAATCAAACCAAATTCAAACAGGCATGAGTTTGGTTCGGTTAGGCTCAATAAAGATCATTTATAACTAAAAAATCATTGTTTTCTATGATATGATCCACTTGAAATTTGGATCTACTTCATTTTTTTAGCTCCTACATTGAAATGATTTGGTGAAATGTATGAACGGATTTGATATGGAATATATGCGTCAAGGTAGAATAATTGAACCCACGATCAAACTCGTAATCAAACTCAAACTCAAGTAGTTTAAGTTTGATTTGTATAACTAATTAAACCTAAATAAATCTAAATGAACCAAACTCAAACTTACCAAACTTTGAACAAATCAAACTCAAACAATAAGATTCAAGTTCAAATAAAACTCAAACTTAAGTTTTGATTATCAAACTGAAACCAAACACTGTGATATTCGGCTTGACTCAATTCATTTACACTCCTAATGGTGGGGGATCTCTATGGTATTGCCTACTTGTTTTGGATCGGCAGGATTTTTGGAACAGTGGACTTAACTGAAGCTACACACATTATGTCGGAACCATAACAGTTATGTAGGAGAGAGGATTCAGTGCCATCAATAACACTTTGTCCACTACTTTAAACACGTGTGAGATCCGAACCTTTGAATTGGCCCCTAACGGGCAATCCTAACCACAGAACGGAGAATCAAACCCATCGGGCAATCTGAGTCACATAATGGAGAATCTTGTGATGACAAATAAGGGGTCAGTAGAAGTCCAATCACTCTTGTAACTTCAATAAGAAAAAGATAATCCAGGATCACCTTAGTGGTTAGAAATTTTGGAACGTGGGTGATCCCTATGCGCAATAGATAAACGGTCTAGATTTCATATATAAATGCTTGATAAATCCATGTGCTTCAGATTTAGTAAAATATGGTTAGAATAATGTAATGAGACAGGATTTTTAAAAACAAATATATGTATTTATGATGCAATTACATTTATTTTATATATTTATTCTTTTTTTTTTTTTCCAGGGCGAAGGCATCGACGGGCACACCTTAAGGATGGAGGGAATTTCACATCTACAAGTTCCACACCATACATTAGGCGAGCCCCGTGTGTTTCAACGGGAGCCCAAAGATCAGGCTGAGATGGCTGATCCAAATCTCAGGTGGTTACAATAGGGGAACAGTTCAGATGGGACATGAACCGATAAAATCTTCCGCACCTGCCCACCGTTAAAATTGTCCAATTTGTGTGGGGTCCACCATAGTGTATATATATGCAAGCTAATCTATGTTGGAGTTGTCTTCAATCTTGACATGGGGGCTTCAGGCAACCAATGGGATTAGATTGGGCGTCTGAAATTACTCAGAATATGGCTTTTAGAATCTACAATGTGAACTCTCTAGATAGATGTGGCCATTATTGATTGCCTGATGGAATCGGATTGAGCCCGACAATCGGCAAACTGTATAGGTTAGTTGTGTAGAATTTGCTTATAATTTCAGTCTTATGCTATCGTGAGGCTTAGATCTAATTTAGAGTGATTGCTTTGTGCCATTGTATTTTTCCCACTAGGGTTTGTCCATGTAAAATTGTCGTTGTGATTTAACTCGTTTGATTCTCACTTCCATGGGTGTCCTTCCCAACAATCTATCCATCTAAGCTGCCAAGGATGATGGGATACTGAAAATAAGGACATTCCAACCCTTATGTGGGCCACGCTGCATGAATTTAGAGACTTAGTCATTATTTTACACCGTTGTTTATGGTGTGGCCCACCTAAGCCCTAGATTGGACTTATTTGCAGGATCCATGAAAAAAGTGTGGTGGCGCATTAACAGATGGATGTTTGTCCTACAGCTCATTCAGCACAAGTCACGACCTTTGCATGTTTGTGACACCCTTTGCATAACTATGCAAAAACCAACCAGATCCATACTTAGGTAGGTCAAACCAAAGAGAACAGTGGTTGGGACGTGGACTACAGGTATATTTCGTTAGAAAATTCAAGGATTTATTTGGAAATGGTAATATAAGGAAGAGTTTTATGGCAATGGACTAAAAGACATGGGCTTGCATGTCAACATCCCAATTTTCAATATAGTCCCAGCCGCCCCCATGGGAGAATCTGTATATCAAGGGACTTTAACAATAATCCCACCATCCTGCTGAGCTCAGCGCATCCCCATCCCTTGATTTGACGGCTTTCATCCCTAGATTTGAAGGCTGTCAATACTAATATCATTTAACGGTTGAGACTTCTTTCTATTTTTATTGTGTGCTTGTGCATAGTTTGCGGGCATGCCAGAACTGATTTGCGGTCTAATCCAAACTGAACCCTGCCATAGGGTTTGAGTGGTGTGTGTGACCAGCTGTCTATTCTTTCAACTCTCAAGTGTGCTTATCAAGTGATTTGTGGAGATTAGGGTCTTGGCTGAGAGCACCAGGTACGTTATCTTGTCAATACTAGTTAATTTGTCTACAAATGAGCTGCCCTTCTTATATTTAGCACTCGCTTTGAAGAAACCATACGTGTCAGTGGACATATCTACGCCATTAATCTCTAAACATTACCTCAAACACAATTTTGTATTTATTTGGTTAAGCATCATAAGGTTCCAAACTTTGAGGCTGTCCTTCAAAGAATTTATATGGAATCGTAGTGTCACAATCATCGTTTGTCAATTTTGGGAGAGTTGCACATTAATTCAGAATGTCAAAATCATGGACCCATATGGGCAATGGCTCAAAAATGAGAACAGTTAGTAGATTATCGAACAGCCCAAGATGTGAGGGAACCTCTCTGTCTACAGTTTGTGTTCTGTATTCACCGTAGATTATCAAAATTGTATTGATGAAGTTGCGACCCACCACGAAACTCAATCATAAGTGCCACTGAATTAGAAACTCATCAGAGTCAACTTGGCTTGATGAGATTGCGAGCCGAGTCATCAGGAAACTCATTCGGGACTGTGACTCAGTCTCAGTATCCTGACATGTGACTGGTGGGCCATGTATCTAGATCATCCATGCAGCAGGTCCTCGTTGTGGATAGCAATGGTTGAAAATTACACGCAATGGGACAGTTCCAGCCATGCGAAATTGGTGGCCTTAAAATTGTCGACCCGAAAAAAAAACTAATGGCTAGGATTGTCTGCTCCATGTGAATTTCAAACGCAGACCACACACCAACAGGACCCACAACACCCAGCATCAACTTCGCCTGATCAAAGGAGGTCTACATGGATCAGACCATGTTAAAAAAAAAAAAAAAATGCATATGTAAAATGTCCAAATCCCATCTACAGAACAAGACACCCATGGAATTGAAGTGAGACCAATAATACTCTTTCAACGTCCAATTTAAAGGACACATATGCATAATATGAAGTAGCTTGCTTGCCACTGTTTAAGAAAAACAAAAACAAAAACAAAAAAAAAAGGCATGTATGACATAGCCATTTGACAAAGTTCAAATTTTTGTACTGTTAGAAGGGTCATATGCATGGTTAGTGAGGCATTGGGACAGCCTGTGGAAGAACTTCAGGTGAAGAGACTGGAAATGTCTGAAACTTGCAATCAATTGAAAGCAACTGAGAAGAGTTGATGTTGTTGTTGGTGTCTTCAACAGAGGAGATTTCTTTTATGAGATGGAGTAGGACTCTCTCAAGCTCTTCTGCATTGCCCCATTCATGGATCTCTGCCTTGAGAAGCAATGGATTATCACAGATGAGATCCCACACGGGGTAGTTCCTCCTCGGCATCACATGGTCTCCTTCTCCTAGCTTCAAAGATGGGCAGAAATCACCCTTTCCATCACCCAAGTAAATGAACCGCTTCTTCCCGTCCTTGAGCACAGATGCTCGAATTCGCTCCATGATAAGACCCTTTTGCCAACAAATCAATCATATAAAGCCATGTTAAACAAAGAAACAAGAGAAGAACGGAGAAAACTCAAACAGTCATGGGAGAATAATCTAATTAGTGCCCCACCCAGATGAGAATTTTGATTATTTGTATGGTGGGCCATATCATGGATGGATCAGCCACTGATGAAATACACACCAGTTGGACAATCACAAACTTTCTGGCCATTCCTTATATAAAAAGATGGGAACATAGCATACCAGTATTAGTCCACATTCTACAGCAAACAACAGAGAGATTGGACCAAGAGTATTTGTCCAATCAATGCAAGTTTTGGATCAAAGCCCACCCAAATTTAGTTTCATCAAGATAGAGGCCCAAAGCACTTGATCTCTGTGTTACTTGTCCAATCTTTTGTACAGTAGTATGTAATTGATCATCCTGGCCCATCTCAAAGGGATCAGGAGCTAGCACAAACAGTAAATGATAGGTGGTTACAAGATCAAATACCTTGCACATGTTTGGGGGGCAGTGGTTGCAGTTGCAGCCATGAGGAGAAGAGGTGAAATCATGGTAAGGGAAGATCCTAAGCTTCCCATCTTCATCAACAAAACTCGGGTTTGTGTTGATTTCCGAGAAGTAATGGATCAGCCCATGGTGTTTGAGGATTGTCTCAATGAAGAAGAGATTGGCATCACTCACTATCCTCAAATCACACCTGAAAGTTCAATGCCGAACAAATAAGAAACCTCACAAAAAACACAATAAGGACACAGACATCAAGAAATTTGAATTACTCGAAGAGAAAAGAAGATTAGGAAAATTACCCGAGAGCATAAGCTGATTTGATGGCTGTGATGATCGGCGGGTATAAAGGAGCACTTTTCAAGCTGTCTGCAATTTCTTCAATAGTCTTTCCTTGAGAGTGAAGCTCTCGCATCATTCTATCCTGAAAACATTACAAAAGGATAGATACATATGAATTTGGACGAAAGAATGAAGGGATTTAAAATTTAAAAAAAAAAAAAAAAACTCCGTAAAAAAACAGAACCAAACACAAAACTCTGTAATTCTTCAATGTCGGTCGAAAAACATCAAAGAAAACCAGAATTCAAGTCACTACACAATCCAAACAAAAGAAATCTACACCGCAGACTTCAAAAAGAAAAAATAAAAAATAAAAAATTCACATACATCCATACGTACATACCATCAGAGAATTCCACGGCATGGTAGGAAGAAGCTCGTTGAAGAGCTGGGTTGCACCCAAGTTGTCAATCACCCAATTATCGCTATCGCAGTCGATGATCGTCTTGTCGAAATCGAAAACCACCACAATCCCGGCCATTGAAATCAGTTTGGCAGGAATCCCGACTCACAAAATTAAATTACTATAAAAACTAGGCAATGGTACTTGGTTACAAGCATACGAATGTATTTATAGGCCTGTGGGTGTGGGGAAGCTTCTGCCTACTTCTGAGGAGATTTATGCCGTGGAATATTAGGTGACCATTCATGAACTTGATCTTCCCAGATGGGCCATAACCCACGCGGCTAGGATCTGGCATATTCCCCTCGAATAAAATACCAACCTGTGCGCGTGATTGAAATGCTTTCCCCCGCATATATGGAATATTCTCCGATTCTTTTTTTGTAATTCGACGCACACATCTTCAACCGCTAAGCACAAACGCATAACGCTTGCCAATGTAGCAAGTATTTTCAGCATCTGATACGTTCATATGGTGGTCCACATGGAATATGTTCTTTATCACAAAAACAAATTCCCAGTATATATACCGGGTGGGGCTATAAAGATAAATAAATGAACGATTGGAAGAAAATGATAACCAACGATCCAGATTCAATGTGCACGTGTAGAGCATCTAGTGAGTCAGCCAGGTGATTTTAGGATATTTACATGATGGGGTCACCCTTTCGACGGTACGGATCTGGCACATGTGTCTCGTTGGCAGGCATGGTGCCTCTTCTTTGGTGCTTGAAGATGGGACATCTAGAATTAGGTTGCATGTTGAGGAATGATTTGGTACGTTGATAGAGCACGCCGGAACGGATGAACGTACAATCACTGTCCACCTGGCTTACAAGTAACTGAATATTATCAACCGTTCAGATTGTGGGAATCTGTTCTGATACTTCAAAATGAAAAAATTTCAACGAATGGGATGATACTTTCTATCAAAATGGTTCCACATATTGAATGGTCAAAACGGAAAAATTGACAGTATAGATTCAACGGAAAATATCAATTATTCAGGATATTGGAATTTTTTATTCATTTTGATTTTGAGAATGAACCCAATCCAAAATGGGTCCATTGATTTGGACGGCTTGGATCGTAGTAAAGGTATACCCACATGAGATTTGGTTGTATGCATGCATATGTATGTACCAATGTTTTTTATGTTTCAATTCCTAGAGCGCCTGCCTTCTTTGAACAAAAGATGGCCAAGAGGTTCTCTCCATTTTGGTTTCTGTTTGCTTTAGGCCACTAGATTTTGATTTTTTCTGTTATTTGTGGTGACAGTCTAGCCGAGAAATTTCATGGCTTGTCATTAAACCGTACTCTTCCTAGCACATGCCAATGTGCCACGAAATGTACCATGCATTTCACTCATCATACATGATGTTAGAGCCCCTTAATATTAATTAATACCTCATCCTCTAACAGCTCCAGCTTTTAAATAAAGTGTTGATGTGATATAATATCAGGGAGAAAGGTCCTGTGTTTGAATTCCAGAAGTTGCAAATACGCTACTGATAATATATTAAAGAAAATTTGTGAGGCCCACTATGATATATATTAGTTATCACATGAGATATATTGTTCATTATCAAGTAATTTATTACATTTTTGAAGAAATATAAGAATACATTGGGAAAATAGTGAATTTTTCAATGAAATTTCACAAATGAATAAAAGAAAAAATGCACATAACAGATTTTATAATAGATTTTTTTATATAGGGCTTAAGTTATGTCTTAAGCTATGTTTGACTGAACTATTACAACTATATTCAAATTGAATGCATAACATTCAGAGAATGTGTGATGATTATTTTATCAAATACTCCTAAATACTTCAAAATTAGTCTTAATTGACAATTGGTTAATGGAAATTTATGGAAAAAAAATAATATTTCAATAATTGTTAATTAAAAATTATTTATATTTTTCAAAAATTGACAATGACTTAACAAATCAGTAATCAACCCTCATACATATTTGTTTCATGTTAGGAGTGGACGTTGCAAGCAATTTAGGAGATTAGGGAAATTTTAAAAAAATTTCAATTTTCTCCAAATCAAACCACCTACACTCAAATTTTAAAATTGGAGTGTATGTGATGATCATTTTATCAAATGCTTTTAAGCACTTCGAAATTAGTTTCAATTGACAACTAATTGAAGAAAAATTTCAAGAAAAAAGAAACATGAAAAATATAAAGAAATAATGGATATCGAAATCAAAGCTTCGACTCCATATTTTTCATACAAAACATGAAGAACCAATAAATTTGAAACCATTTGGTACTAATTTAACATAATTTCAACAAAAAAGGGGATTGAAAATTAAAACTCATCACCGAATCAAATTACTCACCAGATCGAACATGTGGGATATATCGACACTACTTGCGTATTTCGTATCGCATAGGTGGGATACAAGATATATCATGGGATATATCGATTGATATCGTTGATATTTAAAACATTGGTGACATCCACTCCGTTTATCATTTGCACTAGCTCATCTTAGGACTCAAAGCCAATAATAAGGTCAATGAAAAACTAGAGTGAGCTACAACACATGGAAAAGTTGTAATGCGAATGCCTGCACTGAAACCATCTTGGGCTTATTTGCACTCGACTGATCATGGCTAGATCAAAGGGTTCAGAAGATGCCATTTGGCAGCCATGCCACATGTGGTGTAGATAAACCTCAAAGTGAGGTATTAGATATGTGTATATATGGGAGCATTAAATGCTAGAGTGTGTTACACAACTCTCTATAAAGCAAAAGTCTTATAAAAGCAAGTCTCTCAGCAAATATTAAATGCCAAAGTCCCACAAAAAACAACATTTACAGAATCAATAGCTTAATGACATGAGTACTCCAACAAAATTTTCCACGCAAGAGTCAAGTGACATGAAGGCCTTACTATGCAAGATCAGAATAGGAAGAGAATCAAGGAGATTTGCACAACGGATTATCTAAATCTCTCACGATGTAGAAACTTACGCACGTACATTGCCTCTCAAGAGTGTCAAAACAGCATTCGACAAATAATTTCAAGCCCTCACCACACACAACCAATCAATTTCTACACTGCAATACTACCTATCTGTTGTCCAAACACACTGCAGTAAGTCCAGAATTCTTAGTTTAGCCCAGATCTACTACTATCCAGTGCTATCGCTACAGTATGCCTTAAGAGTAAATTAAATATCCACGATCTTCATCATCGAATTCCACCGATCACCGACTCCTTACTTGGTAGATCACACCAGTCATGTCATGCAAACTACACACCTCAATTATTTTGTCTACATAGGTAGTCATAGGTAATTTTCTTTATTTTCTCTACTTAATTTAATTTTATTTATTGATGGTACTGTCCTTACATGCAAATTAATAAATCGATAATTATTTTTTTTTTTTTATCTTATTTGTCCATCTTCACATTATCGAAAAACCTGGAACCATGATCGTTGTTGAAAGAAAGGTCCCTAGCGCAAAGCAAAAAGATCACATTGAACAACTAACACTCCCCTTCCAAATCGCGTGATCGCTGCAACATTGGTGACCGGATGGTCAGATCAACCTCCATAGGTCTTATCCTATGACTGATTTGGCACCTGGGTTGCAAGCGTACAATCAAACTTGAGTCGAGTACAACTATAGCATACCCAGCACCATCCTAATCGTACATGTTTGACCGAATACGAGATCATTCATCACATGTGTGGCTACGTGTCCAGATTGAACAACAATAGCGCCCATTTTGGATCATGCTTTTTTCATTCATCTTGTGAGAATCATCTTATGAACAAGTTGGATTGGATATAAATATCACCGCGTGCCCAAGAAGGTTCCTTTGGTAGGGGATCTCTATAGTGGCCCACTTGCATTTTGGATTGGCCAAATTTTTGGAATCAAATACTAACATGAGTTAGCACCAATAATGGATGGAGTGGATGTTACACACATCATTTCTCCGGCCCTACAACGGTTATGTATGAGAGAGGATTCAGTGTTATCAACATCATCTGGGTTAGTTCTCAGTCATTTAATAACAGGTCTCACCTTGTCCACTACTCTGCACAAATGTGTAATATCAACCTTTCAATTATTGATCCCTAACTGGCATATGCTGAAAATCAAACCCATCAAGCAATCCTAACCGCAGATTGGAGAATCTTGTGATGACAAATGAGGGGTTAGAATCTTGTGAGGGGTCGTTTGGATAGGAGTAAATGGAGGTAAATAGTATTTGAGGTGTGTTTGAATCGATTAATTGCATGTGAACGAAATGAAATGATAATAAATGTGCATGTAAATGAAATCCTTTTTGAGAAGATTTGGAAGTAAATGTGATGAAATGCCTTTTTCAGCTCCCTTAGAGAGTCGTAAGCGTAAACAAAGGTGTTACTACACACACGTCTGCCACACACGTGTCATGATAATGATACTTTGAAACAATCTAATGATCAGCTACAACATTAAAATAATACCAAAAGAATTATCCAAACCATCTAAAGGATGGCCATGTAAATGGACGGTTAAAAAATGTTGGTAAGTTGCTCGTTTGTGATCCTTACAATTGTGTACCCGAGGCTCGAAATTTCCTCTCTTTTGGCTAAAGTATATATTTCAAGGGGCTTATTACAATCATTCTATTAAATATCACATATGTACACTAAGTTGAGATATTAAAGCTAATTTAAGATATCACACATATTCTTGTAAATATATTGAAAAATTCAAATGCATTCTAGTTCCTACCATTTACTCCCATACAAACACAATATTTGGATTTCACATGCATTTAACACAACTATGTAACTCATTTACTCCCAATTCATTTACCTCCATTTACAAGCTCCCAAACGGGCAGCCAAACAAACTAAAGAAAATTCATTGAAATGACTGTAATACCATTTCTAAGTAAAGCCTAGCTTATTATTTTGTCTACAAAGGATTAGAATCTAGCAACATTTTTTTTTTTTTTTTTTTTTTTTTTTCTTTTTGGTGGGATAGAACACCCCAGCTCTAAGTTAATAAGGTGTGGCACACCTAAGTTTTGGACCATGCTACTTTTTATATATTCCATTTATCTTTGAGATCCACACCATGTCTGTTTCAACAGGAGCCCGGGCTGATACAAAATTCAGGTGGGTTACACTATGGGACCAGTTGAGATGGGGACACCCACCATTAAAATCATTCAATTTGTGTGTGGGGTCCACTGTGGTGTATATATGAAATCTAATTTATTCATCTGACGCAGCCACTGAGATGAAGGGACACTGAAAATCAGGACATTCCAACAGTACTCATGTCGGCCACACCACATGAATTTAGCGATTTGCACAGGATTTTACACCGTTCCTTGTGGTGTGGCCCAACTTAGTCCTAGATGGGACTTATTTTCACGATCCATTGTTAAAGTGTGGCAGCGCATTTCATAGAACAATGGTATGGAACATAGGCTAGCTAGGTATGTCTGTGGGGCCATCTTGGGGTGTATATTAAACCCATTCACCAAGTGTGACCTATCGCAATCAATGGACCAAAAAAAAAAAAAAGTATAATCTATAACTCATATAGGTGTGGGTCCCTACTTATGGCTTAGTGGTGGACAGTTTGTGTTTTAATAATGAGGTCATGAGTTGGAGTGCCCAGTAGTAGGCCGAGTGTGTTTCAGGTGTGTACCAAATCGTAACCATTCATCAGATAGATAGGCCATGGCTCAAAATGATGTGGGTCTGGCAAAATGTATCCATAAAGAGACTTCTAAAGTGAGTATGACATGATCAAAGTGCATATATATAAAGAGAGACTTTCCGTGAGAACTCATCTCTTGTGATATACACACAAAATCCAAACCGTCCACCAGATGAGTCACCGACTCACCCGGCTGAGAAAGCAACCTACAGCTTTTGGTTATAGATATTTGTCTATTTTGTTATTTCTGTTTGACGAAAGCGGACAGCCAAATGCAACGTATGTGTTTTGCTTTAAAAAAACAGCCTTTAAAAGGGAAGCGGATTGCGTACTGAGTAACTCCGCACGCTAGCGTGCGGAGTAAACTCTGTGGGGCCTACGGTGATTTAGGTATTTTATCCACTCCGTCCATCCATCTTAACAGAAAATTTTAGGTATTGTGCTAAAAAATGAAGCATATCAAAATCTAAAGTGGACCACACCACAAGAAATGTGTGAACTGAATGTCTACCATTGAAAAATTCTCGGAGAACACAGAAGTTTTGGATCAAGCTGATATTTTTGTTTTCCCATCATCCATATCCATGTGATCTTATGAACAGGTTGGATGACAAATAAACATCACTGTAGGACCTGGAAAGGTTTCAACAGTGGAAATCATTATTCCCACTGTTTCCCGTGGCATGGTCCACTTGAGTTTTGATATGCTTCAATTTTGGGCTCAACCACTAAAATGAGCTGGAAACATATATGGACGGAATGGATAAAGCACATGCATTCTAGCCCAACTGAGTTTACTCCCCACGATAAGAGCGTGCGGAGTTACTCCGCATGCAATCCGAGTCCTTTTAAGATGCGGAAAGTATTTTTAGACTTTTATGTGGGCCCTCTTGTCTTGTGCCAATCGGGGCTCGACTTGGGTGAGACCCCGGAACCAGCGATGTTGGTGGGACCCTGAACCTAGGGCCCACCTGGGTGTATTCCTTGTAGATCTACGCCGTTAATCTTCTTTTCCAGATTATTTTGTACTATGGTATCAAAAATGAAGAAGATGAAAATTTTGGGTGGACTACAACATAAGAAACACTGGTAAATGATCATTAAAAACTTTTTGTGAGCCACAAAAGTTTTTCTATCAACCTGATATTTGTTTTTTCCTTTCATCCCTGTCTACGTGACCTTATCAACAGATTGGATGGTCAATAAACATTAAGGTGGACTCCAGGAAGTTTTTAATGGTCACGGTTGAATGATAACTGTTTCTTGGGGTGTAGTCCACCTAAAATTTGCATCTATTTCGTTTTTGGGACGTCATCCTAGAATAATATGAAGAAACAGATGGACAACATGGATCTATAAAGAATACATCCAGGTGGGCCCTAGGTTCAGGGTCCCACCCACATCGCTGGCTCCGGTGAGAAAGTCACGCCCAAACAAACGTGTCAGGCACGACCATGGGTCACGAGAAATATTTCAACCACTCTTTTGGCTTTTGAGAGATCATCACCCACAGCTACCTACGGCTGCAAATGATCTCACCGTAGCTCGCAAGCCTATCATTCCCACCAACGTTTCACTTCTGTAGAACATCCGTAAGATGAAAATGGTGGGCCACACTACAAAGATCAGTGGCACAAAAATCAGATCGGTCCACTTATTAGTGAGTCTGGATCAGCGGACAGTGGTGGCCCATCTAATGAGATGATCAGCCTAATTGACGAGTAATCTTCATGATGGGTCCTAGGGTTTGAATCTGCATGATGGGACCAAACTGATGGATGGCTTGGATTTTATGCTACGCTAAGCTGGCGCATGCGGTAGTGAGTAGAAAGGATGCCTTTTGCATGCGTAAGATTGTATGATTGGTGTGATTTTTGCACCACCAGACATCATGACGGGGTACAATTTATGGATGGATGGTCCAGATCATTGCAACGTGGCTACATGTGCTTATCCATCCGTAGATTCAAGGGTAAATGTAGGGCTGTACATGGAGCCGAGTCGAGCCGAGTCGAGGTGGGCCAAGCTTGGCTTGACTCGTTTGTGCTCTTCTGGAGTCGAGCTCGAGCTCACCCTCAAGCTTACCATTGGAGCTTGCCTTGTTTGCTAAAACTTTCGAGCCGAGCTAGTGGATTGAGTCGAGGCGAGCTTAGCTCAGGTTGAGTCGAACTCACTCCCACTTCAATTTATTATATTTTTTACTACAAAATACAAATTAAAAGTCAAGAACATTAAGTTCAAGAAGTCATACATATATTAGGGGCGAACAATATTTCTATAAGTAGGACCCCACTATTAAAATGACCTAGCTCTGATCAGTTTTTTCTTTGGCCAGGTCACACATGCATTGAATGCATACCACTAGTAATATTTTTTGAACCATAATTAACACAGTACATGCATAGCTCACCACATGAATGGACTGCCCCGATTATTGTGTGGACCATCTTCATGATGAGGCTCAACTGATTCATGAATCAGATGCACCACCTCCCTTGTAAGATTGCAATCAATAGCCTCATATGGTGTTTGGTCTTACCATAGCCCCTGTTTTGTAGATATGTATGGTGTGTGGTCTCACCGTAGCACCTGTGTTTGTGTAGTGTATAAAACACACAACCACTATATGCTCACCATGTTTTGTACTTGAAATTACTCAATCCATCAGATATGCTCAACAAGGAATGTTATTACCTAGACAAAATAGTACGATTAAGAAAACCAAGAAATAAGAAGACTATGTTTTTTTTTTAACAAATATCTATACGAAATGAGTCGAGTCGAGCTTGAATCGAGTCGAGTCGAGTCGAGTGACCCAATGGTCGAACTTGACTCGATTTCTGACTCGAGCTCCTAAATGAAGCTTGGCTTGACTTGTTCTACTAAGTCGAGTCGAGCCGAGGCGAGCTTTTTCGAGTCGAGTCGATTGAGTTTCTCGAGCTGACTCGGCTCATGACCAGCCCTAGGTAAATGTGCCGTAAATCTTTTCTATGGGTCTCATCATGGACGGTCCAAATTCACTTGAATGCAATTGCTAATCCATTCATCTGATGGGTCTCATCAAGGATGGGCCAGGGTATTTCGATGATCCTCTGTCCAATTAAAGGACTCCAGCATGTAGAATGCGAACCATTGACCTTATCAATAATGGGACCCACCTCGTTGTTTCATCATCAATGTAGTATTTGAAGCATAAGCCATCGACCATGAGCGCACATCTGTAGATGGCCCACATCAATAGGATGAACAGTTTTGATCATGGAGAGTGAGCCCAGGTAAATAGTGCCCAAAACTTTTCAGGCTAGAGCATAGTTTAGCACATTTTTTAAATCATTTAATCCACAGAGCAATCTTCTACATCCATTTCCATGCTACAAATTGGAAGGTCTGGATCATCTAATTAGTATGAATGTTTCACGGCAGCCTGTGAAGAGTGTAGTCGGGACACAATGGACGATCCTGATAGGAGATCTGGATGCCAATGAATCAAAATGAAACCATACAAGAGAATGCATGTATGTAGGCCTGGCAACCGGTTGTGTTGAATCGTGTTTTTGTTGTGTTGTATTCTTGTCGTGCCACAATTGTCCTCACCCAAACTCGACCCATCAACTACCTGGTCAAAATCTAGAAATCCAAACACATTCGTTAATTTAAAGGGTTATCGCAATTTGACTTGTTTAACATGCGAATTGTGCTTTCAGGGACAAAGATATGGAAAAGGGGCTCAATTCGACAAAGATTTTGGAACGTGGTCATGTGAGGCGTGTGCAGAAAGATTGAGAAAACCCCGAGTGAAAAAGAGAGAGAGTAAGAGAATCTTATTGGCTGTCTTAGTCTTTTGGCTTTTGATAGATCATCACCCACAGCTGCAAATAATCTCACCTTAGCTAGCAAGCTTATCATTCCCACTAACGTTTCACTACTGTAGAACATCCGTACGATGCAAATGGTGGGCCACACTACAAAGATCAGTGGCACAAAAATCGGATCGGTCCACTTATTAGTGAGTCTGGATCAGCGAACAGTGGTGGCCCATTTAATGAGATGATCAGCCTAATTGGCGAGTAATCTTCATGATGGGGCCTAGGGTTTGAATCTACAATGCTACATGATGGGACCAAACTGATGGATGGCTTGGATTTTATGCTACGCTAAGCTGGCGCATGCGGTGGTGAGTAGAAAGGATGCCTTTTGCATGCGTAAGATTGTATGATTGGTGTGATATTTGTACCACTAGACATCATGACGGGGTACACTTTATGGACGGTCCAGATCATTACAACGTGGCTACATGTGCTCTATCCATATATTCAAAGGTAAATGTGCCGCAAATCTTTGCAGCCTAATTTGCATCTATTTCATTTTCGGACTGCATCCTAAATAATATGAAGAAACAGATGGACGGCATGGATCTACAAAGAATACATCCAGGTGGGCCCTAGGTTCAGGGTCCTACCCACATCGCTGGTTCCGAGGTCTCACCCAAGTCACGCCCAAACAAACGTGTCAGGTACGACCATGGGTCACGAGAAATATTTCAATCACTCGTTTGGCTTTTGAGAGATCATCACCCACAGCTACCTACAGCTGCAAATGATCTCACCGTAGCCCGCAAGCCTATCATTCCCACTAACGTTTCACTTATATAGAACATCCGTACGATGCAAATGGTGGGCCATGCTACAAAGATCAGTGGCGCAAAAATCGGATCGGTCCACTTATTAGTGAGTCTGGATCAGCGGACAGTGGTGGCCCATCTAATGAGATGATCAGCCTAATTGGCGAGTAATCTTCGTAATGGGGCTAGGGTTTGAATCTACAATGCTACATGATGGGACCAAACTGATGGATGGCTTGGATTTTATGCTATGCTAAGCTGGCACATGCGGTGGTGAGTAAAAAGGATGCCTTTTGCATGCGTAAGATTGTATGATTGGTGTGATATTTGTACCACTAGACATCATGACGGGGTACACTTTATGGACGGTTCAGATCATTACAACGTGGCTACATGTGCTCTATCCACAGATTCAAGGGTAAATGTGCCGCAAATCTTTTCTATGAAGATCAGTTTACCCAAATTCACTTGAATGCAATTGCTGATCCATTCATCTGATGGGTGTCATCATGGATGGGCCACGGTATTTCAATGATCCTCCGTCCAATTAAAGGACTCCAGCAGGTAGAATGTGAACCATTGACCTTATCAGTAATGGGTCCCACCTCGTTGTTTCATCATCAATGTAGTATTTGAAGCATAAGCCATCGACCATGATCCCACATCTGAAGATGGCCCATATCTATAGGATGAACGGTTTTGTTGATGGAGAGTGAGCCCAGGTAAATTATGCCCAAAACTTTTCAGGCTAGAGCATAGTTTAGCACATTTTTTAAATCATTTAATCCACAAAGAGCAATCTTCTACATCCATTTCCATGCTACAAATTGGAAGGTCTGGATCATCTAATTAGTATGAATGTTTCACGGCAGCCTGTGGAGAGTGCAGCCGGGACATAATGGACGGTCCTGATAGGAGATCTGGATGCCAATGAATCATAATGAAATCATACAAGAGAATACATGTATGTAGGCCTAGCAACGGGTCGTGTTGAATCGTGTTTTTGTCGTGTTGTATTCTTGTCGTGCCAAAATTGCCCTCACCCAAACCCCACCGTTAACTAACGGGTCAAAATCTAGAATCTCAAAACCATTCATTAATTTAAAGGGTTATTCTGACTTGCTTAACCCATCAAATAAACGGATCGTGCTTTCGTGAGTAGAGAAATGGGAAAGGGGCTCGATTTGACAGAGATTTTGGAGCATAGTTATGTGGAGCGTGTGCAGAAAGATCGGGAAAACTCCAAGAGAGAGAGAGAGAGTCTCATCAGCTATCTTAATTTTTTAGGTATTTCTCACTACACTAAAAATAATTACTAAAATAACTTCACTCACATGTCAAACAAGTTTTGCAAGTGAAACACTTACCCAAACCATCATTTTAATGAGTCTTGATGGGCCAACGTGTTAGAAACCCAACACAATAAGGCCGGACCTGAATTTTCGCAAGTGAACGCTGAATTTGATGGGTTTCGCAAGTGAACTCTGAATTTTTCGTGCAGGTTAAGTACAGGTGAGTGGGTTGTGTGGAATTTTGCTGCATGTACGGGAGAGGTGAATAAATGCATCCAATGCAGCTTGGCAAATTGGAGGAAGTGATGGACACTATGTCTTGGCACCTCTTGCAAGTTGGGATTCCAATCTTAACAGTCAATCTTCATCGTTGCGTTTAGCTCACAAACTCCTAACCAATTCCTATGATGAGAGAGAGTGTGTGTGTGGCCCACCTTCCATGATGAAGTGGATAGAAGAATAGGATCTGGCATGTGACTGCAGGGCCCCAGATGGTATTGCTTGCTTACTGATAAATGGGACTGGTGCAGGCCATCACTTGGACGGCTAAGAGTTTTAAGATGGGTGTGATTTGGAGACTTCAGGTGCCCATGTTGGCGCCCAGCAGATAAACTGTCCAGATTGTCTGATCATGGTTGCTATATGAGACCCCATAAAGATGGTTGATCGGCACAAGAGTTCCATCAACTGGCCTCTGTCCAAACGCCCACATGGTCAGATGAGCTGGACTGTCCCCATCGAACTTGGGCTACACATCAGGCCCATGCCTAATTGCAGGCTCAATAGATAATAAAAGGGATTGGCCTGAGCCAAAGCCTAACCCTGGGTCTAGGCGGTTTTGGTTGGTAAGTAACCATCTGGGCCAGAATTGTAGGTGGGCCAAAGAAGTTTTGGTTCAAGCTGCTGATATTTGTGTTTTTCCTTCATCCATGTCTGTGTGACCTTATCAATATGTTTGGATGACAAATAAACATTATGGTGGACCCTAGGAAGGTTTCAAAGTTGAATGTATACCCACTTCATGTTGTGTGGTCCACTTGAGATTTGGATATGCTTCAATTTTAAGATCATGCACTAAAATGAACTGATAAAACGGATGAACGGTGTGGATGAGACACTTACATCACGGTACGTCCAACAGAGTTTGCGCAGCATGCAATCCGCGTCCACCCCACGATTTCGGTCCCGTAAGCATAAAGGATTGCTTCCTCTCCCCGATAAGCGGAGTCATCCGCTGACTGAGCGCTCCTTTGGAGGAGCATTCATTAGAAGCACCTCTCCATCACATGTCAGATTCTCCGCCACATTTTCAGCATTTATCTTCAACATCAGCCCAATCTAATACATCATAGATAACTGTGTAAATCATGCTTAAAATCTCTAAATTCATGTGGTGTGGCCCACATGATTCTTGACATGTCCTGATTTTCAGGGCATCCCTTCTTTGTGTTGCACCTCAGGATGAGTGGATTCGAGGACATATACACAGCACCTTGACCCCCGCACAATTTGGATGATTTTAATGGTGGGACCCACCCCTCAACTATTCCACCAGGAGTGGCCCACCTGTGTTTTGAATTCACCTGATTTTTTTATTTTTTTATTTTTTATTTTGCTATAATCGAAAAAGGGGGTGGCCCACTTGATAGAACTGGTAAGATCTCATCCACATGAACTCTTTCCTTCCATGGGCATGCAAGCAAGCATCTAGTTTGGAGCGGACAAGGAATTTGGTAGATTTTATTAGAAAGGTATTTTGGTCATTCACAAATCTGGACTCGGATTGCATAGTGTAGCGGCACTATGTGATGCTGGAAAGGTCTGTGGACCCTACCATGATGTATGGTTTTATCCATCCCGTCCATCCATTTTTCCAGCTCAGGTTTACGCATGAGACCAAAAATGAGGCAGATCCAAATCTCAGGTGGGCTTGAGACCAAAAATGGTGGGCCATACCATAGGAAACAGTGGTGACTGAACGACTAATATGGTTTTTAATTGGAAACATCATATGGGTGGATTTAATTGGAACTTACATACATGAGTTATTACCGTACAAGCACCTATCTTTTGGAGTATAGACGGATCAGTACCTACTTTTAAACTTACTCCAAATCGATACCTGAGGAATGCAAACCTTAGTCATAATGGTGTCCACAGTCTATTTTTCCTACGTATATGATATAAAGTAATAATATATTTTTTAAAAGATGATATTATCCCTCCTTTTAGTCACAAATAGGCGGATACATGTGTGTGATCCTGACCTATGATCAGAAGCTATGTAGGGCCCAAAGAGATGACCTAGACAAATCCACTCCGTCTATTCATTTATGTTCATCGAAAGATTCTAATAAATGAAAAAAAAAATAATCAAGTGGACCACACAGTATGAACAGTAAGATCTCAAATGTACACTGTTTAAACTTTGATTGAGCCAATCACCATTGTTTTATATACCGTTGTCCACTGACGATTTGGATTTGCTTCATTTTTAAGCTTATCTCCTAAGTTTAATATAGAAAATGGATAGACGGTGTAGATATACGATATATCAACAAGATGGGCCCCACAAATTTACAACCACTAAAATACAAAGGTAGGCATCATTGCCCTCATTGTTTCTGCCGTGGTTAGGGCTGTAAATGGGTCAGCGGACCCGATGAGGTACCCGAACCCAACCCATTTAGACTCGACCCAGACCCGACCCATTTGTTAAATGGTACTGGTCTGGGTCCAAGAACAGACCCATTTGTTAAACAGGTCTGGGTCTGGTTTCCTTTATATTAGGCCTGAAACAACCCGACTCGAACCCATTTAGTAAGTGGGCGGGTTTGGTCTATGTTTCAAGGGACCCGTCCAGACCCGGTTTTAAGCCTTGTAAAATGCTTGCATACTCGATCCAAACCCGAACCCGTTAGACCCGACCCATTTATAAATGGGTCTGGGTGGATCTCCCTCTACCAGACCCGAACCCATTTATAAATGGGTCAGATGGGTTGACTCGGACCCGACCTGAACCCGCCCATTTAGTAAAAGGGTCTGGGTCTAAAATTTGGACCCAGACCCGTTTAGTAAATGGGCGGGTCTGGTTTTGGCTAAACCCACCCCAAACCCAACCATTTACAGCCCAACGGTAGTTATCCACCTGAGATTTGGATCTACCCCAAGTCTTAAAATGAACTGGAAACAAGGGTGAGCGGCGTAGATGAAACATATACATCAAGGTGGGTCATAGGATAGTTTCAATAGCGAGCATCATTATCACCACTGTTTCCTGTTGGGAGGTCCACCTGAGATCTGGATCATCCTTGTTCTTGGGCTCATAGCCTAAAATGATCCCAAAACTGGAGGGACGGTATGGATTAACCACATACCTCAAGGTGGCCCTACTAGTCAGCGTGCCGAGGCTAGCTGCCATGCAATGGGTCCACATGTGTGGTCCCCAAGAAGCTTTGATCAAGCTGATAATTATATTTTCCCTTTATCATGGCCATACATGGCCAGGGTACAGGTCACGTGTGATCTTGCCTAAGTTGGACAGCAAATAAACATCATGGTGGGCCATAGGAAAGTCTCAATGGTGGACATCACTATCCCCACTTTTTTCTATGGTGTGGCCGACCAACAATTTGGATCTGGTTTAGATTTTGGCCCATGGCCTAAAATGATTTGGCAACAAGGATGGACCGTGTGGATAAAACATAAACATCATGGTGGGTCCCCAGATCACGCCCAGTAAGGCCATCCGCGTCCTCTGGACGCGTCCTCAGTGACCCCCTTTTTTTATTTCTCTTATATTATTATTTTTTTATGCTTTCCCAACAAGGTGGGTCCACATGGAAAATCCAATCCGTCCATCGAATTGGCCAGCTCATGACCTGGCCAAAGAGATTTGGTTTAGACATAATAGACAGTATAAAAAATCACAGTGAACCTAAGAAGGTTTCAACAGTGAGAATTAATCTCTTTAGTATGGCCCACTTGAAATCTTGATCTTCTTCATTTTCAGACCCATGGCCTAAAATAATTTGGAGAAACAAATGGACTGTGTGGATCTAATATATACATCATGGTGGGGCCCATGAGTGGCCACAAGACAGCTGCCAAAAGGGGGGCAAAGACCTAGCCCCACCATTCCCTGTGGTGTGTTCCACTTGAGACTCGAATCAGGCTGATTTTCGACGCTTGGCCTAAAATAATCTGAAAAAATAGATCGATAGCGTGGATGAAACACATGTATCATTGTAGTGCTCACAAGTAGGGCCATCATTACCGCCCTTGACAACGCTGGACAACAGCATCCTCTGGACGAGTTGTCTGTCCAGCAAGCACCTCTCTCTCCTTTTGTTTTACTTTTCTTTTCTTTTTTTCAATCAAGTGGGCCACACGTAATTCAGACCTTGGCGTTATCAGTTTAGTCATGAATGGTGTGGATACAACACGTACATCATGGTAGGGCCCACAATAATGCAATAACCTCACTTTAATCTATGTCTGCCTTAGGCTAAAAATCATAGAGGGGCAAAATTGTCATTGCATAAAAGCAGAGGGAAATGTGTCCTTTTGTAACAAAATGAATGTCTACGTTACTCCTCCGTTGGTGAATGTCAACAAAGTAATAAAATGTCTATATATTACAATCCTTAGATACTGATTTGGAATAAGTTTAAAAGCAGGTATTGATCCCTCTATTGCCCAAGAGATATGTACCTATGTGGCAAAAACTCCACATACACAGCCCACAACTAGGGCTGTCAACGGGTCGGATACGGGCCGGATTAGTGATGATCCGTATCTAACCCGATTAAGGATATATCCGACCTGAATCCGATTCGGATCACAAGTATATGATCCGAACCCAACCCGTTTAAATATTTTGAAATTCGTTTCCGATCCGATTATGATCCGACCCGATATCCGAGAGAGAGAGAGAGAGAGAGAGAGAGAGAGAGAGAGAGAGATGCTCGTGCATGAAGAGTAAAGACGAAGGAGACGGCTGTTTTTTTTTTTTTTTTTAATCGGGTCGTTAACGGGCCGGATCAAGGTTGATTCGAATCCGACCCGAATATTAAACGAATCATCTTTGGGTATCCATATCTGACCCAATGATCCAATTATTGATCCGAATCCGATTAAATCGGAGCAGATCCGGATCAGATACGGATCATGATCCGTGCAGTTGACAACCCTACCCACACCCTATAGAAGAGCGGATTAGGTGAGACCCTGGATCCACCGAGGTGGGTGGGACCCTTGACTGTGGGGCCACTGTGATGTATGTGACTACATCCACGCCGTCCATCCGTATTGAAAGTTCATTTTAGGGCATGATTCAAAAAAGGAAGCAGTTCCAAATCCCAGATGGGCCACAGTACAGGAAACAGTACCGACTGACCATTAAAAACCTCCTGTGGGCCAAAAGAGCTTTGGATCAAGATGATATTTATGTGGTCTCTTCATCTAGGTGTTTGTGACCTTATAAACAGGTTCGATGGAAAATAATGGCAAATAAACATTCCTGTGAAATTCATTAAGTTTTCAATGGTAGAAATTCAATCAAGACTGTTTCTATGGTGTGGTCCACCTCATATCTGAGTCAGCTTCATTTTTTGGTATCATACCCAAAAATGATCTTTCAAAATGGTTGAATGGTGTGGATTTAAGACACATAAATCACTGTAAGCCCCACAGTCAGGGTCCCCCACACACTCACACCTGAAGTTCCTGCGCTGGGATGTAGTTGGGGCCCACACAGTGATGTTTGTGTGAAATCCACCCCGTCCATCTGTTTTACGATCTGATTTTAGTACATGCGACCAAAAAACGAGGCCTATCCATAGCTCAAGTGGGCCACACGAGAGGGAAAACTGGGGAAAGAGTTTACTACCGTTGAAATCTTTCCGGGTTCCACCTAAGATGAATATATGCCATCCAAACCGTTTATAAGTTCATTCCCACTGGGATGAAGTGAAAAAAAACCACAAAACTTTTAGGGCCACACAAATGTTTTCAACGGTGGTCACTGAATTCCTACTAGGGCCATACAAATGTTTTCAACGGTGGTCACTGCGCACCTGAGTTATGGATCCACCTTATTTTTGGTCGCAAGTCCTAAAATGAGAATTGTAAAACGGACGGACAGGGTGGATTTCACGCAAACATCACGGTAGGCACCGCCTAGCATCCCAGAGAACAGGAAATCCGCGTACGCATTTCCTATCTGGTACGTTCAATTCCGCTGTTAAGTACCGTTTTCGAAATTTTTATATATTCAGTTATAAAGATTAGAGAGAGCACCGACACTAAGGGTGATGCATGTATTTCCCACCCATTCAAAAGATGGTCGACGAGGATCTACAACCCCCCTCCCTCTTTCAAATGAGAGGACACTCGCGCCCCTCGCTATTACGTTATCCTCACATATAGCACGTGGCATAAGTGTGTCGGGAATGGATTAGGTGTTAACCCTGACGTGGTTGCAAGCATATGCATACCATACCCATTCCATTGGCGTGGAGAGCGACTGTCAGAGAAGGGTCCAGTACATACTCGACATGTCAAAGTTACTGGCCTGTGCACCAATGTTATTGACCTTTGTCCGCTCCCGTCTATGTCAATCCATCGTCCCGCCCCTATCAATCATGTCATGATGCATTACGATGTGATAAACTTCACTAGTCCACCAACTAGTATGGGTCCCACCCCAGTCAATGGATACCCACGTGGGACGGAATACACACACACACACACACACAAAAGAAACGTCTAGATGTCATATTATTACCATTCGAAAGAAAAGAAAGAAAGGGGGGGCCATCTCCCAAATGATTGATGCCACCGCCACTCTCTTCTTGATTATTATTACTATTCGGGCATAAACAATTGAGGATTTACAACCACTTCTCTCTACTTCTTCTCTCCTCTTCTTCTTTTTTTTTTTCGTCTTTTTTTTTTATTACTACAAAATGAATGGAATAGAATACCTCTCCTCCCTCCCTCGCATCATTGTCCTTCTCCAATCCTTTTCGACGTCTTCTACTATTTTTATCTACAACCACAGATCAACCCCCCGGCCCACAAACAATCTCCCCCCAGCAAAAATCCACGAAAAAATACTACTCCAGTATTACAACAGCCACGAAATCCCTCCCAGTCGTGCTTCTTTCCCTCATCAGACCTGCAGTGACGCCCTCGTCTTGATTGGCTTTAGCTTCACCCCCATGCTTTCTGGGGAAAGCATCTCTGGGGAGATGCATGACGAGCTTAGCGGGCTCTGGGGGCTGCTATTTAGCTGGGACGGGCGGTAGAGACCATAACCCATCAGGAAGTACTCCAACGGTATCAGCATTGCATGGGGCTGCTCCTCTGTAACCATTGACCCACATGCCTGAACCTGCATTCCCCATCAAACCCATTCATTCCATACATGATTACACACATACACACCCACACACCCACTTTCCAAATTTCCAACTTCCAACCAAGCAAAAGAAGCTAGGAAGAAGTTGAGGATTTTCATAGTAGAATTCCAATTTTACCAAAAATTGCCTGAACATAGGTAGGCACCAAAACGTGCCTTCAGGGGCAGAAATGACCGAATCACCATCCTCTACTATCTTTTTCCCCCCTACAATCTATTGGAATGCATTGTGGGCTCATGTGGTTCGTGTGCAACATCCAACCTGTTCAACAGGTACGCCTTAAATAAAAATCATGCTGATCTAACATCATCAGGTGGGCCACACGAGAATTTAAGTTTTATGGATGGTGTAATTGCTTTTTTATGGTTTTGGCACACCAATTATTAGATCACCATGATTTTTTTTTGTCTCATCATCAAAATGGGGTACACCTGCTAGGGTTAGATGTCATCCAAACAACACATGGGCTGATGGACCCCATAATCCTCAACTCAACCACTCTATAGGGGGAAAACAACCAAAAGAAAAAGAAAAAACAGATGAGGACATTTTGGTAAAACCAAAATTTCTGAGGAATTCCACAGTGAAAATCCAACGAAATTAAAAGCCTCCCACATGTACGAAGAAAACATGCACGTGCATGTACCCTCTTGTTTAATTAAAAGGCATCCTTGTGTTACATACCTCAACCAAAGCGCTGTATCTTCTGTCCAATTTCGACATCATGTGAATGGCCTCAGAATGAAAGGGAGAGTCCTCTCCAACGAATATTAGTGTCCGACGCTGTAGTTTCCTCAATCCTTCAGTTATGTCACATCTCCTGCATTTCCCCAATGCAATGCATCTCATCATTTTGTTCAAATGGCGCACATGCTTCCACAATGACAAAGGCATATATTATAACATCAGATCAAGAAAAGACAAAAGGGCGGGCGCGACCAACATACCCATCGATTGCTTGAAGAAAACGCTGAACGTTTCCACCCTGCCTCTCATCAAGCAACTGCAAGGACGATAACACAGGAAAAACAAACATCTTCAGCTTTTCTCCCCCAAACAAACAGAGACTAGCAAAGACGTGCAAAAATCATTGCAAAGAAGAATAAGAGCACTAACACTTCGGCATGCTTGCACAATGTCTGACTCGGGAACCTGTCCACTACCACGCACTTCCTGCCAATGTCATTGGGATAGGCACCTGAGTTGATCTGTTGAATCTCAAGAAATACAAGCATACAAAGCAACTAAGGCATACCTTACTAAAGTACCGCTGAAGCAAGCATTCCTTCAACACACCACACATTCCATAAAAGTATAGTAAATTCGACATCACCTGCAGATGATTCACAGTTATATTTATCAGATAAAAACAAATACTTTTGGACTTACAAACTGATAATACTCGAGGGTTAGGGAAGGAACCTTATTATATAGCCATTCTGTCCAAGAGGGTGCTTTACAGAGAGGGGAAACGAGTATCAAACCAAGAACACGTTCCCTGTACTTCATCTGGAACCATGTCACAGGCAAACCAGATTAACAATAAAACCACAGATGGACCAGAGATTGAGGCATTAAGCATGCTGTATCTAATAATCACATACAGCAAAAAGTGTAAGGATATAGGCCCCAGCCGTGACCCCCAAGAACATCACTGCACCAAGCCTGAAATAGAAAGGGGGAAAAAGAAAAAAGAGAAGCCATGAGGAATATTGGTAGTTCAGATGTCACCAAGAAGGCAATCATCAAATGGTTGTCAACAGAAGAAAAATATTTTCACTTTTCTATTAAGAAGCTGATGTTTGCCAAATAGAAGTGACAGTACTCATGGTATGTCCAACAGACTATTGGATACTCCCACACTCCAATTGGTTGAAAGCAAGCTTCTTACAGAACGGAGGGCACGATGTTTTTGGCCATCTTACACTCTAGCTTAGCTATTGAAAGTAATAAATATTGAAAACACAATTTATTCTTTTTTTTCAAATTATTACCCAAAGTAATCAAGAACATCCGCAACCTGATCTGCTAAGTCATCGACAGAGGGAACAGGAATATTTGAAGAAATTGCAGCAGCACCCAACTGCAAGAACTCTTGAAGAAAGCGCCAAACAAAACGATGTGAATACAATGCTTGGCGACAAGTTTTGTTTTCCATAAAAATTATTTGCAGAAAGATCGATGGAGCTAAAGATAAAATTGTGAGTCAACCAAACTACCGACCTCATGCCCAGGAGGAGTGATATGATATATGCAGAAATTATGAAGCAGCAGAGAAGCAGCTTCTGGGCAAAAGAACAATCCTTGGAAACATGACATATCTGGTCAAATTCACCATGAATATGTGAGTCCAAAACATATAAGATTATTAGAAAATTTCTGGTCAGATCCTTTTTTTCTAAAAGTGACCACGGGTCAGAAAAACCAATAATCCAATTAGTTAACAAACTGAATGAAACTGCTGAAATGAAAGTTACCAATTAAGCATAATGCGGTACTAAATTTTTACGATCATCAGACAGGAAGACTGAGAAAGGGAAAGATTTGATTCTACCAAAATATCATCTCACTTACGATTTAGAGCTAAATCAGGGTATGTCACCAGTGCTGGCTTGTCCTGGTCTCCAAACACAGCAACAGAAACAGAACCATGACCAGTCCATATAAGATGTTCCTGAGGACAGATTGAAAGAAGCATATATTAGTATCACACCACAAAAACTAAGAAAAGAATTAAATAGAAATCATGACGTTAGCCAAACCTGCATGCCTTTACAATGCGTAAATCTACATACTGCTGCATGTGCCAGAGTGGCAGACAGGTGCAATATCCAAGCTGTCCATCAGGTGAGTCTGGACATATTAGATGTTCTAACCCAAAATATCAGGCTGGTTCACCCGTGGACCACTATACTGGGGCTTAGAAAACTTTTGCCAAGTTTATCTCAGCCATAACTTTTCTTTCATAAACTTTGGTCCTTATAACTTGTGGACTGTCTGATTATTGGGGCAGTACATCAAAATAGTTGGACCCTCATGATGCATGGATTGGATTCCACGCCTATGTGCCACACTGGCACATGTTGTGGCCTATACATGAAACCATATGTGCGAGAGAGAGAGAGAGAGAGAGAGAGAGAGAGAGAGAGAGTTAACCAAAAAAACTAAACCTTGTGAGTTATGAGGCATTGCATGTTTATAAACCACGCAGAACACATCACCAAATGTACAACGGTAATGTGCCAAGAAGGAAAATAAAAGATTTCAGTGAGAAGGAATATGGGTTTTAACTTTTACAACTTCACTGAATACTTTTATTTGCATCAGCCATATCAATAGAAAAAGTACTAGCAGACAACCGTTAACAAGCATACATTAAGAAACTGCCAATAAACGTTAATTAGTCAAAACAGAAAGCTGAAACATTAGATAGTCAATGAAACTAGGCAAACAGATTAGGCGAACAAGTGAAAACAGGAATTCTTCTTGCCCAAAGTATAAGGAAACAATCAAGTTGCTGAAACAAAAGATGAAAATGAGTTCCATGGAAAAAAAAACCCATTCGAAAAGCAATAGAAGAGAACCTAGGAAGCAAATTTCAAACCCCAAAAAAAGATCAACTCCACCATCCAACGAAGAAGAAGATTCTCATGCCAGGAGCAAAAGGTCAAGAAATCATCAAATAGATGATTTTGTCAGTTATCAAAGAGGGAAGGAAACCTGAAAGGAAAGCATTTTGAGCTTTCAATGTCCAAAAATCAGATCAATTTATTTTAGAATAATCAACAAAATAATTGCTATGAACAAAGATCAAACAACCAAACAAGAGAGAGAGAGAGAACCCTCGCCAAAGCAATTCCAACATGTGATAGCTTAATGATGGAAATAGCATGAGAAACGCTACCACGATTCGAGCGAATTGCCCCTCAGCAATGATTTGCTCACTTATTAGGGCACGCATTGATGGCTCTAAAAATGATTTTCAAATTTTGACCTTGAAAGATAAATGCATGATACAATTGCGCGCATCTTTACATAGTCAACACGAATATCCAATTCTAACCAACGGGAACCCGAATCCCATCCCCAATCCATGCAAAAGGTGGGGCACGCGATGACAACCACCTGATATAAAGATCCCACTAATTAGGTGGGGTCCATTTATTTTTTACACTCTCCTATAATCATTTTACACTAATCCGTGGCTAGATTATGAAGATTATTGGGGAGCTCTTCATCCACCATGGGAGCTAACCAGCAGTCTAGATTAAAGAAACATGGGCACCATTTATCAGAATTGGAAAAGAGTGTAGACTATGCTAAGATGGGGCCACCTAGCATATGATTCCTCCCTATAAGGGAGGTTTGTTAAGCAAACATGTGTACAAGGTAGTGGATGTACATGCCACTAAATGTGCCAAAATGACACACGGGCAAAATATCAAATCCCCACATCACATGGGTTCCACATGTAGACAACCTGTTTCAAAAATTAGGTAATTGTCTTGGTTAGTTGGGCCACAATGTTATTTTAAATAAAAAAAATTCAAAAAAAAAATTTCAAAAAAAAAAAAAAACAGATGGCTTAGAGAAACTTAAACATGCTCTTCTGACCAATTTGAATTTTGTATCAGAAAATCTTAAAGATTGGACCAGCCTGATGGACAGCTTGGATCTTACATATATGTGCCAAATGTAATGTCTTGTCAATGAAATGTCTTATACTCTCGCCTTGGCTCACCAAAGCCCCTCTAAGAGATAACAAGAGATATGATTACATAAGACGGTTTCATGGGAATTTCACATGCAGCCATTCCTTTGCCACCAAAGTGTCAAATGTGCAGAATAAGGAATTTCACATGCAGCCATTTCACACCGTGACGATCACCCTATAGGTAATTCACTCATCGTTGGGGACGCTGAAAAAAACAATGGACAGACGATTGTATGAATCAGTATACTTTCAGACCATCCAATGAATCAATCATACTGATTTACATATCGAGTGATTGTTATAGTGTGGCCCACTTTTCACAGACCATGCTATGCGCCCCACTTGTTAAGCTAAATTATAAAAAAATAAAAAATAAATAAATAAAGGTACAGACTATGAAAGATGCGTGCTACACACCACATAACTTCTCTTTTCTGACTACTCCAGGATCTAGAGCCGCAAACTCTTTCCCAATTCCCAACATGAGCGTGAATCACCCCTCAAAAGGGATTCACTTGAATCACCATAGCACCATGGTATTAAGCCTGTTTCAAGTCAAGTGTGACTTGGACAAGTCGACTCTGATTAGGTACTACCCAATCCGGTTCGATACAACACCCCCATACATCCCACAGGAGTAACTCTGATGTCTGCTTCACATAGAACTCATTGCATGTGCCAACCTGTCATGCCTGTAGGGCATCCAAGCTGTGTATAGACAGTCATGGCAAAAAGATCAGGGCTGCCCACTCATCAGGCATGTAAGAAAAACAAGATGGTTTACATTGGAACTGTCAACAGTCTGACAACAAGTGCATCTGCAGCCACCTGATGAGCATGCCACTGGCGCTCACCCAAAGAGCGCCAGCACCCCGCTTCTTTTACACCCCGTGCACACGGGTTGCGACCCGAACTCAGGTTCTGGGGTCAGCCAGACTAATTTCTGCACCACGTGATCCCATGGTTGGGTCACCGCCTTGTGCATAATTAGGATGACCCACATGACGAATTTGGAACCCAGAGCCAGGCTGTATCTGAAAGTCACATACAGTGGGCAGTAGGGGATCATCTCTCTTTTACAAGTGTCAATAACTTCAGTGTCATTCAAGGAACACAACATTCATACGGATAAAATTCAGAGATATCAACCATCAGATACAAAAAAAAAAAAAATGCATTGAGGGATAGGCACACATCTCAAACTAGGAAAGTATTTGAAAGAAGAAGAATCCTAAGCCAATACAAGAGTTCCAAAGCTTTGATCACCGGCTTCACTCCATGCCTAGAGAAGAAGATAGCAAAATGGTGATAACATCAGGAAAACCCTTCTCATACTAATAATCTATAACTAAGAAGGCACAGAAACATGACCAGACGTTCAAACCTCAAAATCGCCTCCCAATCCAACAAATCGCCCAAAATCACCACCGAAACCTAAAACTACAAATAAAAATCCAAAATGCAAAGCCAAATATCCCTAAAAATACTCAAGAAATGCAATCCAGGAATGGAAAACACGAGATTCTCCAAAGTTCTCCAATCAAACCATAACATCCCCGAACAAAGGCATATCCCGCCTCAGAAACTACAATTCCAAGAGAAGCAGCAAGAAAACCAATCCATGCATCAAATGCACACAAGATACAATCTGTTCTCAAATCAAACCCTAAACCACTCAAAAAATCCCAAAATATCTAAAGAAAACGAAAGATCCAATGCACATTGGAATCAAATCCTCAGACGCAAATAAAAAGAGACATCTGACGGAAACTCTTTGAAATATCTAACCTTCCCTCCGAGAGAGATCGTCTCGACATCGACGGATACGGAACCGCTCGAGCTCGAATCTCCCATTGCAACGGCTCGCAGTCTGGAATCGGAAACCCTAGCTCGTTCCCGCTCCTCCCTCCTCCCTCTCTCTCTCTCTCTGCTTCCAGACATTCGCTGGCTTAAATACAAAGCGATTCTCGTACGAGTCTAACCGCAGGCTAACTACGGTTAACCGCACCGACGCTCTCTTCTACCAGCTGGAGTTCTCCGCGGTCCGTACTAACGACGTTTAACCGGAAACGGGTTGCTTCGGTCAATCTCTTCGTATGAAATGGGTTTCCGTCGCTTGAAAAGTTTCCATCGAAATTTGGAAGCTTTTGATTTATTATTCATTTTTGGGATTTTTTCAGATGACCGTCAATTATTTATATGCAAGTGCCAAAAACCGTCTATTTCTAGCTGTATTTGATTTTCCAATTTAACATATAATTCAAAGTAAATAAGCCCTCGTTACCGTTCCAGTGTTTATTTAAGAGAGAATTATGTCATACAAATAAAGTCAAATACAATATAAATTAAATACTTTCAGAAAATTAAAATCATTATATTTTTACACTAAAAGTTATCATTTTTACTGTTACATCTTTATGAAACAAACAATGTTAGAATTTTACCATCTGTTATATCTTTATGAAACAAACAATGTTAGAATTTTACCATTATTATCAAATGTAAATATAAGGCCAGAAGGGTCGTAATCATTATTCATTTTTAGCCCATTATCATTATAATCATCGAAAAACAAAATATTCTCTTTGGGTTGTTTGTTTTACATTTACATAGTGTAAATACAAGTAAATGAAAAATGATTATTTACAAGGTAATTTTTTACATGTTTTTCAAAATTAATAATGACAATGTACTTTTTGTATACTAAAATCAAAGAGTGTTCGAATTTCATGTGGGGCCCACTGTGATATATGTGGCTTTTCCACTCCGTCCATCCATTTTGCAAAGTGATTTTAGGGCAAGAACCCAAAATTGAGACAAATCCAAAGATGAGGTGGACCACGCCACACGAAACAGCTGGTTGAATGCCTACCATTAAAAACCTTTTACAACTACAATTTCTTATGGTGTGGGCCACTTTAGCTTCAGATCTATCTCATTTTTTTTTATCAAACCCTAAAATGTTCCGATAAAATGGATGGACGGCGTGGATATGTCATAGACATCACAGTGGGGTCCACGAATGGATAACAATATTTTTCAAAGGCTTTTTACAAAGAGTAAATATACTTCTCTACACTTCCTCTCAAACAAAGGTAAATCATAATAATTACCAACTTAGTTTAAATTGCATGCATTTACCTCCGTTTGCATCTAAACAAACAGGCCCTTAGGGTAAGTTTGGTAACTTGTACTTGGTATGAATGAGAATCTAAATCACAATTAATGTGAATTAGATCCCTTAATTGTGTTTAGTAGTTGGTAATTGAAATTTGCTGAATTTGAAAGTATATAATAAAATGCATTAGAATTTTGTAGTATATTCATAGGAATCTTAATTTACTTAAAGTAAATCATTTCTACCATCCAAAACAATGTACATATATGACATTTGACATAATGATTAATAAGCTCATCATTACTTTGGTACAAAATGAGAAGTTATATGTGAAGCACAAGGTGGGACTCTTATTTTTTAGCCTGACCATTTCATTTTTATAGCCAACATTGTTTCCAATGAGATAAGATTTTATGAATTCTCGGAAGGCCCCACCATGAAATTTATGTGAAATCCACCTCTATCACCATATGTGTCACCCCATGCTAGGCTAAGATACCAAAATTCAGCCCCATCCACAATTCAGATGGAGCACATGATTGGAGATAATATATAAGGCAACGCTCACACTCAAAACCTTTTCTCTTCGTGTAGCCCACCTAAATTAGAATTAGGCATATTTTTGTCCCCAAGTATAAATTTTAGTGTGGCATCTAATGATTTGAGTGGATTTCATATAATCATTGTGGTGGGTGCTAAAAAAATCAAGGCTAGATGTCTCTCTCACAACTATTTCATTTGTCATAATCCACCTGAAACCCAAGCCAGCCTGATGCTGGGTCCTAGACCTAAGTTGGGATGACGCATATAATGGTCAAAGCGAATTTCATGTATTTATCAATGGTTCCCAACTATTTCTCTTTGTATGACCAACTTGAATGATGGAATGGGTTGATTTTTGTGCCATAGGCCTAACAAGGGGTGACATACCTGCTCATTGGGGTGGATTTCATGTAAACATTACAATGGGGCCCACCCAAGTTAGTAAATTTTATTGTCAAATTTTGACTTGTTGGAGAAATCGGGAATAAAATAGATTGAAATAATAACTTCAGTGAGAGATTTCAAGATCATTGATAGTAATTGAATTCCAATTCACAAATTGCAAATGATTTACATTTTTTTAATTCACACCAAAAGAACTTACCAAATGACCTCTTAAACTTTTTTCAAATAAATACTTACCTTAAAGTTTTTTTTTCAAATCAGTACTTACCTTTTAGATATATAGTTAAAAATAAATAGTTACTTTTACTTTAAATGACCAATAGTTAGCAAAACGAGCCATTAGTCGCCTAAAAGACAATTTTGCCCCTTTTGAACATATTTCCACTATTTAATCATGATTGCACATGGTGGACAGAGCTCAGATGAGCCAAAGCTTGATGGGAGCCACTACAATGTCTTTATCACATCCACTTCATCTATCAGTTTCACGAGCTCATGGTAAGAAATTAGCCTAACTATACAAATCGAAAAACTTAGGTAGACGTCATTGTAGGAAACAATGAGACTGTGCATACCCTTGAAACTTTATTTGGGACCCATGGAAGTTTTGGATTAAGCTTATGTCTATATTTTCCCTTCATCCTTGTAGACACCACCTTATGAATGGGTTAATACCCTTGAAACTTTATTTGGGACCCATGGAAGTTTTAGATTAAACTTATGTCTATGTTTTTCCTTCATCCTTGTGGGCACCACCTCATGAATGGGTTAGATGAAACTTAGAGATGCTAGTGGACAGCATGGAGGTATCAACAATCGACATCTTCATCTCCTGCTATTTCTCATGGAGTGGCCCACTTGAGTTTTGGATCTACCTAGCTTTGGGGCTCACGTCCTACCATGAGCTTGAGAAACTAATCGATAGAGTGAAAGTCATAGAGATATCACGGTGGGCGTTATGAAATTTTAAACGACAGGTGTTTTCATCCACTAGTGTTTCAAGTGGGTTTGGCCTATCTAAGTTCGAACATGCATGGTTCTTAGGCTCATGCATTATAATATAAGTTGGAAAAATTGATAGATGGAGTGGATATAACGAGGAAGAATGCAATTCTCTCTTCCATTCCGCACCGAAGAAGAAGAACTTATGTTGGGATGGCCCACAAGCAATCAGGCACAAATAGATTAGCAGCACATGAACCCTATGATCATCTTTACCTAAGCACCGTTGGTGCCACCTCCAACACCAACTATGTCAATTAGATCGCTATCCAAAATCTTCATCACAAGCAGGGCAAATTTTGACAGTTCAGATGCCCCAAAAGGAACAAAAAAATCTTGATCAAGGCCATCATTTTTACTGTCTCCCATCCTCTCCGTCATCTTCTTCGCCTTCAATTACCTTTACAATTGCAAAGGTTAGTTTCTCCTATTTTCACAATTCCAATGGCAATTTTATAAATTCAGTTTCTTTGGCTATTTTTTTCAGTTTCTTCTTCTTATTTAAGATTTGATAGTGAAAAAAAATCATCTTAGGGCTTGTTTGGCATCTCTATTCTAATCTAATAAGAGCTACTTTAATAAGTTTTGCTTTTTCTAGCTCATGTTTTAAATATGCTCGTCTAGTAAATTACACTTTCAAAACCATAAAAGGCTCTTATTTGAAATAAGCATGTTTGGTAAAACATTCAATAAGAACTATTTTTCAAGGGTAGTTGATGTCATTTTTAAAGATTACAATAACTCTATTATAAGAGCAATCTAGACGGTTGTTTTGGTTGACCTCTGACATGGATTGTCCATTATATTGAGCCCACCTTGATGTACGCCATTCATCATGTGGGCCACACCATCAATGCTCCTTTATGTGTGACCCCTTAATGTCCATTACTCATGATCTAGAATCCACGTTTGATGCGTCCATTGTGTGGGCCCCACCTGTGAAGTGGGTTGTCCATCATGTGAGGCCCACTTTTGATGTCCACCATCCATCGTGTGGAGTGAACCTTCTATGTGGATCATCAATCATGTTCGGCCATTTTGGATATGAGCCCTCCATCATGCAAAAGCTTAGATGTGGACCGTCAATTAGGTGGGCCACACTTGATGTGGATAGTCCATCACAAGGGGCCACACTCTAATGTGGGACATCCATCATGCGAGGCCCACTCCATCCAATATATGGGCCACCTTGATGTGGACCATTTATCATGTGGGGCACCAACTTCAATACGGGTCGTTCATCATGTGGGCCCACCTTTGATGTCAACTATCATCACATGGGCCCATCTTTGATGTCTATCATCCATCATGTAGATCACAACTTTGATGTGGACAATCGATCAAGTGGGGTCCGCTTAACGTGAATGGTCCATCACGTTGGGCTACACTTTGATGTGGGTCATCCATCATGTGGAGCCCACCTTTGATGTGAACCATGCATTATGTGGGCCCACCCTGATGTGGACCATTCATCAAGTGGGGGCACCTTCAATATGGGTCGTTCATCATGTAGGCCCACCTTTGATGGTCCCACCTTTGCTATGAACCGTCCATCATGTTGGGCCCATTTGATGTGGATAGTCCATCCATCATGTAGGGCCACATTTTAATGTGGGCCATCCATCATGCGGGACCCACCTTTTGATGTTTACCAGCCATCATGTGAGTTCCACCTTTGTTGTAGAATGTCCATCATGTGGAGCCCAACCTTCAATATGGGTTGTTCATCATGTGGACCCACTTTTGATGTCAACCTTCCATCACGTGGTCCCACCTTCAATGTCTTGCAGGTCCCGCCTTTGATGTGGGTCATCCATCATGTGGGGCCCACCTTTGATGTGACTGTGCATAATGTGGGCCCACCTTAGATAGATTGTAAAGAGGAGAAGAGGGCGAGATAGGAATTGCTTAAAAAGTTTAAGTTCAAAAATTAATAAAAGATGTCTATCTGCTTAAGCCAAATAAGCTCTTAAATAAAAAGTGACCTCCCCAACACTTATTATTTAAGAGTTTTTTTGCTAGTTTCTAAAAAAATAAGCTCTAAAATTAGAGTTTTACCAAACAGTCTATTTCCATAATAAGAGCTTTTTTTTATTTTAGAATAAGCAAATAAGCTCTTATTAGTAAAGATGCCAAATGCCCCTTTAATCTCTTGCGCAAATTATCTCCTCTTATTTATATTTGTTTAAAGTTCATATGGTACCTTATAAATCTTGTTGGCTCACCTCTAATGCACTTAAATCATTTAATTAATGTGTTTGGATTGCATTAGACCTGAAAAAAATTCCACACGACCCGCCAACCCACATGAAAAAACCAGTGTTCGAGTCCAACCCTATTGTGCTGAGTCACTAACGGGTTGGCCTGTTAAAACCCTTTAACATAATAGGTCATGTTAGTGTTTCACCCGTTTAACTCATCGGTGACGGCATTTTGGTAATTATCCTTAGTGTGGTGAGAAATCCCTGAGAAACTAAGACAACCAATAAGACTCTCTCTCTCTTTCTCTCTCTCTCTCTCTCTCTCTCTCTCTTACTTGGGAGTTTTATCTATCTTTTTGCCTACAGCCCCACCTGGCCACACTCCAAAATCTCTGTCGAATCGAGCCCCTTCTCCATCTCTTTGTCCACGAAAGCACGACGCATTTATTTAACGGGTTAAACGGGTCGGGTTGCAGGTAACCCGTTAAATTAACGAATGAGTTTGGGTTTCTAGATTTCGACCCGTTAATTAATGAGCCTGGTTTGGGTGAGCAAACTTTTGAAACGACACAACATGAACACGGTTCTACACAACCCGTTGTCAAGCCTATATTGCATTAGTTTTAAAATTTGCATGATCAGATGATCGCAAACATTCAATTGGCAACCTATGGAATGAATGGTTAGCTCAATATTATAACTATCTCATTTGCAAGATCTCGATAAAGTGATGGGATTATCTAATCAGGATGTCTTTGTTCTAAAGCAATTCAATAGATCCCACCTATCTAATAGTCTAGGTAAGTAAAATCTTTAATGATACTAATTAAACTGTAGTAAATGACATTTAACCAAAGGTTAGTTAGGAAAAATGAGGGGCTTTATTATGGACTTTTTGGTCATTTAAAACATATAACACTTTTTCCAACAGTGAGCAGTTATTTTACTAAAGCTTAAAAGTGAACAGTTATTTGAAAAAACTTTAAAATATAATTTAACTAAATAATAGGTAATCATATGAAAAAAAATCCTATTATTTTTTTATCAAATGATTTTCATGCACTAACTAATAGATGTTACATGACATTTTTTTTTTAATCTCAGGCAAGACACATGTCTCACTTGAATTTTTTTTTCCTCGGAATGTAAGATATAACGTGTGTTGCCACTCATTGAGGCCACATGGTAAGATAGTCCAATCATTTCAATTGTTCATATTCTCATTACTAACAGAACTAAGTTATTGATAGATAATCACGCTTTAGTGATGAAAGTCTTCAAATTTTAGAGTTGAATGGAAGCATCAAAACTATTCTTTTCATTATCCTAAATTTATCTCCAGATGTTGTTTTATTTATACTCATTTTCAGCGCACCAACGTAGACTAAAAATGTAATTTAACTAAATAATAGGTAATCATATGAAAAAAAAAATCCTTTCATTTTTTTATCAAACGACTTTCATGCACTAACTAATAGATGTTACGTGACATTTTATTTTATTTTTAATCTCAGGCATGACACGTATCTCACTTGAATTTTTTTTCCTTAGAATGTAAGATATAACGTGTGTTGCCACTCATTGAGGCCATATGGTAAGATAATCCAATCATTTCAATTGTCCATAATCTCATTACTAACAGAACTAAGTTTTTGATAGATAATCACTCTTTATTGATGAAAGTCTTCAAATTTTAAAGTTGAATGGAAGCATCGAAACTATTCTTTTCATTATCCTAAATATATCTCCAAATGTTATTTTGTTTATACTCATTTTCTGCGCACCAACGTAGACTAATAAAACATCGCCACATGGTGTTACTATAGTCTTGATGCTAATCAAATCGTACTCACACCTGAAGATATCTTTTGTTGATCTTTGTTTGGCAATATGTCTTCCATTATTAATGCAGTAGCATAGAACTGTAAGCATGTCTTTAGGGGAACAAACCGATGAATGACATGTGATCGAAATTCATGTAGCGCGTCACTAAGGCAGCATACCCAGCACGTCTATAAAAGACCTACCGATGGAAAGAATCCTATAACAAATCAGGTTATGATAGACTTAGTAAAGCCATCTCTAATAATCCCTTTAAAATGAGATATCTTCCTAAAGACTTTTTGAGGTTTTGCAGTGATTACAAAGATTATGAATATTTGAAAATCGAACTAGAATCTAAGCAGATTGGTTGTGACACAGACCTAAATTAGGAGTAGATGGACACAATAAATTGGGCCCTTATTCATGCATAATTGATCGGAATTAAGAGAATGGGAGATCAAGATCTGGTGGATCCAGTCCCACCAGTTCCACGATCGAAAGGGAGCGAGATCGTGGAGCCTTGATTGAGTCATTTAAATGCAACAATAACTGAATCGATTTGAGATCAGGGACAGAATGAAGATGGCTCTGATTGAGCCCGAATCTATATGCAATAGTGTCCAATAGGGAACCATTTATGTAAAAGTGGATATTTGAAAACCAATAGTTTCAGATTTACAGAGATCTCCATATTTGGAATTCAAGCTGTAGATGTGAATGATCCTGAGCTAATAAGGAAACCCAGGGAGGGTTTTACCACCTCCATAACCTATTAAAAAAAAGTACGAAATGAAGAGCTTGAGGCTCACGTTAAACACAATTTATCTTCTTTTATATTTATCTTGGCATAGCCTAGTTTTAGCATAATCGCTACAGTACCATATGATTAGATTAAGCATCTATAATCCTAAGTTGATGGATCCCGATCAACCGAGTCCTTACTTGGGTAATATCTTTTTTATCATATCTTGTTAACCATCCGCCTTGATCATATGTTCTCAAAGACAGATCAAGTATTTATCTATTGTTTTATTAATTTATCTATTTATTTTATATTCTGTCAATCATAGTGAGCCACATTTACATATTAATAAAATTGGCATTGTTTTAGTCATTTTTTAATTTATTTGTTTATTTTCATTTCGTTGAGAAATACATTGGTTACAAGTAATAATAAAAGAAAAAGACTTTAAGGCACGAGACAAAAATAATTCATCAGGAAAGACTCACCCCCTATCCTTTCGCAAATTGCCTGAATTAATTATAACTAATGGTTGACTTAACAACTGAATTTTCGAATATGATCTTACGTAGTCATTTTACCACAAAGTCACTAGCGTTCAATCAAACATTGAGTTAAGTATGGCTCTGGCATGCCCGCACTTTCTAATCGCACACGAAATCTGAATACAAGCCTTTAATCATACATATGACCTCGTGTTTGATTGAATTAAACAAACATATTTTCATAATTATTCATGGAGCATGAGTATTATAAAAGTGCCCTTACAGCATCAATCCACAACATGGGTTATTCGATCATTGGAGCACTCAGGATAAGAGCTCTGACAGGGTGGCAATGTAGGTAAAACAAACTCTCTTGTGCTCACCGAGCCATAGAGCGTTTGTCCATGGGCTTGTTTTCCATCTGCCGCTACTCCGGTTCTAGGTTGTGTCACCCTGCTAGAGCCACACATTGATTGGTTTGATGCTCAAAAGTACAGTCCCTAGTGTTGAGCTTGTTGTATTTTAAAAAAGGAATTTTAAAATATTTATTTCAAATTTTCCTTTGAAAATGGTTTCCCTCCACAAGTTTGTTTTTGGAGTTTGTGCATTTTCTTTGTCCCACATCGGAAATAACCAAGGAAAAAAGCAAGTATAAAAGTAGAGGTTTTGCACATGGGCTAGGCCCTTAGGGGGCAGGTGAATTTTGTGGTTTGTGGGGAGCTATGCACATTGAACCATACTATGCCAAAAACCACACACGCGCGCGCGCCCGCCGGCCGGCCGGCCGGCCGAGCCGAGCCGCGCCGTCGCCGTCGCCGGTGCCGGTGCCGGTGCCGGGATCGGGTCTGGGTCTGGGTCTGGGTCTGGGTCTGGGTCTGGGTCTACTGTGAGTATACTTGCGCACCTTCCTTTTGCTCCAACGGACACTGAAAGTGTACTTGCACCAACGGTCTTTTGTTTTAAACGTCCAGAGAAGCGTTTGTTCGGATGGTCGCATCAGTTGGGTTTAAACCCAACGGACCTAACCCAATTCAAAACGGTGCATTAAGCACCTAATCAAGTCTATATATAGATCTGATTAATCCGTTTTAAAAAAGATTCGAAAATCATCTTCTCTCTCAACTTTACTAAAGCTCTGGACTCTGGTTTGATTTTCTGTTCTTTCTGACTCACTGAGTCACTGCATCTCGAGTTTGCGGTATACTTGCTGGTTCGAGCCCTGTACGGTGAGTGCACAGCCGGGACTAGGGTGATAGTCGTTGTATCCTGGAGGCCAACTGTCCGTGACTCCTGTTGCATTTGGAAAGCGGTCCAAGGAGGGCAGATTTGGTTTCAAGCCCAGTGACTCGTCACGCCTCGACTTAGTGTTCTTCAAATCAATAAGTTCTTTACATTCCTTTTAATTTTATTTTTTAATATCTGTCAGTTGTTTTCAACCTCTTATTACAACAATCTTGAAACCAAATTCAAGTTGAAAACAACAGACAGATTTTATTTCTGTGATCTTCTGTTGTCTGTTCCAATTTCAACTCAGAGCAGATTACAGTTCCTCTTGTGCTGTCTGTTCCAAACTTAATTCGGAACAGAATTTTACTCATTTCTCTTCAAACCAAAGTGAAGCACACATGGCTACTATCACAGTTAATCCTACTACTGAACTGTCCAAGATTGAACCCTTCTCTGGACAGAATTATAAACGATGGAAACAGAAAATCTCTTTTGCTTTACAAACCTTAAAAGTCTTTTACGTCTTGTCTGATACATTTATAGTTGACCCAGCCAACCAAACTGAAGTTCAAGATGCCAATAATTGCAAACATTACATTCTGAATACCTTGTCAAATGAACTGTATGATGTTTATGTTTTGTATGATTCTGCGAAAGAGATATGGAATGCACTTCAGAAGAAGTATGTTCTTGAAGACGCTGGATCTAAAAAACATGCAATATCGAACTTCCTTCACTTCAATATGACAGATGATAAACCTGTTACAAATCAAATTCATGATTATCAAAATCTGACTCATGAATTAACAATTGAAAGAATAAAATTAGACGAGGTATTTCTTTCTGGAGCGTTAATTGAGAAATTACCTCCTTCTTGGAAAGATTACAAAAATAAAATGAAACACAAAAAGAATGGCGTTTCTTTGGAAAATACAATTGTACACATACGTATAGAGGAGGCAAATAGGATCAGAGATCAAATTGGTGATGCCAATGAGTCTGTTTCAAAGGCTAACCTAATCGAATCAGGTCAGGAAAAGAAGGACAAAAGTAAAATACAATGTCACAATTGTAAAAAGTTTGGACACTATGCTAACGAGTGTAGGCTGAAAAAGAAGCCAAACAAACAGTTCAAAAAGAAAGGCAATTGTCATTTTTGTGGAAAACCAGGACATTATGCAAACGTATGTAGGCTGAAGAAAAAGAACAATAAGCCACAAGTTAATCTTGCTGAAACAGAAGCTGATACGGTTGTTGCGGTTCTGACCGAAGTCTTCCTTGTACACAACCTGGAATGGATACTGGATACCGGGGCAACTCGGCATGTTTGTAAGGACCGTAGCATGTTTATCTCTTATCAAGAAATAAGGGATGATGAACAAGTCTTCATGGGAAATGCTCGGACCTCTCCGGTTGCTGGAAAAGGAAAGTTAGTTCTTAAGCTTACGTCGGGAAAGACGTTAATGTTGAACAATGTCCTACATGTACCTGATATTCGACGAAACTTGATCTCTGGTTCGCTCCTCAACAAGGCTGGTGTTAAACTTGTATTTGATTCAGACAAGCTTGTAATGACTAGGAATGGTACCTTCATTGGGAAGGGTTATTGTAATGATGGTCTTTATATTGTAAACGTTGATAATATAAGATGTCATCCAGTTCTGCTTATATTGTTGAGTCTACTTCTTTGTGGCATAGTAGATTAGGTCATGTTAATGTAGCATCTATAAAAAGAATGAATAGGTTAGGTTTATTACCTAATATATCAGAAGAAAATATAGAAAAATGTGAGGTTTGTGTAGAATCAAAATTTCATAAGAAACCTTTCAAATCTATAGTTAGAAATTCTGAATTACTAGAGTTAATTCATAGTGATCTAGGTGATTTCAAAAATCACATGTCTAGAGGTGGTAAAAGATATTATATAACTTTTGTAGATGATTGTTCTAGGTATACAATAATTTACCTTCTTAGAAATAAAGATGATGCATTTGAAGCATTTATCAAATACAAGACTGAAGTTGAAAATCAACTAAGTAGAAAAATTAAAAGGCTTAGATCAGACAGAGGTGGAGAATATATGTCAACACAGTTTAAGGAGTTTTGTGAAAAATATGGCATAGTTCATGAAACCACTGCACCTTATACACCAGAACAAAATGGAATAGCAGAACGTAAGAATAGAACTCTAAAAGATATGATGAACGCAATGTTAAATAGTTCAGGTTTGCCTCTCAACATGTGGGGGGAAGCTATCCTATCAGCCTGTTATGTCCAAAATAGAATACCTCACAAGGTGTCTGGAAAGACACCATATGAACAATGGAAAGGTCATACTCCTAGTTACAAATATCTAAAAGTGTGGGGGTGTCTTGCTAAGGTAGGATTACCTGAAAACAAGAAAACCAAGATAGGTCCAAAAACATCAGACTGTATCTTTATAGGTTATGCACAACATAGTGCTGCATATAGATTCCTGGTTCTAAATTCAAAGAATAATGTTTTAGATCCAAACACTATTATAGAAGCCAGGGACGCAGAGTTTTTTGAACATGTATTTCCTTTTAAATCATGTTTGGAAGAAACAAAAGATGATAATACTTTGGATATGAACTTAATTAGTAGAACTATAGAAACTACTAATGAAATAGTGGAAGAACCTAATGCTTCTAATGAAATAAATCAAGAACCAAGAAGAAGTAAAAGGGCTAGAAAAGAAACTAATATGGGAGATGGGTTTTTTACATTCCTATTAGAAGATGACCCTGTAACATACTCAGAAGCTATAAATTCTTCAGACGCTACCTTTTGGAAGGAAGCTATAAAAGATGAATTACATTCAATAATATCTAATAACACATGGGAACTAGTAGATCTTCCTCCTGGAAGCAAACCTATAGGCTGTAAATGGGTTTTTAAAAAGAAACTTAGACCTGATGGAACTATAGATAAGTTCAAAGCCAGGTTAGTAGCAAAGGGTTTTAGACAGAAGGAAGGATATGATTATTTTGACACATATTCACCTGTAACCAGAATTACATCAATTAGAGTATTAATAGCTATTGCATCTATTTATAAGTTAGTGGTTCACCAAATGGATGTTAAGACAGCATTTCTAAACGGTGAGTTAGAAGAAGAAATCTATATGGAACAACCTGAGGGATATAAAATCATAGGACAAGAAAATAAAGTATGTAAACTTGTTAAGTCCTTGTATGGTTTAAAACAAGCCCCTAAACAGTGGAATGAAAAGTTTGATAATGTCTTAAAATCAAATGGTTATATTGTAAATGATGTAGATAGATGTGTTTACAGTAAATTTTCTGATAATGAAGGTGTCATTATATGTCTATATGTAGATGATATGTTAATCTTTGGAATTAACGTCAAACTTGTGAATAATACTAAACAACTCCTGTTTTCTAATTTTGATATGAAAGATTTAGGAGAAGCAAGTATGATCCTAGGTATTCAGGTAATCAGGAAAGATGATAATATTACATTATCTTAGTCACATTATGTTGAAAAGATATTAAAGAAGTTTGAACACTTCGATTGCTTACCTGCCAGTACACCATATGATTATTCTGTGCAACTCAAGAAGAATACAGGAAGTAGTATATCTCAACATGCTTATTCTCAAGTAATTGGTAGTTTAGTGTATCTGATGAACTGTACAAGACCAGATATTGCTTTTGCTGTAAATAGACTGAGTAGATATACACATAACCCTAGTTATGATCACTGGAATGCTTTAAATAGAATATTAAGATATTTAAAAGGTACAGCTACATATGGTATATGTTATACAGGTTATCCACCAGTATTAGAAGGATATACTGATGCCAATTGGATAACTGACTCTGATGAAACTAAATCCACAAGTGGATATGTATTCACAATTGGTGGAGGAGCAGTATCTTGGAAATCTACAAAACAAACGTGCATTGCTAGATCGACAATGGAGTCGGAATTCATTGCATTAGAAAAAGCAGGTTCAGAAGCTGAGTGGCTAAGAAATCTCTTGGCAGATATACCTATTTGGCCAAAGCCTGTATCGACTGTATCTATTCATTGTGATTGCCAGGCAGCTATAGCCAGGGCTAATAGTAAGATCTACAATGGTAAAAGTAGACATATCAGACTTCGACATAATATTGTTAGACACCTGCTGACTGATGGCGTTATTACTATTAATTTCGTACGATCGGAAAAGAATCTGGCAGATCCTCTGACCAAAAGACTATCCAAAGGGTTAGTCATAGAAACATCGAAGGGAATGGGGTTGAGCCTAACATTATGAGCTACCAGTGTCAGCAACCCAACCTATACAAGTGGAGATCCCATGCGATAGGTTCAATGGGTAAACAACAAGACACTAGGAGACTGGGAAGCACTGCAGTGATTTACCCCTTCCTGAGATGTACGCAGTGTAAACAGCAATGTTTGGGAGGATGAGTCTGAACTCTTAATGAATCCATAACCAAGATTGGTGGTGTATCCTTTTGCTGTGTGCACTTGATGGAATTCACCTATATGAGTGTGGAAGTTGAGGCCGCTTCCTATGAGATATTAGGCTATTCTCTAGAGCGCTCATGAAAATCCAGGTAAAGGTGCATGGCCGAAACGCACCAAACCGCAGAACCAGCAGTATCGGAATAGTTGTGTGAGTGGCATGTATGGCCGTTTACGTTAAAGGGTTAGGTTAAAGACCGATAGTCACCTAATTCCTGTAAACCTGTCTTGCTTACTCTAAATGTTGATTAAAGTCCGATAGACATCAACACTATTACACAACTGTTCTACTCTAAACTCGAAATGTTTTGAAATTTGAAACATGTGGGGGATTGTTGTATTTTAAAAAAGGAATTTTAAAATATTTATTTCAAATTTTCCTTTGAAAATGGTTTCCCTCCACAAGTTTGTTTTTGGAGTTTGTGCATTTTCTTTGTCCCACATCGGAAATAACCAAGGAAAAAAGCAAGTATAAAAGTAGAGGTTTTGCACATGGGCTAGGCCCTCAGGGGGCAGGTGAATTTTGTGGTTTGTGGGGGGCTATGCACATTGAACCATACTGTGCCAAAAACCACACGCGCGCGCGCGCGCCCGCCGGCCGGCCGGCCTGCCGAGCCGAGCCGCGTCGTCGCCGTCGCCGTCGCCGGTGCCGGTGCCGGGATCGGGTCCGGGTCCGGGTCCGGGTCTGGGTCTACTGTGAGTATACTTGCGCACCTTCCTTTTGCTCCAACGGACACTGAAAGTGTACTTGCACCAACGGTCTTTTGTTTTAAACGTCCAGAGAAGCGTCTGTTCGGATGGTCGCATCAGTTGGGTTTAAACCCAACGGACCTAACCCAATTCAAAACGGTGCATTAAGCACCTAATCAAGTCTATATATAGATCTGATTAATCCATTTTAAAAAGATTCGAAAATCATCTTCTCTCTCAACTTTACTAAAGCTCTGGACTCTGGTTTGATTTTCTGTTCTTTCTGACTCACTGAGTCACTGCATCTCGAGTTTGCGGTATACTTGCTGGTTCGAGCCCTGTACGGCGAGTGCACAGCCGGGACTAGGGTGATAGTCGTTGTATCCTGGAGGCCAACTGTCCGTGACTCCTGTTGCATTTGGAAAGCGGTCCAAGGAGGGCAGATTTGGTTTCAAGCCCAGTGACTCGTCACGCCTCGACTCAGTGTTCTTCAAATCAATAAGTTCTTTACATTCCTTTTAATTTTATTTTTTAATATCTGTCAGTTGTTTTCAACCTCTTATTACAACAGAGCTTACGGTTCGCTGCGCTGTAAGAAACTTATGCTCAACAGCTAGTTTTGATCATCAATATCTGCCGATGAAATTAGAACACTCAGGACCAAACTTTCAATGGCTCACGTTCAACTCTAAAACCAAAGGGTAGGATCATCATCAAAACTTTGTTATAGAAAAATAGATTATTCATTGTAGCAACAAGAATATGGACGGTTCAAACCATTGGACCATTTCAGCATGTGTACACCAGTGGATGACGACCATATATTCGACAATGAGTCGCGACGGAGGTAAACGGAGCTCTATATGCATGTAATCGAATGGTCATGGTCAGATCAGAATCACACAATATAGCTGGCTACCTGCCTTGAGTTATAAACCTACTCTGGGATATGGACACATCTATAGTGATGGGCCTTACTATTAAACGATGATCCAACGGTTATTCTCCAACAAAATGTGGATGGTCTAGTGTACGTCCCAGATCATTCATCCAGCACACCTTCCAATATGTAGCACGTGTGTTAAATATGAGCCTTTCAAATGCTTGTAAGCAATTCTTAAATCCTAGGACTAAAAAATCAGTCCATTTCACTCCTTAGGTGGGTCACACTGTAAATTTTTTGTCTAGCCGTCCGTTTCTTTTGTATGTTTTGGATTGTCTAAGATGAGAAATGACCTGAGTTTTCGGCCAGACGGTATAACTATTTTTCCCCCACCAATGGAAGGCTCAGATCTTTCAAAACTATTTTGCATTGTTACGGGTGCCTGAGTGTGGATGGGCAGGACATCCACACGCGAAGCAAACCACACACTTACCTTGCTTGGACTATTCTTGCATGTTACATTGTTTGCCACCTCTCATAGTACACGATCCATACAAGAAAGATCTTTTGGACCCTGAAAGTCAATGTCCTGGGCCAGGTCCTCGCAAGGTGCAGTCTCCATCTAGACCCGCTTGGATATGACCTCAAATTGGGACTGCCTACCTTCTCATATTTGCCAATGCACTAGAAGATGTGTTTAAATTATTTTTATTTTTATTTTTATTTGTTTTGGAGGGCACGTTTGGATGTCACTAAAATCCACATCATAGGACAAGATTGTCAAAAATATTAAAAATCCAAACTGTAATCGATTGCGTTTGTGAAAGATAATGAGAAGATAACCATGTGTGGTAATTACCATATGTTCAAGCTAGGTGGGGTGCGAACGTTTAAGTGGAATCTAAATCGTTCATTGGTGCGCCTCTTCGCGGGCTAATGGGAAGTACTAAGAACTGTCCAGCTCAGGTTTAAGTGTCTCACTTGCTAGCCCAGTTGGAAGACGCAAAGGTGTTTTAACAGCAAGCCTTAGGTTCAAAATGCCAAGGAGACACACTAACCCCACTGGTGGGTGGGTGCATGGTGTGACTAACCATGTGGGCGCATTGCGCAGCTAATAGGGTGGGTCAGTTGTATGACTCACGCTCACACCACAATGGGATTTCACTACAATTAATGGACAGTCGAATCCATGACCCCGTGTGTTGAAACTTTTGTGATTCTACCACCAGAGGCATGACTAAGGACCCAATCTACTAGCACCGAAACTTGATACATTCACCTGATGTGGCCCATCTGAGTTTTGGAATGTTAAGAGTTTTGATGTATCCCTTAATCTTAATTAATGAGCATACCTGATGAATGGATTGGATGACATATACACAACCCGATGAACACTTTGTTTCATTTGGAGATTCTATTGCCACTTCACCCTCCTCTATGTACCTCATTATTTTCCATTGACATGGTCACCCAACTTATGGATTAGGTTAGATTTGGGATCAAGGCCTAACATAAGGTGCACCCAATGGACACGTTTGATGCCACTCACACATCACAAGCCCCCCCACACAGCTCGAACATGTCCATATGTGATCATTCTCCTCCAAACAGTCCCACACAATCAATTTGTTGCGAAAAAGCCGTCCAATCTTGTCACATATGTGGGCCATCACACAAACTTAACTACGTTCCGAATCAACCACCATAACAATTCATAATCGCATATGTGACAGCGGTCCGATTAAGATCAGACGGTCCCTGAAGACAAAAATTCAGTACTAGTGACCACAGCCGCCCATTCAACGAATTACAAAGTATTAAATCCCACTAAAAACCATTTATTTTTCATTCGCGGCTAAATCCAGAAACCATATAATAAAATTCAGATAAAAGGCAAATCTGATATGTCTTCAATAGTATAGGATTGTAATATTGGAATCTTGGACTAAGGAGCACTCAAGCACATAAGTGCCAATGTCTCCCATTATTTAAGAAATTAATATATTAGATATTAAAATGTTAACAATGCTATTATTCTATTAGCTGACAAACTAACAACTTAAAAAGACATGTATCTTATCCATTGGGGTCGCTTTAAGACCCCACGATGTGATGTCCCAGCTACCATGTGGTAGATAATGCGACGTTTCCGGCATTCCATCTAAAAGCTAAAAATAGTATACTTAGTTTCTGTGATTTCTCAATGCCAAGTGTTGTTCGTCAAAAAAAGAATTTAGTGCCTTTGTTTTGTTGCAGCAAATATTATGAAATTTTATGATATTTTGCATAAAATTATAGCAAGAAATTTATAATATTTGGTTCAACCAAACACATACATAAACTTTGAGCTAACATTTAGGCCCGTTTGGATACGTATATAAGCCAATAAATTAATTTCTTAATTAGCTTTAAGTTAGTTTGGTAAGTGGTTGTAAAAGTAATTTATGTGATGAAAGCTAAATACTTTTATAAGGTTTTTTCAATTTTTTTTTTCCTCACTTTTTAACTCTTTACTTTTTTTCTTTCTCTCATCTCTCCATGTGTTGGATGGTTCATATCAAAGTAGGCTCCACATGATGGATGATCCATATCAAAGTAGGCTCCACATGATTAATGACCCATGTTAATATGAGCCCACATGATGGATGATCCTACATCAAAGGTCGACCCTTAATGATATAAATAGCCCTCATCCAAAGCGGGCCCCATATGAAAGATGACCCAATTCAAAGGTGGGGCCCACGCACAATATATAGCCCATATCAAAGGTGGGCTCCGCATGATGGGTAGTCAACATTGAAGGTGGGCCCCACATGATGGATCGCCCACATCAAGGTCGACCCCACATAATAGATGGTCCACATCAAAGGTCGACCCATAATGATGAATGACCCACTTCTAAGGTGGGCCCTGCATGATAGACGACCCACTTTAAAGGTGAGACCCATGCGATGGACAGTCCACATCAAAGGTAGGCTCCACATGATGGGTGGTGGACATTGAAGGTGGGCCCACATGATGGACAATTTATTTTGATGATAGGCTCCACATGATGGACAAATTATTTTGATGGCGGGCCCCACATGATGGATGACCCACATCAAGGTGGGCCCCAGATAATGGACTATCCACATCTAAGGTGTCAATGATGAATGCCCCGCATCCAAGGTGGGCCCTGCATGATCAAAGGCCCATGTCAAAGGTGGGGCCCACATTATGGATGGTCCATGTTAAGGGTGTCGATGATGAATGACCCATATCCAAGGTGGACCCACATGATGGAAGGGCCTACATCCAAAGTGGGCCCCGCATGATGGATCACCCACATCAAATGTAGGCCTTTCAATGTGGGTGGTTCACATTGAAGGTAGGCCCCACACAATAGATGGTTCATATTTAAGACAGGGCCATGTGGGCCCAACATAACGAACGTTCCACATCAAACGTTGGGCCCAGATGATGGATGGTGGATATCAAAAGTGGATGGAACCAATTTGAGGAATAAGTACCTATGTGATGGTGGAAATTGAGCATGCTGTTTTACTTTTTGGCTGGTAAATATGTTGTTTACCAAATGTACCTACTAAATAAATAGAAATCAAGATAATAAGTAGCTTGTGTAAAGTAACTTACAATCCAAACACCCCCTATTGATGGAGTGCTGATAGCTTGTAGGCACCTCTACTTGTGGTTTAGGCACTTCTAGCCGCAAAATGCATTATGATAATATATATTTTCTTAGTCTCTCTTATTATTGCATCTTGTGGCTAAAGAAGTCGCGCGCCACTAGAGGTGGCACAAACCAAGCCAGCTCGAAAGCTCGGCTCGGATTGATTCGAAAAAGCTCGGCTTGGATTGGTTCAAATGGAAGTTCAAACCAAATGAAGCCTCCAAGTCAAGCTCGTTTGAAAAAACAAACCAAACTCAAACTAGGGCAGTTCCAACTCGGCTCGACTCGAAGCTCGATTTGATTCAGCTCGGTTTGATTCGGCTCGTAGATTATAAGCACATTGTTTCTGTGATGTGATCCACTTGAGCTTTGGATATGATTCCATTTTGGGATCATGTCCTAAAATGATATGTAAAACAAATGGATAACATGGATAATACATGTACATGATGACATGGATAATACATAATACATATACATGATGACACACTGTTTCCTTGCACTTGTAAGATTATGCTTGTGTACTTTTGTTTGGAAAATACTCTTACATGTCTATTTTGAAGTTGCACTCTTTTGGAGGATGTTAAACATCATATAGTAAGATATGTTTGTACTTTTTTTTTCCTAACTTTTTAATTTCTTTTCTATTTAAATGAATAAGGAAAAAAAAGAGCCACTGTTTGTTTGAACTCGGCTCGGCCCGGTTCGAAATTTTCAACCAAGCCGATCCCGGCTCGAACCAGATTTTTCTGGAGCAAACCAAACTCGGGCCGCATGGGTCGGCCCGAAACCCAAACCAAACCGATCCACAAACTGCGGTGGTACAAAAACAAACCAAACCAAACTAGGGCTAAGTCGGCTCGGCCCGGATAGTTGCCCACCTCTACGCACCACAACTAGCAGTAAAGACACCAATAGATGATCGGTTCTCTGATTGCCATTTGGTTTGTTTATTTGCTCCTTTTAGATGATCCCAAGAAAGAGAGAATGGTGATTTGTGGCATACACGTCAATGTGGCACATGTTTAGAAGATCCATACTACTTGTTTCGTGGGGACCATCAGTTACATGTTTAGCAATGAAGGCTTACTCATCAAAAGGACCACACTGCTCACTCTTCACGAATCACAGTTCTTATTAGTGTATACATATGCAGTCCTACATATCACCATAAGACTTATATCATATTAGCTTATGTATCATATTAGCTTGTTTCTTTTTCATAGTTGTATATTTTCTTTTATTATAAATTAATTATAAAAATAGGAGAAAAGTATGAGCTCCAAATTCTTTGAAATTTCAATTACGTCGACTCAGTCGATTTAAAACTTAGTCTAGTCAAACAACTTGACTCGAGTCAATTTCAAGCCGAGTCTCCTGAAAGCTACTGGTGTGACTAGGTCTAGACTTGAAAAAGTCATTGATTGGTCTCTCAAGCTTGGTCTCTAAACCAACTTATTGAATTATTGTTAAAATTGAGCATGAACTGAATTATCCTTACCTCAGTGGTAGACTCCCAGGAGTTTCAACATGATGTATGGGGTTCGAGTACCCATAGGTAGTGAAATCCCACCACGGCATGAATGTGTGTGTGTGCGCATGGGGTGCAGGTGTAAAAAAATAAAATAAAAAAGAACATGAACTGAATTGGCAGCCTCACATTTAGGGAGCGTTTGGATCGTAAGTTAATCTTTTCTCTTTTTTTCTTTCTTTTTTCACCCACACATCTACACCCCTGCACACTCACACACCCACCCACACCACATGGGCACTCAATCCTTCCTCTCAGCGTTAAAACAGAGACCTATCTACCACTGAGCCATGGAGCCGAATCCTAAGATAAGCTACTTATGCCTCAAATAGCTTATCTTGATTTCAACTTATTAAACTAAAGTGATTAAGAAACTTCAAATAAAAAGTTACTTATAAGTGATCATAAACTAAACTTATCTTGAACAAGTTACTTATCTAATGTTGTAAATAGAAAAAATAACTTATTTGGTGGTATCCAAACAGGCCCTTAATAGCTACACCTACTAGCACTATGTTAAGGGGCTGCTGTGTTTTATTTTAGATATCTTTTCTACCTTATCTATGTACAACGATGTAAATTTTTACTACCATACTAAGCACTTTGAGTTTAATAATTTCAACATTGAGTTGAGTCCAGTTAAGACTCCCGGCTAGTTATCGAATTGAGTCAAGTTTTTGGATGAATGACCTGGACCCAAGGTCCCATTCAAAACTTCCAAGTTGGCATGTGTGCTCTGGTTTTATGGAAGACTGTCCAGCACATCAAATGAATGTTGAGCAATTACCTTTATGCATTTTGATTAATAAAAATGTTAAACTCATTTATCAATACATAAGGCCTTTGGTTAGGTATAAATGCAAGTAAATGATGATAAATAAGTAGGGGTGAAAATTGGGCGGGTTGGGTCAAGTTAGTTTAACCCTAACCCAATCCAAAGTTCCTATACATCAACCCTAACTCAATCCAAAGTTCCTATACCTCAACCCTAACCCAGCCCAACCCAGCCCAACCTCACCTCACCTCAGGTTGGGAATTCTCAACCCAAGCTCAACCCAAGCAGGTTCGGTCAGGTTGGTCGGGTTGGTACATGCTAATATTTTCGTTATTACATTAGCCTATTATGCATTAATATACGTCTTATTTTTTTATACTTATGACTTTATTAATTATATATGTTGTTATTTATTGTAAAGAATTTTACTTTTTCTAAACAAATAAGCTAAAATATAGGATAACTACTCCTTTTACACTCAAATCTATCAAATTCAAGCATATCAAGTTTCAAACATTATAAGTTTTCTTACTAAAGTATAAAAAAATTCTAAGTAACTTGTATATAGATCGGGGTCGGGTTGGGTCGGGCAACCCAAGGCTTCAACCCAAGCCCGACCCAAGCTTTGTCGGGTTGGTGTTTGCATAGCCCAAGCTCAAGATTGGATCTGATACTTCATGCCCAAGCCTAATCCGTCGGGTCGGACGGGTTGAACCCGCCCAACTTTCAGCCCTATAAATAAGCAATGATGTCTTTTGATATTTATAGCAGTAAAGATGTCGACAGGGGTGGATTTTGAAAAAAGACTCACATCAGCTATGTTGGCCCCACCATGATGTATGTATTCTATCCATGCTATCCATTTATTTTGTCCAATCGTCTTAGGGCTATTACAAAAACCCAATCGCGTATAGGCACTTGGAGAGCAGGAACAACAAGATGTGATTAGATCAAGATGGGACAGGGATAAGAGTGCTCCACTGGCTCCTCCTTCACGGAAGGCATCAAGATTGAGTGGGGCCTACTTCATCCATACTGAACTTTCACTGGAAGAGTTTCAAAATTCATTCCTAAGAAAACAAGACCACTATCACCCCTATCGATGGCATTTTTTTCTAGTTGGATGGGCAGTTTAAAAGTAAGAAATGGTCTCCATAGCATTATAAAAGTCATAGTACCCTATTTGCATTCTTTACTCAGACAGTCTAATCAAAAGATCTGAACCGTCTATTAAATCCAAACATATTTCATTAACTATTTTGCAAAATTTCATTGATTGGATTATCCAATCCACCCTTGAATTAGCTTTATTTTCTATAATTTATACCTTTTCCAACCGATGGATGAGATGTTTGCAATTGCCTAACAAAAGTACTTCTATAGAATCACAAGCAATCAATGACTGGTCCTAACAAATGGAAACGAATCAAATTGTTGATTGGACCTCTTTTATGTAAACAAACCGTTCACATTAAAGCCATTGATCAAATGGTCAATATTTACCGGATTGGTGCGATGTTTCCATGGTAGCCAATGAAATTCGTGGTGGACATAATGAACGGTCTGGATCAATAGATGTGATTGTCTTAGGACACTGGAGCATTTCTCTTAAAAAATAAATTGTAGAAATACAAGGTTACTTAAAACATTATGAGAAAAAAGAGAGTTCACTTTCAGTCGTCTTCAGTAGAAATCTGACGAGCCTCACTTTTATCCCTTCACGGCTTGACCGGCCCTTTCCGTAACCCATGGTCTGCCGAGAAACGGCATTGCAGCCGCTCATGAAGATGAGCAAATAAACGCGCCCTGCACCTGCTCATGTATAGCACGTGTGAGCAATCCGTGACGTTCATCATATGGGCCTCTACTTGAATATAATATAAACTATAAATTTTCTGATTTGAATGTGGACCACTGGTTATGCTTTTCCTGACTGTCTATTTTGTTACACGTGGGCCTCGGTCAATTTTGTAATATCCTGATTTTTGAACGTTCATTCAGCATGACTTTCGGTCAGGATCAGTACACGGGCACGTGCGAAGCTTGTATTTGTCACGCGCAGATGTGCTGCTGCAGCATGCATGAATCCAGATCCTCTGTTGAATCCGAGCGGAGGTTCTGAATTCGGATCCTTTAGGTCCTGTTTGTTTTTCCATGATACATGTAAATATGTGGTAAATGGTAAATATGTGGTGAAACACCTTGTTTGTAAATGGGTGAGTAATTTCACCTTAAAAGTCGGTCCAAAAGTGTTGACTCAAACTTGTGGGCCCTACCACAATGTCTATGATATATCAGCAACGTTCATATGTTTTATTAGCACATTTTGGGGCATGAGCAAAAAAAATGAGGCAAATCTAATACTCAAATGGCCCGTACAAAAGGAAACAATGGTCTTACTTCGTCCACCGTTAAAAGTAATTTCTTTCATTGGGCCCTCATTGAGGTTTATTCATCATCTAACCGGTTCATATGGTCACACAGACATGGATAAAGGGAAAACATAAATTTCAGCTTGATCCAAATCTTTTAGGGCCCCCAAGAAGTTTTTAATGGTACGCGCTTGATTCCCACTGTTTCTTTTGGTGTGGTCCACTTGAGCTTTGGATCTACCTCGTTTTTTGGTCCACGTCCTAAATTCAACTTGCATAACGAATGGGCGGTGTGGATAAGCCACATACATCACAGTGGGCCCCACATTTATTGGACAAATTTCTCAATTTTAGTGTTAGGAAAAGTAACCGTCGTCACTGGCTTCATGGGGAATGATGCAGTAATTATCTAGGTAAATAATTATTACCCATTTACACGGTAATCACAGTTGAGGGGAAAAATCAAACAGGCCCTTATTTGAATCCGACCGAAGAACCGCTGCTTCTGCTGCTCTGATTAATCTAACTTATCCTGACTGTCTCAGAGCAGTTCAACTCTTACACATTGGCCTGACCAATCAGAGAAGGGACGAGCAGAACAGAATTTTTCTGCTGGGCTTCAACAGAGGATCCGGACTCAGCATGCAAACATCATCCTGTAGTTTAAAATCAGATCGACCATGTGTAGCTGCCACGTGGCACGCCGGACCGAGACCGCGTACCTAAAGGCTGGAACAATTGCATGAAGCTAGCCCACCGCGCCGGGGTTGGTGACACGGGTGCGGATTCGGTGTTACCGTCGGGCCCACATTAATGATATGTTTTAACATGCTGTCCATCCGTTTCTATAGCTTATTTTAGGACGTGGTACCAAAAATTAAGCATATCCAAATCTCACGTGCACCAGACCACAGGAAACATTAGTGAACGAGTGCCTCACCAGTAAAAATTTCAAAAGGCCCATCGTATGGTTTTCATAATTTTATTTCCCATCCAACCTGTTGATAATATCAAGAAGAATTGGATGAAGGAAAAATATAAATATCAGCTTGATTCAAAACAAGTTTTTAATGGTAATTCGCCAATATTTATAGTTGTATGGTCCCCTGAGATTTTGATCTTCTTAATATTTGGGATAACATCCTAAAATGATATTTAAAAACATATGGACGGTGTAGATATAAAAATAATAGGTTAAAGTGGGACCCACAAAGTTGGGGTAACAACCACTAAGCTGTTACCCGGGTAACAGCTAATCCGCTCCCTGGTGACACTGATGCCTGATGACGTGGACTGAAACCGCACCTATTTTACGCAGCTCGTATAACACCCAAGATCTGTGGGGCTCACCTTATTTTATTTTTAAATCCACTCCGTCCATCAGCTGTGAATCCTTATTTTAACCGTAAATACAAAATATAATACCCGTTGGAAACTTCAATTGCCCACACCAACAGTAATAGTATAAAATTGCTCCTAAGACATTTTTTTTTATCTTCACTTTTATCTTCCGGCCGACCTGAGCCGTGGATGTGGCTGAGTTTTTTTTTTTTCAGAGCTTAAAATCAGGAATAAAACATGATGGACGGATGATGTTACATATACAACATGGTGGGCCCCACAGGGCTTGGATGTTTTACGCGCAGGCGCAGTTGTTGCGGAGATTCCGGCTGTATGATCTTGCTCGTTACTGCCACGTAGCTGATTTGACCTACTGCCACCGTTCCAGTTCTTATATGTCAACCTGCGCCACGTGTCGTGATATGCGGACACATGCCAAAACACGAGTGACATGTGGTGACGCCCGCAGCTATATTTTATGGAAGGGAGGACGGTAGCTCGCCGGACCACCAAATTAGTTGATCTTACTCCTTTGGATGGTCGTCGAAGTGGGACCCAAATACATCACACCGTGCAATGGTGGACCCCGCGTGAAAACGAGAGTTGAGCCCAATCAAATCAATGGTCCTAGGTTTGGAAAGTTGGACCTCGACTTTTTACCTAATAGCACCTGCACTGCAACTATTGGTGGGAATGATCACACACGTACAAACGGATGTGAAGCTCCCCGGTTGTGTGGGCCCCTCTGTGATGTGCCTCTGTTTTCCAACTTGTCCATCAAATGCAGTCTTGTGTTAAGCCCAAGCCCAAAATTCGGTCTATAAGAAACTCAAGTAGGTCCTGGTTTCAAGTTTCAACACGGGGTGATGGGTTCAAAGTTACCTTTGTATAAAAAGCCACTGTCTGAAAAGCATTGGATTAATTTTTAAATGAAGAAAAAAATAATTAGCCTTTAAAGTTGGGCGAAGTGACTAATCTAGTGAATCATTTAAATTTTATACCTACATTATGTGTCAAAAGTTCTCGTGAAGTTTTGATGAAAACTAACACATTTCTCTCTATATATATACACACAGGGAATAAGGCTGTCAACAGGCCGGGCCGGGCCGGGCCGGGCCTGGTTTAGGTCTTGTCTCAAATTTTAAACTGTTGAGTGCCTACCCTATGAAATCTCTGATTTTTCAAGCCTGAGCCCGGCCATTGATACGGAAGCGAATTGTGTAGTGAGAAACTCCGCACACATAAAACTCTGTGGGGCCCACCGTGATTTATGTATTTTATCCACTCCGTCCATACATCTTAACACACAATTTTAGGTATGATACTAAAAAATGAAGCTTATCAAAGTCTAAAGTGGACCACACTACAGGAAAAGTGTGAACTAAATGTCTACCATTGAAAAATTCTTGGGGGATAGAGACGTTTTGGATCAAGTTGATATTTGTTTTTTCCCTTCATCCATGTCCATGTGATCTTATGAAAAAACATCACTGTGGGGCCTGAGAAGGTTTCAACGGTGGAAATCATTATTCCCATTGTTTCCTGTGGCATGGTACATTTGATATTTGGATATGCTTAAATTTTGGGCTCAACCCCTAAAATGAGCTGGAAATGGACGAAATAGATAAATAACCTACATTCTAGGTGGGCCCAACAGAAATTACCCTGCACGATAAGAGCGCGTGGAGTCAATCTGATTTCCTATAATACTCTTAGTAGAGAAAGAAATACATGTAGACTGATTTTCTCTCTCTCCACGCGTGCTGGCCACAGCTTCTCATTCCTCAAGCTATCTCATCGCTCATTCTCTCTCCCCGCATGCACTACACATGCCATACCCACCTTGTTTTGGTAATTAGAAGCACTTTAATACTTTGGAAGAGTGATGGATGACACTTCAACACTTTAATACACAATTTCCCACCTTGTGTATGTGGTATGCAAGTTAAATTATCCACATTATGGTTCCCACTCTACATGCGGCGTAAACTAAAAAAATAAGCTTATTTGATTATCTGAGTATCTGAATAATGGACAGTTATTAAATGATTAAAAATGAAAAATACATTTGACTTTTTTCAACAAACAACTGTCCACAAATTAGAGGTCAAGGTTGCTCAACCAATATTATTTTTGGATTATGGCCTATAGACGATAGCTTCCACAATTTAGTTGTTTTAACTTGACCTAATGCCATGATTTCCGGTATAGCAGGTGTCAATGCTGGTCGAGTATCATTTAATTCCCCTTTGATGATTCTTAAACTACATATGGCAATCCTTATACATGTGACGGATCTAAAACCATTCATTTGGTGGGCTTTACTAGTGATGTGCCATGGTCTAAAAGTCACATGACCCTAACTAGTAAATAGTCAATGGAACTTTGGTCGACGGTTTCTAAATACAACCATCCATTTTTTTCCTCCCAAAAATCCAATGGCTGGGATGGTGAATAGACGTGATTTTCAGGCTAGCCCATCCAAGGCATGCTGTATGATTTAATATGTGCGACGCGTGCAATAAAATATAACATTTGATGTCAATTTTGAGGGCTAGACTCCCATTATAGTAATCGACATTTTGAAAATGGATATAACGGCAACGGAATCTGAGAGCTCCCAGTCAACAAATCTAGAAACAAAGCCAACTCCCACTTCGGGAAATGCTTCCACCGTAGGTGTAAGTAATTGTACTAAAACAATGTAAAATAACCATTACTATAAATTTCTTTATACATGAAAATAAGTAGAAAAAAAAAAAACAAGATATATGCAGTTTGTTCTAATAATACGAATATATTTATAAAGAAGCGCCCACAAGTCATTCCACCACAAAAAGGAGAATACACGACATAGAAGAGGAAATGTTCAAATACAATGTGTACAAGAAACAACTATGATAACATGTAAACATTTATCATTTTTCCATTGGAAAATATCTTCTACATGAAGCTAAGGTCAAGCAATAGGTGGTAATTCATCCACCTTATATCCGGCACTCATGTAGGGCTTATTTGGTCAGCGGAATTAAATGGCATGGAATTGTATTAGATGGAATTAACACCATTATTGCATGATGATTGCATTTATGAAAATACCATGATATTTTGATCATCCCATCTCACATTTGGGATCAAATTCTTCATTTGAAAAAAATATAGGATTAAGTGAAGCCTGCGTTTGGTGGATCATCAAATTGTAATCAACGGACCACATTTCACAACTAATGCCGACCACCTGTACAAATGTGCACCTCGAATGTCACATGTAAAGGGTGCATATGAAAGGACGATGTGGATAAAACTCATGCATCAATGTGGGGCGTACAAATGTAGTGGATTTTGAAATCCACTAGAAATCTTACAGTATCTACTGCTGGATGATATGATACCAGAATTGATCTAATTCTTCTTGTCGTTTTCGAATGCCAGACGAGATTTGCACAGGGCCAACTGCAATTCCATATTACCTAATATTCCAATCTAATTCCATGCACCAAATAAATCATTGCTTCCATCTATAACATCCAAATTATGGCACATTTGTAGATGAAATATATTTCTAAAATCTTATTGATCAAGTGATCCAATCATTTAATATATGGCTATCAAATTGATGATTGAAAGTAGGAAGTGGTCCAAATTTCAAGGATAAGGCCAAATTGTAGATAGAGCATAATCCAAAACAATTGCATTTTGGGGTTTTTACCATTTATGTTTTGTGATTGTTAGTCCACCTACGCCATGTGATGAAGAGTCACCACCATTTATTTTAAATGGAGGTCCCATATTTTGAATATCTAACTGGTCCATTATTATTTATGGGGCTTGCCTTTCTTGGGGATCAATAGCATTACACTAATGCACAATGCCAAATCTCATTCACAACAATTTGCCTGATAGATATAGATAATTTCTAGAAAGATTTTCTTGTTTGAATAATTTCACGAGTTTGACCTTGTTGCTCAATTACATATGACCAATGTTTCAACATTAAAGTAATAGGTTTGAGCTCAACTTACCTATAAAAAATCAGAAAAAAAAACTCCTTGAAAGTAAAATATTTTTAAAACATTTATTATAAATTAATAAAAAGTTCTGATATTTTAAATATGTATATATGTTTAATGAGTTACTTAAGATTTTAGATAATTATTGTGTTAAAATCACAATAATTTCATGACAGAATCGTGGAAAATTGAAAACTGTCAAGAGTTTGAATATCACATGGCATAAACAGAGTAACATCATTTCATTTCTTTCTTTCTTCCCTTTTTTTTGGGGTGTTTATATATATATATATATATATATATATATATATATATATATATATATATATATATATATATATATATATAAGTATGGTTGATGTCCTCTTTTATTTTCGGTATGTTATAGGGCTATGGCTATTTTATATCATTCAAACGTCTGTCAATCTGTCATCGTTAGGATCTTTTCGTAATTTATGATCATGGCTGCATTGATGGAGATGAACCCATTCTACTAAGAATCTATTTAAGAAGCAAATGAAGATGGGCCCATGGGTGAAATTAGCAATCGAGCAAGCTGTCATTTGGATCTTACTCTCCAAATATGAGTCGACGAATATATGTGTGGGAGATCCGAGCCATTCATTAGCTGTACTGTGTGTGTATAACAAAAATAGATGGCAACAGAACTCAGAAGGTTGATAAACATCCTACATTCAATTCACATAGTTGCACACTTGATTACTGGACCATCATGTTTTCCAGGCCTCAGCATATAGCAATTAGTATTGTTCCTGAAAATAAAATCTTCCCGGGTATAGAAAATAACGGGCTCACAACTAGGGACAACACTAGGTTGATTAGGGCCGAGGGTTAATTAATATTGGCTTGGCCTACTCCTAAGGTGGGTTTTAGCCAAGCTAGCAATAGTAGGTCAGGTTGTGACAAATGTCACTAATATTTTGAAAATCTCACAATATTTTCATAGATAATTCATTCCATGATATTATCATGATAATATTGAAATATTTTTAAAATCTAGGCAATTTTAAAATTCTCACAATTTTACTGCAAAATTATTACAATTTTTACAAAATAAATATTTAAAAGTTAACTAAATTTATTTTTACCCAAATTCTAAAAGCTTAAAAACATTTATTAATGTATCATAAATATTTTTTCTTTTTAGCAAGATTTTCCAATATTACCATAAGAAAAACATCAATATGAAATCCCCCCCAAGTTGTTGGTGGAGACTTCAAACGACTGCAGAAACAAGGTCTCTGATCGGTTGGCCAGTCTGGCCAAACCAGTCCAATTTCCCCTGTGTAGGCAGCGTAGTCTCTGGACAAATTTTTGGTTTTCCAAACTGGTTGGCGACCTGTCGAATTAAGAGGTAGAACGGGTCAGGTTATGACTGAACTCTCTAGACCATTTTTTGCTATACTCGACCAATCGACCAATGGGGTCCGACCGGTCGACTGTATAAGTAGAGGTGCGTAATCTTGCACAGCTTGTTTCTATTTTCAGTTGGAGGTTTCTATAAACACCTCCAAATCGTGTTTAGAGGTATCCTAATCAATACCAAAGTGTCCTAATTCGATATTAAGGTTTGAGGAGAGGATCGTGAGGTTTGAGAGTGCTTTGTTTATCTCCTGAGTTTGCTTGTGGGTAGATTAGCTCTGTAATCTTCTGATATTCATAGCGTTGCTATCGCTTTATGCCATGGTTTTTTTCCCACAAGGATTTTCCACGTAAAATTTGAATTGTCTTTGTGTTGTGTGCATGTGTGATTGATTGTCTTGTGATGATTGTTTGATTCTCTACGGTACTTTTGCTAACCAGTAATCCCAACACATGTCAAGAAATAGACGAGGATGAGATTTTCTTACCATGGGCTCAGCATAGAAACTAGACCACTTTCGTAAATGGGCTAAGCCTAAGTTGAACCCTAAGTAAATCGACCTGCCCATGGAGGTTGTCAACATGTTGGCTATATATATGACCTGACTTGGTAAAAAATGCTTGCTTAGATCCTAAGAATTTAAGAGAAAAAAATATTAGATTCCATTTAAAGTGAACAAACAACGTTAAGAAAATAATGGACTCCACAAAATAACATTAATGGACTCCACAAAATAACATTACTTTTATTTATAGTCAAAGTGTTTTGCACAAAATACAAAATGATAATTATCTAATAATTGAATTTTTTACTTATTATTCAAGCATCACCTCTTTATTTAACAACTAAGATCTAATGCTAAAAAATGTAAATAATTGTTGTTCGTGGATTTCTCATGTCCAAATGGCAAAATAATAGAATATGAGCATATACATGTAGTGACCCCTTCAGTACCAACTCAGTACTGGTCGGTGCTGGTCAAAGTTCTGTGAGCCCCACCATAATGTATGTGTTTTATCCATGCTGCCCTTCCACCTTGACATCTCATTTTAGGGCATCATCCCAAAATTAAGGCATATCCAAAGCTAAGTTGGACCATACTGCAAGAAAGAGTGAGGATTGAATGCCCATCGTTGAAAGCTTCACGTGAGTCGCAGAAGTTTCGAATCAAGTTGATTTTTATGTTTTCCCTCCATCTAAGTTTATGTGACTTTATGAACAAGCTGGATGGCAAATAAACATGGCAATGGACGTCACTATCCCATCCCACTGCTTCCAATAGTGTGGTCCACTTGAGCTTTAGATTTGCCTGATTATGGGACTCATACCCTATAATGAGCTCGCAATGTGAATGGATAGTGTTGTTGCCCTCAATTTTTTGTTACGCGTGTAATGTGTGTGCGGACGTGTTAGAACTGAATGTACAGCTCGATTCAAATCGAACAACGATGACCCCAAGTGCCAAGATAGGTAGATACGTCGTAATCAACCATGTGTGACAAATATTTGTACAGATTGATCGCCTATTCACTCACCTGCACAATTGTTTTGATAAAGATTAGACGATATTTTGAAGGTAGGGTTCGTCCTCCAATAACGAGTTACACCTCTGCCCTCTATACGAAAGGACTTTCAATTCATAATGAAATAAAATAGAAAATGAATAGTTACAATGGGTCGCATGGAACGTGCTGCAGATCTCCTTTTCGAACAAAATACTTTATTAAAATGAGTCCAGCGTATGAGCATAGACTTCGAGTACAACTAAAGTTATCTGCTACCGGATTACTGCTACCAACTTATTGCTATGGAATATAAAGAGCAGAATTATGCTAATGACAACGAAAATAAAACTAAGGATGCTGATTATACTAAGGAATGTAAATAGCAAAATGCTAAGAAGTATGATAATTGAAAGATAGATTGAGATTTGATTTGGTTGGTTCTGAACCCCTTATTTTGTTGCTCTCCTTACTTATTTATAGGCTTGCTTGATGGTGAAGAACTCTCTAGATGCATCCTACGTTCTTTTTTAGGCATCATTTATCATGCCACTTGTCCTTATAACTTCTTGTAAAACGTATTCAACTCTCCCACGTTTGGTAGTTACAGCTTTGCTCCCCGACACTTGTCATTATAACTGCTTGTAGAATAAACCCGACTGCAAAATGCACTCAACTACTGTTCCAGGCCATAGACCATACTTAACCATTGTTCTAGGCTACAGACCTCAATCGACCACTTACAACCTTGCTCGGCCACATTTCGTATACAACAAAACATGCTCTGCTATCCCCTATTGCAAACTACATTCGGCTACATTCCTCAAATAAAGATCTCAATCAACCAACAGTGACTTGGCCGCATTTTCTTGAATGAAGATCTCAATCGGCCAATCTCCTTGGAAGCAAACCATGACACACATGGGTCAGAAATAGGCACAACAAGGGTAGATAAAAACACATGCATTGTGACGGGCGCATAGAGCTTTTCCAGTACCGAGCTCGTTACTTGAGTGGTCACTGCCGAATCCAAGTCCATAAATGTGATGTTTTTATAGTACCTATCCTTCTATTCAAGATAAGAATGGTTAGAGGTTAGATGATTCTGGTGACGGTCCACATTCAATTGAAAAAGAGGTAATGAGTCATATGCAGAATTGTTAATCTTTGCTATCTATCTAAGGTATAACGATCTGGTTACCATATGCACATCTACGGTGTGCCAAGCAAATAGCGTGTTTCTTTTCTTTTTTCTTTTTTAATGCTTTTTTCGCTTATACCGACTTGAAGAGGAATGCAAGGAACGATACGTGGCCTACCTGGATGAGATCTGGACCACTCACCGGGTCATCCATACGGTAGAATATCCAAACCTCAAAATTCTCATAAATCAGACCGTCCAGCTTCCAAGAGCACATTTCAGGAATCCATACCTTGGAAGAGTATGATGGTTCATGCACATGCACCGGGAAATCGTACAAGTGACTTGCAAATGACTAAAATCGAACAACTTAAATTGCTGCCCCACCATAGATAGATCATAAAGCAAATTAGTTATCCGTTGGGTGGACACTAATGGATGGTAAAATTAAAATAGTTAACGGTCCAAAATCAACAAACAAATTTCCATTAAGCAGAAGCTAATAGCAACCAATAAATCTGATTTTTCACCCGTGACATATTTATAGTGGTATAAATGACTTGGACCGTTTAACTTGGGTTATCTTTTTGGTTCAATGCCCAAAAGCTCATGCCTAAGAAACATATCACCACCTCCGAAATCACAAGGGATGCATGATTCTCTGGCAGGGACGCGGATTGTGCAGCGTGGTGAGTAAACTCAGTGTGGCCCACTGTGATGTATGTGTCATTATCCATGCCGTTCATCCGTTTTCCTAGCTTATTTTAGGGGATGATACCAAAAGTGAACAACATCCAAAGCTCAAGTGGATCACACCATAGAAAACAGTGGGGATAGGTTGAAACCTTCCTAAACTTGCTCCAAAGCTTCTGTAGAGCAGGAAGGTTTCAATTGTAAGCGTTCGTTCTCTAAAATGAGCTAGCAGAAAATGAACGGTGGGCCCATAGAGTTTACTCACCACGCTCTAGCATGGTGAGTGACTCATTACACAATCCGCGTCCCACTGGCAGATGCGCGCGTACGCACCTGTCATTATGCACATGGAATGCATGCACCTCTATTCAAATATTTAAAACAGTGGACCCCACTTAAGTCGGTGGATGACCCAAAAATAGACACGGATTGCATACGGGTCCTCCCAGTACCGGCTTGGCTACTAGCGGGTGTTTTGTGGCCCTACCATGATGTATGTGTTTTATCTACATAGTCCATCTATTTTGCCAGCTCATTTTAGGACATGAGCCTAAAAAACGAGGCGATCCAAATCTCAATGGGACTACACCACAAGAAACAATAGTGATTGAATGCCCACCGATGAAAACATTCACAGATCAACAAAAGTTTTAGATGAAGCTGATACTTGGTTTTCCCTTCATCCAGGTCAGTGTGACCTAGCCAACAGTTTGGATGGCAAATAAACGTTATAGTGGGCCTTATAAAGCTTTTAATGGTGCACGTTCAACCATCACTGCTGTCATGTGGAGTGGTCCACCTGGGATTTGGATCTGCCGCATTTTTGTGCTCATGCACTAAAATAGATAGACAGCATGGCTAGACAGCATGGATAAAACACATACATCATGGTGGGGAACTATAGAGCACCGACCGGTAGCGACGTTGATACTGGCACGTCAGTATTGTATGCAATCTGCGTCCCCGAAAATATCCCTGAATAACAAACACCCCCATTTTTATGAGGGCAATGATCACATAGATTCCAACGTACGGTAAGTGCATGCAACAAGGAAACCCTTTAGATGGGCGGGACCCACTGCCGGGTGAGTGCTGCCCAACCCATCAATTAGATGCAGAGTGTCAGTAGGCTGGAAAATGGATACACGAGGATGGCCCGACACGGGTTGGGCATGGGTGTCATTAAACGGGTCCGAGTGTGGGTTTAGGTTCTCGATTTTAGTCCAATCTGCAAGGGCCCGTTTGGATTGTAAGTGACTTAGAATAAGTAACTTATTATGGTTTCTACTTAATCAAGAGCTGAACATATTTAGGGCCCATTTGAATAGTAAGTTGCTTAAGATAAGTTACTTAAGATAAGTTGCTTATGCTACAAGTAGCTTATCTTAGTTTCTACTTATTAAGAAAATAAGTATGTTTGGCTTTTTCTCTCTTTCATCTCTCTATAAAAGTTAAAAAGCTAAAAAAAATTAGTTAAAGTGATTGTATACTTTTATATATATAAAAAAGTTACTTATAACCGATCATAAACCAAACTTACTTATCTAAAATAAGTTACTTCTATTGTAAGTAGAAAAAGTAACTTATTTTGTGGTATCCAAACGGGCCCTTAGTAAACAACTTACTTATCATCTAAAAGGTAGAAAAACATGTTTAATTATCAACATCACAAGTAATCATTCATTAAGTTTATTCGGTCCCCCTCACATCCACTATCCATCATGTGGGCTCAACCTTTGCTGTAGATTGTTCATTGTATGGCCCTACTAATGTGGGCCGTCCATCATGTGGGCCCACCTTGGATGTGGGCCTTTTAGCATTAGGGTATGATCTTTAATGTGCACCATTCATTAGGTAGGGCCAACCTTTAATGTTCGCCATCCATCATGTAGGCCAACCATCAATGTTATTGTCCATCATGTGGTTCCCATCTTCAATATCCATTGCTTATCATGGGGTGCCCACCTTTGATGTGGACCCACCTTGGATAGGGGCCATTCTCATTAGCCTAACCTTTGATGTGGACCGTCGACCATCATGTGAGGCCCACCTTGATATGGACCATCCATCATGTGGAGCCAACCTTTGATGTGGATCATTCATTGTGTGGGCCATCATCATACAGGGCCCACCTTGGATGTGGGTAATTCATCATTATGGCCCGACAGTTAACATGCAACATTCCTTTTGTAGGGCCCGCCTTTGATGTTGGTCATCTATCAAGTAGGGCCCACTGTCAAAGTTACTATGCATCATGTGGGGCCCACTATCAACCTACACTGTGCATCATGTGGACCCACTATGCACACCCACATTGTCCATTCATGTGGGGCCCACCTTGAAATTTATTTGCCATATAATCTATTCATGTGGTCGCATTGACTAGGATGAAAGTAAAGCGCAAATATTAACTTGATCCAGCCGTTGCGGACCCCACTATCTGGACAGTGGACGTCCACTATTGACCTAGATCAGGTGGCCCACTGTGATGTTTAATTGCCTCCACTCTATTGATTAGGTACACAAGACCTGGATGTAGGGAATGAACAAAGATTAGCCTGATCCTAAATTGATATGGGCCCCACCACCAGAAACAGTGGGGACATGCCTACCTTGGAAACCTCCCTGAGACTCACGATGGCGTATGTCTTAGACCCATGTTGTGGGTGAGACCCACTGTGATGTACATATCTCACATCCATGCGATTGATGTACATGTTCTATCCACTCGTCCATCTATTTTGCCAACCCTATTAAAGCATGAGTAAAAAAGTGGAGCAAAATCAGATCCTTAGTGGGACCCATCATTGTGAGCCTCTTGGGGTTCTACAGGTGGACCCCACACTAAGAATCAGTGAAGATAATGACTCTAACAGTTGAAACATTCCCAAGTAACCATTATTGAAATGAATGATACACAACATACTTATGAGCTTCTCTTTCCTTTTGTCTTTATTGACTCATCTATTTAGTAACTTATGAAAAGTAGAAAAGCTATAAAAAAAAATTAAAAAAAAAACTAAAACAATCATGTACTTTCAAGTAAAAAAGTTACTTACATTTAATCATAAACCAAACTTACTTATCCGAATATAAGTCATTTATCTACTGCTGTAAGTAGAAAAGTAACTTATTTGGTGGTATCCAAATGGGCCTTAAGTAAACAGGTGTGGTAATACCCCAACCTATTCTTGAGTCCCACCCATATCTGATAATATACAATGGATATTACGTATGTTTGTGTATTTCATGTGTTGAAATAGTGGACCATCTAGATCAAACCTTCCAAATCTCTATTTTGGCATAAAGATGTGACCGTATGAGGTGTAAAATGTCTTATGATACAACTGCCGGTGTACGACCCATTTCGAATTTATATATGAAATGAAATCTTCATGCATAATTTAATACCAAATAGGCCTAAGTCAACATTTTTTTTTTCTTTTTTTTTTCAAGCCACATAAAAATTTGGGCATACTCTTAAGTTAAAATAAGCCGTGCTTGGGTGGAACTCTGCATAGGAATATATTGGACAAAAGTGGAGGGACACTCACAACTCACAAAATAAAAGCTCGAGCTATTAGAAGATGGCATATCAATGTATATCAAGGACTCTAACAAGCTAATCCTTTTATATCCAATTGCTGGGGCCAAATATAAGAAGATCAATGTCCATCCCTTGTATCCCATGGGTTGGGTTTAAGTGCAGATTTAGTGGAGTTTTCACTAAGGGTGTCAAATGGGCAGTCAACTTAGCAATGTAGGGCCAAGGCTTAGGCCACCAAACTTGGCTCAAGTGTCGGCCCTAGACCTGAATTCTCCGCCTAGTATGGTTTAAAGATACTTGTGACTCGTTCCCATTTAATGTACTTGTGTAGTTTATACGTACTCGTTGGGTTTTTATGGAAAACACAATGGAATTTAAAGTTTAAAACTAGATTTTCATAATAATGCAAGTCATCTGTGGAAAAATCGCTCAATGAAATCGTCACCAATCCCAATTGAGGTAGTCTTTCCTCTATTTATCACATATAGAAGGTCGAGAACCTACATCACGATCTCTGGTAGGGCTTGAGATTAGACCTAAGCTATCTGAGGAGAGGATCACATGCCCAGGCAGAGTGTGTGCACATGTGGTTGATGATAGAGAGGCTGGGTTACACTTCTTCCTCTCTTCTCCACTCTCTGTAGCTCTCTCCTCACATATGATTTGGGTGTTCAAGAGGACTTGGATATTGAAGGATTTTCTCTCCCCCACTCTTGGATAGGATCCTATATAGGGAGGAATATTAGGATTTCAAGAGGTGCACCCAATATGGCATTATGTCACCTTATAAGTTTAGTGTACCCTACCATGAAGAAAATATATTTATCTTCCTCGTCCATGTACCCAGCTGTCCAAATTTCTACACTTTCTGGTCATCATCATCAGGTAATCTAGTTGTTCCAAGGAGTGATTGATCGGATCCTGGTTGTTGGATGTCCATCAAGTAAGATTTAAAAAATCACTAGTTAAAATCCAAAGTTAGTAGTTGAAAACCTATAATTAACTAATTAAAAACCATAAAAGTGTTAGCCAGCCTTTAAAACACTTGATAGACTGTCCAAACCCTAAGATATATAATCCACAATTTATCCCTAGGGTAGACCAAGTAGATCAAATACTGGATAGTGTGCGCTTTGATGACTTTGATGAAACCTTTAGACCACACTCACTTTTAGTGGCTTCTAAGTAGTCTCATAAAGCAAGCAAAGGAAGTATCAATAATGATCTTTCTATCAATAGATCCTCAAGTGAAGGGATTTAACTAAGCTATTTTGTAGTTTGGGCATGATAGGCTTCCCTGATTATTGTATATGATTTTATCAATATTAATGATCAAAGTCCTAAGCTAGGAACCATCCACGATGCACTCACACACTCTTGTGGGGTAGGGCAAAGCACACCAACATCGAGTTAAACCCCGGCAATACAGATTGTCCATCTCAATGCCAAGTCCTATCACATAATATAACAAATTTGAATGTCACAGGTATGCTCAAACTAGTTGATGACGATGGCCGAGGCAGTGAGATCCATGAATCACATCTCCCTAGCCACAGCCACAGGCCAATGTGTTCAATTTCAAGGTACCTGTGGACAACAAACCCAAAATAATAAGCGTGTTCCACACAAACCAACTAGACTAATGAATAATAAATCTATAGTAACTAATCAATGAGCAGCTAACATTGGTTCTCTACCCCAATAGAGACACTCTGGATATGGGGTCATATTTAAACGATCAAAAGCATTTCTGTGATGAGAATTGTTGTGGCATGGAAACTTCTTAGTTGAATTATTTCAAACCATTGATCATTTCACTCTTTTTAGAACAATACTTTTTTGGCCCAATCAAAGCGATGTGTTCTGACCATATCAACCATCATACATTTATATTATAAATAATACGTACTTCAATGGAACATCTGAACCATATTGAAAAGGGGCGGACGACTTCATCAAGATCACCTGGAGTGAAAACTGGTGTATCAGACCATCGAATCTGCCTTTCTTTTGCGCTGTTCGGAGACTAGATGCAAGTGATACTATTTAATAGTTAAATTTTAAATATATAGTGTAAATAAACTGAGTCCTCTCATGGTATTCCAAGCCATGTTTGGTTGACAGCTAAAAAAAATGAGTTTATTTCATTCTACTTAGCAATAACCATGTGTTAAAGACCAAACTTTATATAATTTGTTGATTATTAATATTATTTTTAAACTCTAGAAAATCTATAATAAATAATTAACAGTAAGGGTTGACTCTCAATCGAACTTGGGTCAATCTTGATATGGATGATGGATCAGGTCCATTTTAGGCTGGCCCAAACCCGAAATTAGACCCATTTAAATACAGATCCAAATAGGGCCAACTTCAGTGGATCCTTAACCGTGGCTGTACGTTGATCTATATTACTTACATCCATGCCATCCATCCATTTTGACACCTCATTTTAGGGTATGATACCAAAAATGAAGCAGATCAAAATCTTAAGTAAACCACACCACAAAAACAGTATTGATTAAATACTCACCATTAAAAGCTTCTTTGAGGCCACCAAAATGTTTATTTAGTATCCAACCTGTTGATAAGGTCATAAAAACTTGGACTAAGCAACCACACAAATATCAGCTTGATCCAAAACTTTTGTAGCCCACGGCAACTTTTTAATGGCCAATCGCCACTGTTTCCTATGGTGTGGTCCATCTGAGATTTGTATCTGCTTCATTTTTATGATTAAGCCATAAAATAAGCTGTCAAAATGGATGGATGGGGTGGACGTGAGGTACATACATCATGGTGGGCCCATAGTTTTACATCCAAACTTTTCCAACCGGTCCAAATTGAAATCCAAATTTTTGGTCCATATGTCAAGAACTTCCCAGAGAAGGAAAACCAAAAGACATTCAATAGCCTACGGCTTGGATCTTCAAATCGAGAGGATTTTTTATGCACAGGTCCGGTGTGTGGCCCATCAGAGCATCACCTTTAGAGCACTGGACCCTGGGCCTACCCCCGCAAATTGCAATCTCTCAGCTGAGCCGGAGCCCAGGCCCGTTTGGATGCACCCTTCAAACCGCGTTTGAATGCATTTTGCCCTTGTAACGGCAAGGGACCCGCAAATTGATCACTACGTGGGACACACATGCATCAAATCCACCCCGTCCATCAAGTGAGCCATGGAATTTTCACCATGGATGCTAAAATACAGTTTAATAGAACACTTACGTAGCGGGAACGGTGCAAAATCATCCCTAAAACTCTAAATTCACTAAGTGTGGCCCACGTAAGCGTTGTAATATTTTAATTTTGGGAGATTCCATTCATCATTTATGTGTTTCATCAGATGAATGGATTGGATGGCATATGAACACAATGCAAAATGGGCCGATTTTAGTTGTGGGACTTTCCATCTCAACTGTTTCGTGTAGCCCAACTGAGTGTTCAATCGGTCTGATTTTTAGGTCCCAGTTCAAAAACAAGGTGGCACAGCTGATGGAGGGAGTGGATCTCATGATGAAGTCGTTCCATCCACGTCATTGAAAGTAACTACACGAAAGTCACAAAACGTTCTGGTCCCAAAAGGGTGCTCGGATTCAGTCGGCCCGGGACGTGACCGTGGGGCCCACATTGTATATCCATTCCTTCCATCCGTTTTTTCAGATCATTTTATGACGTGGGCCCAAAATTGAAGTATATCAAAATCTCAGGTGGATCACACCACAGGAATTGGTCGTGATTGACCATTAAAACCTTATCGTCGGCCACAAAAGTTTTGAATCAAGCTGATATTTCTATTTTACCTTCATCCAGGTCTGTTTGACTTTAAAACAAGTTGGATGGCAAATAAACATTACGGTGGGCCCTATGAAAATTTTAAAGGTAGGCATTCAATCACTACTGTTTCCTATGGTGTGGCCCACCTGAGATTTGTATTTGCTTCGGTTTTGGTCACATTCTAAAATAATCTGGAGAAACGGATGGACGGCTTGGATATATAACATATACATCAAGGTGGGTCCCGCAATCACGACCTGACCGAACGAGGTCAGGACCCGACCTGATGAATCCGCGCCCCCGAAAAGGCCCTTCTTCGAAAACAGGAAGAGCGTCCAAACGGGCCGTAGCTTGCAGTATCGAAAAACAGCTACTTCGTCGATGGAATGGGAGTCGTTCTTTCTTAAAATGCATTGCCCATCACCACCACCTCCTCTTCATAGACTCCTCTTACAAACCATCAACCTCTCCACCTTCCAATCCCGTATCCGGAAAAATCCAATTTCCATACATACCCACCGACCCAAATCGACGTCGAGCGCCATTCGGATCGTCGAATCAGCTCCTACCATCGATGCGGAAGTTTCCCGTCGAAGAGCTGGTTCTGATTCCAAGCTAGTTTTGATCAAGTACTCCTCGATGTTGCAGGACTGCGCGTTGAAGAGGTCTATCAACGACGGGAGAGCGGTACATGCGCATTTGCTGAAGAGCGGCGCTGACCCAGATTCCCATCTCTGGAACTGTTTGGTCAATATGTATGCTAAGTGCCATAGCGTCGGCCGCGCACGGCGGGTGTTCGATGAAATGCCTCAGAGAGACGTGGTTTCTTGGAATGCATTGATTGCCGGATTCGTAGAGGAAGGAGATGGTAGCGAGGGTGTTCTTTTGTTCTGCGAGATGTGGAGGGAAGGGATTCGGCCGAATGGGTTTGTTTTTGCCACAGGTTTGAAAGCTTGTTCCAAGTGTTTGGACTTGGATTTGGGGGAGCAGGTGCATGGTGAAGCAATAAAGTTTGGGTCGGTATCAGATTTGTTTGTGGGCTCTGCTCTCGTCGATCTCTATGCTAAATGTGGAGAGATGAAGATGGCAGAGAAAGCATTTTTCCACATGCCTGTACACAATCCCGTTTCTTGGAATGCGTTGCTTAATGGGTATGTTCGGATTGGTGATGAGGAAGAGGTCCTGGAGTTGTTTCACAGAATGACAGACTCGGAGACAAGACTGAGCAAGTTTACTTTATCCTGTGTTCTTAAGGGCTATGCGGGTTTGGGAAATGCAAGAGAAGGTCGGGCAATTCATTCTCTGTTGATCAAGATAGGATCCGAGCTCGATGGATATCTTAGTAGTAGTCTTGTTGACATGTATTCAAAGTGTGGATTGGCGGAGGATGCATACAAGGTCTTTTGTAGAATAGAAGATCCAGATGTGGTTGCTTGGAGTTCTATGATCTCGTGTTTGGATCAGCAAGGGTGTAGTAATCAAGCAGCCGAACTTTTCAGCAAGATGGGAAGAATGGGTGTTAGGCCGAATCAATATACTCTTACTAGTCTTGTTAGTGTGGCTACTGATCTTGGTGATCAGCGATATGGTGATAGTATCCATGCTTATACTAGGAAAGTTGGATTTGATACTGATATTGCCATTGGAAATGCTCTTGTTACAATGTATATGAATTTTGGGGCTGTTCAAGATGGTTGTAGGATGTTTGATGCTATGACAGATCGGGATACGATTTCATGGAATGCTCTTCTCTCAGGATTCCATAATGGCAACGGCTGCATGGAAGGACTAGGAATTTTCAACAGAATGCTTGTGGAATGCTTCAAACCTAACCAGTGCACATTCATCAACATTTTAAGATCATGTGCTAATCTCTCAGCAGCAGGCTATGGGGGTCAGGTTCATGCCCATATCATTAAGAATGGCCTCAAGAATGATTCTTTTGTAGGAACAGCTCTTGTTGACATGTATGCAAAATGTGGGTGCTTGGAAAATGCTTTTCTAGTTTTCCAAGGATTGGATGAACGGGATGTGTTCACTTGGACAGTGATTATCAGCGGATATGCACAGACTTATCAAGGTGAGAAGGCTATTGAGTGCTTCCGCCAGATGCAACGGGAAGGTGTGAGTGCCAATGGGTTTACATTTGCGAGCTGCTTGAGAGCTTGCTCGAGTGTTGCATCTTTAGAAAATGGTCGCCAGCTTCATTCTTGGGTCATTAAATCCGGGCAATTAGGTGATGGATTTGTAGGGAGTGCACTGATTGACATGTATGGGAAATGTGGGTGCTTACAAGATGCAGAGGTAGCCTTTTCTGAATTAGTACAGCGAGATACAGTTTTATGGAACACCATAATTTGTGGGTATTCGCAACATGGCTATGGAGAGAAGGCTCTTGAAGCCTTTCAGAGCATGCTAGATGAAGGCATCAGGCCTGATGAGGTTACCTTTGTTGGTGTTCTCTCTGCTTGTAGCCATGTGGGCTTAGTTGAGGAAGGGCAGCAGCACTTCAATTCGTTAAGTACAGTTTATGGAATTACTCCAGCAATCGAACACTATGCTTGTATGGTAGACATCCTTGGTCGGGCAGGAAAGCTCAATGAGGTCAAACACTTAGTTGAGAAAATGGCACTCGTTCCCACTGCCTTGATTTGGCAGACAGTTCTTGGGGCTTGCAGAATGCACATGGATGTCAAATTTGGGGAAATTGCAGCAGAGAAACTCTTCGAAATAGAGCCACACATGGACTCAACCTATATATTACTATCCAACATTTACGCAGCTGCAGGCAGGTGGGCTGATGTTGTCAAGGTCAGGGCATTGATGTCCAGTCGAGGGGTGAAAAAGGAACCTGGCTGTAGCTGGATTGAGGTTGACAGTCAAGTTCATGTATTTTTGCCACAAGATGGCTCACATCCAAAGACAACGGAGATATACGAGAAGTTGAAGGAATTGGGGGAGCAACTAACTTTAGCTGGGTATATTCCTAATACAGATCATGTGCTCCATAATGTTGCTGAAGATGAGAAAAAGGCATGCCTTCTTCACCACAGCGAAAGGTTGGCCCTTGCTTATGGCCTCATAAGCACAAAGCGTGGAAAATCGATCCGGATTTTCAAGAATCTCCGTATATGTGGAGACTGCCATAACGCAATCAAGCTCATCTCAGACATCACGGACAGAGAAATAATTATTCGCGATGTTAGCCGTTTCCATCACTTCCAGAATGGTTCTTGCTCCTGCAGGGATTACTGGTGACTGTGTTTCCGAGATCTAATAGTGTTGTTCAACTTTGGTTCCTGCTGATGATTCAAAGGGCAGCTTTTGTATTGCTGCATTTTGAACTTTAATGCAAAACCACATGCTCTTTGTGCTGGGCATTGACAAGTGCAGGTTGACCTTCTGTCATAGCTCCTTCATGCTTTTGTGTATCTTATATTGCGACGATGCTATAGTCAATTAAACTTTGTTCCTATGATCATTGTCGTGATGGCTTTTCATGTGTTTCTACTTTATTCATACTTTTGCAGTGAACTGATCTAAAAGTCTCTAAAGCCCAAGGATTATCTCAAAATAGGCCTCTGTTTCTAATGCTTGTCTTCCTATCTTCAGAAGAGCATCCGTCCTTTCCAAAGGTTTGGAGATTTTGTGTCTGCTCTCCTCCTCTGTCTTGGTAACACTAACCCTTCGAACATCTCCGTGGCAACATAATATTGAATTTCTATTTATAAGAAATATAATACTGAAATTTGTCTAGATGCCATTGAGGAAGCAGATGAATGTTTTTCAATCTAAGACACTTCCCTTTCTCTGATTTCATAGGCCAACACATTGGGAGTGAAAGCAAGCCCGATTGCCAACTACTGTAGTCAATTTCTTCATGACTCTGGAAGCAGTGTTCAAACTGTAGAGGTATGCAGCTAAAAAATTGCTACTTACCATCATGCTTCTGGTAATGAGAATATTGCTGCAAAATAGAATTTGAAACAAAGGATAGAGATACCTGCAGTGTTCCTAGTTTTTACATTTATTTTCATTGAGCAATAGAATTCATTGTGTTGAGGATGTTCCTGACTGTCTCAAACGTGACCAGATCCACTCGTTGGCATTCTGCAAGATTACTGGCACAAACTGTCTCAGGTTTGAGTTTGCTCATTGAGGGAACATCAGGTAGTCTTTTGATTCCCTTTGCCATAACTAGCAGAGGTTTACTCTAAAAAATAGCAAAGGTTTAAAGTATTGGCTGAAACCAGTATGTATCATGTGATGGGTACTGGTTTCAGTCTCAGGCAATCTGATACACTGCCTACAACCATTTTACAGGGGGTGACTCCCTGTATCGCCCATGATCCAGTTGACTCCGTCCAACTTGGCCAGGCAGGGGTGAAACAGACCAAGTTGTGCCCCGTGACTTGCCAAGTGGATGGCTGTCTGGAACTCACTGATGTGTCTGAAATCCATACTGGTTTCAGTCCTAGGCGATCCAATACGCTGCCCGCAACCATTATACAGGGGGTGACTGTTCCTGTATCACCCATGTTCCAGTCGACTCAGTCCAACTTGGCCAAGTAGGGGCGAAACAGACTGAGTTGTGCCCTGTACGACTTGCCATTGTCTGGGACACACTGATGTGTCTGAAATCCATACTGTCATTGGGTTCCCTCACCTCCACCCCCCATTTTTGGCTTTGGGCCCTCTAATCAGGCCAAATTAGAACTCAGGTGGGCCACAACACAAGGAGCAGTGATGGAGGATGCGCACCATTGAAAAATATCAGACCTTGTGTGGTGCCCACTGTGGTGTTTATATGCCATCCAACCTGTTCATAGGGTGCGCCCCACCAGGATGAAAAGGATGCCTGAAACATCCAAACTTAGGTGGGCCGCCCCACCTGATTTGAAGGCTTTGGGAACATTTTTACATTGTTTCCTATCATGTGGGTGACCTGAGTTTTTAATCAGCTTGATTTGTGGCACCTCTTATCTACATGGTATGGCATACGTGATGCATAGGATGCCACACATGTATCACTCTGGGCCGACAAAAATCTCAATGGTATCAAGTCACTGTATTCAAAATCATTTCAGTGAAACTTCACAATGTAGGGGCAAGGAAGGGTGCCTAGCACCTTCCCACCGCTGCTGCTCTTATGCAGAATCTCTTCTTCTAGACTGTAGTAGGGTCGCCTTTTTGTTCCAAATCCCCCTTTTTTGTTTTCTTTGCAATAGTCGGTCACATGTTTCTTATCAGTTATCACCATTAAGTTTTTATAATTGGTTAGTGGGGACTCCTAGTCTTCTGCCACTCTCTCCAGATACTGTTGCTGGCCTTTCGACAGTTGCATAAGAAAATGGTTGAGAAGGCACAGAGAAACATTTAAATATTTGGGGCAGAAGCCTCTACAGAAGCTTGTATAGTGATGTTGCTCTGCCATCCCACACTCCTTTTTTCTGCGAAAAGTGAGAAATCAGAACAAAGGGAAGGAGTTCCGAATACAGAGCCAAACGACTGAGAAATCTGTTTACCAAAACATCCGAACACCATTTGCCTCTCTCCCAACGCAGACAAACAAAAATGTTTAGCCTAGAGGCAATATCCTAAATTTCATTGGATAATCAATTTCCATGGCTTGAGCCTCTTAGTGGGTTCCCATGAAATGACATTGTTCTTCCTCTCCTATTGTAGATGTGCTCGTCAGGGTTCAAGGAAAGCATGCAGACAATCACCAATGTATCGATTACCGGCAGCATTGAATGGGATATGGATGCTGTCTATTACAATTATTGACATGACATTCAATTTGCCTTGGACATTTCTTGGGGTCGGCAGGTATGATTACTTCCACGATCAGGTAAGAAGGTTGCAATTTCACTTGCTTCCTCTAGTCTTGAGTCCCTTAAATTTGTTTTGTATACTATCTTATAGTTGTTCGTTCTTTAAAATAGCAGGGTTCTAGCATTGCCCACCCACAACCGGAGAACAAAGATTGGATAATGCAGGGGCATTTTCACACCGGTCTTGAGTGGAGTGGCCTGTGTGAAGCAGGGGCACACTTGGGATAGGCGGCCCGTGTAAGGCAGGCCCACCCGTGTGAAGCATGTAGCTAGTGTGATGTGAACCCATGTGAAGTGGGGCCCACGAAGGAGGGCTCAGCCGAGGGCCTGGCTTGTGGGAAGCAAGAGCCTGAGCTATGAGATAAAATGATTGATTCACCATGCTCTATCAATTTAAGCTTTTAGACCCAGTGGTTAGTTGTCCTGCATCATCGGAATTGTATGCAACAGTCAGTGCCCTTTAGCTATCCATTTCTAAAAGTAAAGGGGAATATATCTGTACCCATTTCTATCTCGTATTTCTGTTATTTACTGACTCTATCAAGAGCACCACCAATGCGAAGGAGGTGCACACGTGCCCATTTGGCATGTGTGCAAGATCAAAGCTGGGCCATCCCTGCAATGTAAATGCCAGCAAAAGGCATTGTGGAATCAAAGCCGGGCTTTACATTACATTCATTCACCATGTGCGGAGTCTTAATTATTGTGGCCATGCATGTTAGGGACCGTTCAGAAACCTCCTTTTACATATATCAAATTATACAAAATGATATACAAGTTCTCCTTTGTGCATGCTTTCTCCTTACCTTTTCTTAGTTTTTGCTTTTTCTTCTCTGATTAGTGATTACTGGGTATCGAGCAGTTGGCAGTGGGCGTTAGAATCCTTTTGGGCTCTTGTGTCTGGTGATGATCATATGCGGTGGTGAATCATTGTATCTTGAGAATAGCCTCACAAAGACCCAGCACGCTGGGAGTTCTCGTGCAACATGACTAGCCTAAAGAGAATGATTACGAATTTACGATTGTGCCTTGACATTTATCTGCTCTGTTGTGGGGCTTTAAGTTTGTACAACTGGGCCGTTGGCTTCGTGATCCGCAGTTGACAGATTTGCTCTACTCTCTAAGGCCCTTGCACCAAAAGTCTCCCAAAGCCCTTGCCCATCTGTTGATCTATAAAATAGATGGTGGTTAAGAGAAAGCCCGTGGCCTGGCTCGGGCTTGGCCTCAGCCCATGCTTAATCACAGGAAAGGCTTGGGCCTGTTTGTTTTAGCCAATCAAGGGCTTGGTCCTAGGATTTAGTCTGCAAGCTGGGCTTGGACAAACCTCCGCTCGGCCTGGCCTAGCCCATTGACACACTCCTTGTACAGTGTTGGAGGTCTAACAAAATGAACATGAATGTCCTTGATTTCACAGAGACGTGGACCTTTTCTTTAAGAGTATTTTAAAGAAAGCATTTGGAGATTTTTTTTTTCTTTTTTTTTTCTTTGAAGAAGAAGGGTTGTAAAATATTTTTAACATTTTTTTTTCCTATAAAAATGCTTACTTTGAAAATGTTTTCCAGAAGTAAATTCCCTCTGAGGGAAAATGTTATTCATTTTCTTGGGAAGTATTTTCCACCCAAATACTTTCCGAGCTCTGAAACAGGCTATTTGGGCTCGAGAAACTCAGATGGTTTTATTCTATGGTTTATGTTAATGGGCGCATTACAAAATGGATTAATGTGGTCACCAATTCCAATCAACCAATCAATGGCCCACCTTTTGATGTGGGGATCTAAATCTACTTGTGTCATGTGTGGCAATTACTATTCGCATATGCACGAACAGAGAAAGCCCGAATCACATGGTATGCAGGAGAAAACCAACATCGGAGGGTTTGCAGAATGTAAGCTCCCTAACGCGAAGGATCACAAAAGGAGCCATGGCTCGGTAATCTAGACCACTCATCTGTTGTTTCCCAACATTGATGGATCCTGTCCCTAAAATCTCATCGATTGTACAAATACACAGCTAGGAAGAGAAATACAGCAATTATACAATACAACTGAAAATTTTCCTAACATCAGTGGCTAGAATATCACGATCCGCTAGATTTTGTGGAAAGAATGGGACGCAACAGACCAATGGTATGGATTATCGAACCATGGGCCTTGTTTTTCGGAATAGAAACCCATGCATACTGTGAAACCAGGCTCGTACCCTGTTTAATCGCTCAGCGAAAAGAGCAGTCCTCGTTCACTAACTTCAGCAACTCACGTTTAAATACCGGAAGAAAAGGACAGTCTGCTCATCATGTGGGGCCCACCTGTGACAAAGAAATGGACGGCCAATAAGAATAGGCCAATAGACCACTTTGTACGCGTGGCCTACCACCAGATGGGATGACTATCCTTATTTCTTGCAATCTACGCCTTGGGGCCGTCCAATGTGCGGTAAAGAACTCTCAAGGTGGGCACGGATTTGTTGAGGCAGGGGTTACAGCTTAGTGGGTGAGGCCCTGACCGTGGCCCCACCTCGTATGTGTTGTCTATCCAGGCTGTTCATCTGTTTTGCAGTTCATTTTAGGGCATGATCGAAAAAAACGAGGCAGATCCAAATCTCATGTGGACCACACCACAGGAAAACAGTGGTGATTGAACGTCCACTGTTAAAAACTTCCTAGGGCCCACTTTAATTTTTGTTTGCCATTCAACCTTTTGATTGGGTCACGCGGACTTGGATGAAGGAAAAACACAAATAGCATCTTGATCCACTACTTTTGTGCCCCCACGAAGTTTTTAATGGTGCGAATTCAATCTTTACCGTGTGGTCCACTTGAGATTATCATCTGCGATAATCTGCCTCATTTTTTGGATCATGATCTAAATTGATACAGCAAAACAACTAGATCAACGGCATGGATACAAACACATACATCAAGGTGGGCCACATCAGTAAGCAGATCAGGTGGTGTCGTGGTGATACCGAAGTGGATCCTAAAAGGCTTTTATCAGTAGGTTGGCAGGCAAAAATACATTACGGTGGATCCTAAAAGGCTTTTATGTTTAGCATTCAATGACCATTGTTTCTTGTGGTGTGGTTTACTTGATATTTAGATTTACTTCATTTTTAGACCATGCCCTTAAAAGAGTGGGAAAAACTGACGTACCACATGTATATACAACAAATATATCAAGGTGGGCCCATAATCATGGAAACACCCACTGCATGTTACCTGAGTATCACCTGGTCGGGTCCCCATGGTCAAGGCCTCACCCAAGTTAGCTGTGTCTTACCTAACCTGTGCCCCGCACACGGATTAGGTGCTACCCCATATATCCAAATTTTGGAATATACAGTGGCCATGGTGATGGTTTACTCACACTGTCCATCTATTTTCCAATACCCTAGTTGGAAGATGGTAAATGAATGTAAATGTAAAGTGGAATTAGAGGTAAATGAATTGGGAGTAAATAACTTATTACACAGTGTGGATCCTCGCCGTTTCACGCTCCCACACGCCATTCTCGTCCCTTCCCCTTTCGAGAAAAGAAGGAGAGGATGCATGAGTGCGAATCACCGTTTGTGTCACTGGCTTGCCTCGTTCTCGAGGGCTTTGTTTGGTTGTCGTGTTAAGCTGGATGTGTTTATATAAGATCAGAGTCGCCACTAGCCAGTTACTTCGAATCTACAGTCGGCTAGACCCCGTAGAAACGTTAGAAAAAGGGATCCGAAGATTCCTTCCTCTAAAATGACTCCTTTTGATCTGCGGCCAGAGATTTGAGGTAAAGGATCACGGTTACAGGGTGAGAAGAGGTTAAGCACCCCACACACTGCCCGTACCGAAGTACGGTCTCTACTTCACAGAATCGAACTAATACTTGAAAGTCTGTTTTAATCCTCGTACATTCTCATAGATGACATGATGCATGAATGCAAGTCTGAACAGTAAGAGTTTCTGATGGACAGGTTCCAATAACAGGCAAGCCCAGAGCATACGCTCGAACTGACAGGTGCTTAATATAAGACGTATGTAGTGTGTTTGAATAATCAAGGTGCTTTATAGTGAAGCATGAATGCAGGTCTGAACAGTAAGAGTTTTTGATGGGCAGATTCCAACGACGGGCAAGCCCAGAGCATACGCTCGAACTGACAGGTGCTTAATATAAGACGTATGCAGTGTGTTTGAATAATCAAGGTGCTTTATATGTGAAGCAGGGGGGTTGGAAGAAAAGTAAATGCTGCACTTATGCTAGATGCAAATGAGATGATGCTAGAAAAATAGTAGCTAGATGGACGGAGGTGTCGCAAGGGTTGGCTTCGAGTGGCTGAATCAAGACTTGTATGCCTTGGGAGACTTGGACCAGTGGTCAGGCTGGGCTGGACCAGGGCTAGGCTCTCCTCACTCGGGTTCTCCTCGATGGGAAAATGGGCTAAGGGGTGGAGAAGGGAACTCGAACGAACGGGCTCTCTTTGGATGGGTTGCTCTGTTGAAATGAGAAGGGGAGGGGGGTATTTATAGCAACGGGCAGTGGCAGAACTCGTAAATATTTTTGGGCGGCCCGCTGTGAGCCGCCCGTACGGTCACTCCTCGATTTCCAGCGAGGTATGGTCGTTCCCTCGGGGCTGCTGTTTGGCTCGGTGGGTCGGCTCAGTGAGTTGACTCAGCGGGTCGACTCGGTGATTTGACTCGGCGGGTTGACTCGACGGGTTGACTCGGTGTTTTGACTCGACGAGTTGACTCAGCGGGTTGACTCAGTGGGTTAACTCAGCGAGTTGACTCAGTGGGTTAACTCAGTGAGTTTGACTTTTTTATGATTTTTTGACTGGCTTTTCTTATGGGGGGTTTTTTAGGCTGATGTCTAGGACTGGGTTGACTAGGTTCAGGCTTGAATTGGGCTATGGATTGGGGCTTACAAGGGTGAGTTTGGCTGAGTTTGGACTTGGGATTTGGGAGTATGGTTTTCCATTCATCCAGCTATCTCTACCAACAGTGTAGCCGAAGGTGGGGTGTCTACACACAGCTATGTTTGGATGAGAGTAAATGAAATGCATTGGAAATCCAAAATATTTTGTTTAGATGTAAATGAGAGGAATTGGAATGCATTTAAATTTTTTCAATACATTCATAGTGGTACATGTCGTCGAAAGAGCCTTTGAACAATGCACCAGTATTGTCCCTGGACTGTTAACAACCGACTGGTTAGCTTTTGAGGCAGCGTGACAGATTTTAGTGTTTCTCCCCTGGACTGTTTTTTGACAGGTTAGATGGTCAGCTGTATATGTGGTATCTTATGCAGTTACACGGATCTAAGTAAGATGTTTTTAGTTTTGGATTATTTGTTATACATATGGCATGTATCCGGACTTAAATATAATCCTAAGGTATCCAAAGTTTCCTAAGTGTATTAGGAAGATGGGAGAGTGTTTTGAGGAGAGAGAGAGAGAGAGAGAGAGAGAGAGAGAGAGAGAGTTTGAGTTTTCTCTGGGTTTTCCTTGCTTGTGAGCTGTCAATCTCTATAATCTTCTGAATCATAGTAGATTGCTTGGTTTTTTACCTGTTAAGGGGTTTTTCTAAGTAAAATTGGATTGTCTCTTGTGGTTGAATGCTTGTGTGATTGGTTGCATGTTGTTGCTTGTTTGATCACATATTATGTTGTGTTATTGTTCGGATTTTGCTTCTGCCGCTGGCTTTCTATTCCCAACACATGTAATATTCCAAATCAACTTTAACATTCCATTTTAGTGTATATATGCGATATTTAACAGAATGATTTTAATAAGCCCATTAAAATATATATACCTTAGTGAAAAAAAAGGAGGAAATTTTGAGCCTCACGTAGACTACAAATGTAAAGATCTCAAGCAAGTAACTTGCCAATATCTTTTAGTTGTCCATTTATGTGGTCATCCTGGACAATTTAAATCATTCTTTTGGTGTGATTTAAATGATGTAGCCAATCATTAGATTGTTTAGAAGTGTCAATAGCATGGCACGACATGTGTGTAGTGAACATATGCATGGCAACACTTTTATTTACACATGCACTCTCCTACCATGGATTTCATTTACATATATTTACTCCCATCCAAACAAGCCTCAAATACCATTAACCTTCATTTATTTGCTCTCAATTACGCCCATATACCTCCCTTCACTCACCCATATACCTCCATTTACTCACAACAACAACAACAATAACGACAACGACGACAACAAAAATACACATCCAAGTCTCGAGTGGACCACACACAATGGGTACAAAATGCCCAACATTAAAAATTTCCTAGAGAGCCTGATGTTTTGAGTTTTGCCTTCGTCCGTTTATGAGACCTCATGAACAGATCGGATGGCAAATAAACATCAGGGCGGCCCTTACGAAGTTTCAACGGTGGACATCATTCTCACCGATGCTTCCTCTAGTGTATTCAACTGGAGCCTTAGATCCCTCATTTTTTGGGTTTACACCCTAAAATTATATGAAAAAATGGATGGACGGTGTGGATAAACCCATAACATCACAGTGGAGCCCTCAGAGCCATGCCTGTTCCTAGCTCGGGACAGGCACCTCAAACGTATGCCACTCTGCCACGTGCGAGCAGCGCGCCCCGCTTGAAATTTCTCCAAGTCAAGCATGTTTCCTGTGTGAGAGACTCATAACGACCGATAAGGCGATTCGCGGGAGGAAAGATTGAGGAGGTGAATCGCGTCACGCTCGCCATCATCATAGACATTGGATAAATCACTTCAACCATCCATTACTATGGATAATGAAGATTAACTTACAAAAATACTATTCAACCACTTATCATGACATCCGATCTCTTATCAGAAAAGGAACGGTCTATAAAGAAAACAACCAATATTTTAAATTATTGAAGATGTGTGGCCCATAAAACCATCCTGGATATTTTCATGATATATAACTTGGATAACCACATTTTTCACATGGTTCCGATATTGTACACGTGTGTAATTTAGGCAAGCGTGACGCGTTTCAACTCTTCAATTTTTCCTCGCGCGAATAGCTTTAGTATGTCTATGGCCTCTGGGTAGAGCTAGAAACCCCTCCGACACTGCAAGTCTTCCGTGAGAGAGAGAGAGAGAGAGAGAGCAATGGCGAGGAGAATCGAATCCATGATTCTGCTTTTCGCTTTGCTAATCTCATCGATACCAATCTCACAATCCTCTAAAAAATCAAATCCAATTGCCAGAAAAGGAGACATCCCTTACATAAAATGTCAGGTCTGTCAAAAACTGGCAAGCCAGCTCTACCAGCAAGTCAGCAGAAAACAGGCCCAGATCTCTCCAAAGAAGGTTTGATTTTCAATTCAAAAATCCCTACTCTTTTATTCCAATCGATCTATTTTGATAATTGGTACTTGGGTTTTTTTTTTCTGTCATTTATCTCTCCAAAAAAGTTGTTTTTCTTAATAAAAATTCGATTTGTTGTTCTTAATTGATTTGGTTTATGTATGGGCATCTGGGTTTTCCCCATTGTTTAAATTTTCTTTTCTTTTAAATTGATGCTTTGATAGATGGTATTTGGGTTTTTTTTTTTTTTCAATTTTTCTGCCTTTCATCTCTTTGAAAAAGGTGATTTTCTTAATAAAATTCTATTTTCTGTCTTCGATTTGGTTTTCTGTATGGGCATTTGGGTTTTCCCTTCTTTTTTTTTTTTCCAAATTTTCTTTTGTTTTAATAAATTGATTTGGATATTTCTGTAGTCAATTTTCTTCGATAGATAGATAGGTATGTTGGTTTTTCTATTTTTTAATTTTTATACCTTTTTCTCTCTCGAAAGGTGTTTCTTGAATAAAATTTTAATTTTTCTATCTTTAATTGATTTGATTTTATAGATGAGTATCTGGGTTTTCTCTCTTTTCTAATTTCTCTGTTTTTCTTTGGGATCTCCAAAGAAGGTGTCTTTTGTATATAGAAATTTGAATTTCGTATCTCAATTGATGAAATTTAATAGACAGGCATGGCAGTTTTTCATTCCTTTCATTCCATTTTCAAATTTTTAATTTTTCTATCTTTAATTGATTTAATTTTATAGGTGAGTATCTGGATTTTCCTTCTTTTCAAGTCCTCTTTTATTTTTCTTTGGGATCTCCAAAGAAAGTGTCTGTTGTGTGTAGAAATTTGTATTTCCTATATCAATTGATTGGATTTGATCGACGGGCATTGCGGTTTTTCTTTCCCTTTTTTTTTTTTTTTTTGTGTGACTTTTTTTATCTTATTTGATTTGTAATTGTAGATGGGTAATTTTTTTTTTTTTGGTTTTTGGATTAGATTTCGGAGTTTCAGATCATCGAAATTACGGAGAATGTCTGCAATTTGAAGAAGGAAGAAGCAGATTGGATTCTACGGATTGATATTGTGGAAAAGGGAGATGCCTTGGAGGTAAGAAATACTAGGCTATTATGGTTTTGGATTTTAAAACCCACATGGATTATGATTTACAAAGAATGATCAGTTTTCTTATGTTGATCTATTCACATATTATCTTTGATGTGTGTGTGTGTGGCACGGCAATCCTAGTATTGCTCTACAGAGGTTTGTATAGCCCTTTCCATCTTCATACTAGCAAATGTACTAATGTGGCACATGTGCAAGATCCCAGCTGACCATCTTGTGGGCTACACTGATTTGATCTTCTGGCTCAATAATCGGACTCTTTCATTGCTTAGGTGGTCTACAATGTGCAGGACAAACGTATGGCTCTAGCCAAGTAGTCATCCATTTGGTCTGTACAATGTGGTCCACGCGAGAAATTAAATGGCCTGATCTTTAGGCCGTATGATCTAATTAGTTACACCAATCAGATGGAATACTAGGATCTCACACATAAGTACCACATCGGCACGTATATGTGCGTGTTTGTGGACATGGGACCTCTGTTCTCCAACTATATGAATTCAATCCCAAACCACTTAAGTCTTTCTTTATTCTTTTTTTTAATGATTCACTTCTGTATTAATATAGACTAGTGTTGATATGATCGTGTTCTGCTTCACATAGAATACATATCGTAGTTTTGCACTATATTATGTTAAAACTGACATAATGTATGGCCAACATTCATCCAAAAAAAAAAAAAAAAGGAAGAAGAAGACTAATATAGCATGCTTGCATCACGTCTTTACTATATTGTGATAATGCTAAGTTATAACTCTATTATATTGTAGATATCATATCCCCAATATATTAGGTTGCTAAATGGAATGAAATATGTTAGCTTCCCAATACATGTTTATATACTGGATTTCTCTTCGACTCGTAAAATTTGTGGTAATTTGTGGAATTCAATATCTTACTAAGGTCGACGATGTCAAAAGGCATTCTATTGTATTGGGAATGTCGTTGTCGTCGTCATCATCATCGCCTTGCTTGCACTTTAAAACCGGTGATCAGCTAATCCCTCAAAACTAAAGGTCAAGGATTGATTAGCAGCATCTCAGGGGGAGAAAAGAAAGAAAAAAAAAAAAAGAAAAGAAAAGAAAAGAAAACAGTCATCACCAAGAGCTTTATGGGTCCTGTTTCTCCAGTCATTCCTATCCAATGCCCTATCTTATGGGTAGTGTATGGTGATGCATTCAGACAATGATACGATATGTTGAACCTTGTACTTTTGAACCATTATTTATTGTTAAAGACAATTCATTTTGTTGTTGTTGGGCATCTTTGCCAAACCCATTATTTGCATATTCTAAGGCTGAACTCAAGTAGCCACGTGTTAATTCATTCTTGTTTTAGTTGACGAACTTCTTTTTTCTTTCTTTCTTTTCTTTGTGGATGTACTTCCTCCTTCAGAAGTTCCTGCTTTTCCTCTTCTCAAGGAATATTGATCTGTAAAAGAAAGTCCAAATGATTGAGAGAAATGTTTGTGTCTGTGCGAGCGTGCGTGTGTGCGAGCGCGCACGCGCGCGCGTGTGTGTGTGTGTGAAATTTGGGTGCAGATGTTTTTGTTGGTTTGGTTACTTAAACCCAGTTTCTCATATCAGTTTCCTCCTATCTCCAGGTTGTTGAGCATGATGTTGAAGGGCAGTGTAACTCGGAATGTAAGACAGTCGAGCGAGCTTGTCAGGAGGTGAAGTTTTTGTGCTTCCTTTGTCTCATTCTTATTTCTTGGTGGTGGATGAATAGATTTGATCATATGTGTGATATCTTCTTTTAGGAAAATTTGGCATCTAGTAACTTGGTTTTTAGATGCAAGACATGCTTAATCAGCAGGTAGTTGTACCTGGTGTGATAGGCATGCCATATGAAGTTAATTCATTGGAAGAAATTTTCCTTGTTTTCAGAGTAAATGGTTTTTTGGAGACAGAGGGGAAAATTGCTTCATTTCTTTAAACTTAACATAACTGTGAACAGTTAGATATTCACTTAATTGAATTTGAATAAGGTGGTGTTTGGTAAACTAAAAAATAAGGTCTGAAAATTAATTATAAGTTCTGAAAACTTTAAGTACTGAATTTAAGTATTTATAAGTACTGAAAAATCTGTTTGGTAATTTGTCAGGAAAAAGTTCTGATATCTGAAAATAAGCTCTTTTGTCACAAAAACTTGTTTCGTAAAAACAAATCACAAATATCTGAACATTGGTAATTTGTCATATTTGCCCCTATTGTCTCAATTTCTATTTTTTGTAAAATATAAGACGAAACAAGTTATTACCATGCCACAAAATTTGGTAGGCCTATGTTTTATCCACATAAATCTCTCAAACATAACCCTTTAATTGATAGACCATGTGTCATACTCTTGTTTATAAAATAATCATAACTCTTTGATTGGTGGATCATGACATCTCGCACTAGTGAGATATTGGGCCATCCATCTATAGGGTCTCATCCACAACATGCTTTTAAATTGATGACCTTGAATAAAAAACTATTTTGACTCGGGAAAAATATTAATGTCCCGTCAAATAAGTAGGCCACGCATGTAGAATTTTTTATCTTTTAGGTGTGCACACCACCAAATATTTAGCATCCGTTATTTAACAAATAAAATAATTTCAATTGTGTATCATGCACAAAATCAAATTAAAAAAGATTAAATTGTATATCAAGGCCCCAAAAATGAAACAAATACAAATTTTAGGTGGATCACACCACAAGAAACAATGGTCATGTTGACAAGGTCACAAAGACCTGGTGAAAGGAAAAAAAACAAATATCAAATTGATCCAAAACCTTAAACTTTTATGGCCCCAGAAGGTTTTTAATGATTAATACTCGTGTTTTCTTTGGTGCGGTCTAGTACTTGAAATTTGCATCTAATTCATTTTTGGACCATGCCCTAAAATAATATGGAAAAATAGATGGACGGAGTGGATATACAATACATACGTCGAGGTGGGCCCTACTGTTAGAGTCCCACCTACATAGCTAGTTCTAAGGTTGCAGCCAAGTCACGCACATGGTGAGGTAGTCCCATAGGGAAGCGGATTGCGTTGCCATGCATCACCCAACGTAGTGGTCTGTTGACATCACCAAGTTAGGTGGGCCCACCATGATGAATGTGTTATATCCACACTGTTTATCCATTTTGCAAAATCATTTTAGAGAATGATCTATAATGAGGCAGATCCAAAGCTCAGGTGGACCACACCACAGAAAGAAGGGGAGACAATGATGACCACCCTTGAAACTTTCCAAGGGCCCACCGTGATGCTTATTTGCCATCCAACCCATACATAAGTCACAAAGACCTAGATGAAGGGAAAACACAAATATCAACTTGATCCAAAATTTTTGTGGCCCCCAAGAAGTTTTCAATGGTAGGCATTCAATCTTCATTGCTTTACATGGTATAGTCCACCAGAGCTTTGGATCTACTTTATTTTTGGGCCCATGACTTAAAATGATCTCGCAAAATGGATAGATGGTATGGATATAACAAATTCATCACGGTAGGGCCCACAGAACTTGGTCGCTTCTATCTACACAACTGAGGTAGGTGGTGCGTGGCACACCATGCAATCCACGTCCGGGATAAAAGCAGATTGCCTATGAAACCGAATGGGACCCACTGTTATGTTTTTGAGAAATCCACTCCAACTGTCCATTTTTACATATCATGTTAGGACGCGACACAAAAAAATAAGGGAGATCCAAAATTTAAGTGGGTCACAATAAGAAACAGTGTGGATTTCAGTCCACCGTTGAAACATTCATGGGCGTTAGAAGTTTTTCTTTAGGCTAATATGTTTGTATTTTCAGTTCATCCTAATAGGAATGACCTTACGAACGGTATGGATGGTATATAAACATCATGCTTCACCCAGGGAGGTTTCAATGGTAGGCATTTTCCTACACATTGATGCATGCCGTGCAGTCCACTTGAGTTTTGGATGGGCCTCATTTTTCTGAACCACATCCTAACGTTTATCTGAAAAATCAGATGGATGGGGTGGATTTCTCACAAACATCAACAGGGCCCACCTAATTTTCCTAAGGTTTTCATAGCTAATCCACGTTTCGGGCGGCTTTACCGCTTTAGCAGGCAATGTAGTTCCAACGTGCTGTACAACGCACCACCGACCTCCGTCTTAGGTTAACATCACTAAGTTTTCTGAGGCCTATCATCATGTATTTGATATACATTTGGTGATATCCTTTTAGGACATCATCCTAAAAATAAGGCAAAGCCAAACTCAGTGGACCACACAACAAAAAGGAGGGGGATTAAATGTCTACCATTGAAAACTCTTTGGGGTCAAAAGTTTTGCATCAAGCCGATATAATGTGTTTTCCCTTCGTCCAGGTCTTTCTAACCTTATGAACGGGTTGGATGGAAAATAAACATCATGGTGGGCCTTAGCATCAATGTCCCCACTACTTTCAGTGGTGTGGTCCACCTGGACTTTGGATCTGCCTCATTTTTGGGCTCGTGCCTTAAAATGATCTCGCTAAATGGATGGATGGTGTGGATATAATACATATATTATGGTGGGGCCCACAGAACTTGGTGACTTCAAGTTCTTAGGGGAGAAGATGCTACATACGAGGAGATAACGAATAAGGATAATCTTGTAATTTTAAAATGCTAGCAAGGATACTTTTGTCCATAATCATCCAAAATTTTAAAGAGAATCACTTGCCGCATTCATTTATAAGCGTTAAGTGAAGTTGGCGTGGCTGAAAAAATCCCACCAAATTTCAGTGATATTTCCAATTAAGTACTTAATTTATTTTCGTTACCAAACGGTCTGAATTACCAAAATCACTGGAATTAACAATTTTAAGCGATAAGTCATGAAATTAAGTTTTACCAAATGCACCCTAAGCTTGATGTGTTTTCCTTGTCATATTCTCAATATAAACTTAACATAACTGTCATTCTTTTGTCTTGATTTCTCCAAATTCACTATGTTGCAAATGGCTAGATCATCCACTTAATTGCAATAACTTTGTGTTTTTCATGATGGCGATTTCTCGGTACTTGTTGTTTCCGTACAAACTTTGTTTTGTCATGGAAGATTTTGAATCAATCCAAATATGTAATCTTCATTACAAACTTATAATGGATATATGCCCAAAATCATTGCAGGTAATGGGGTATTATGATACTGATGTCGCTGAATTTCTCTTCAAAAGCAAACCTCAGATTGATTCATTGGTGAATTTTCTCTGTGATGACCTTAGTAAAGCATGCTCTGTCAAGCCACCTCCAGTTCCCAAGGTAACTACAGTTACATTTCACAAGGATATTGTTTTGAAATCAACTCATTGATTGTAATCAACCTATGAAATAGACTATTAGATGGCGCTTTTGATTGTAATCAACCTATGTAATAGTCTATTACATCGTGCTTGTGGGAATTTTGTGCTCTCATTGCTAGTCCCAAACATGCATAAAGGAGGGTTGCGTCAAGTTGGCAGTCGGTGTCAAACTTATGCCATAACTTCGATCACGAATCCAAACAATATGACATTTGAAAATAGAGTGGAGTGGCAGAATGCTCAAAAGCTCACTCTTGAGATTGTTTACCTTCAACCCAGAGATTATGCCATAACTTCCATAACGAATCCAAACAATATGACATTCCAAAATAGAGTGGAATGACAGAATGCTCAAAAGCTCACTCTTGAGATTGTTGACCTTCAACCTAGAGACTAAATAAATGACTTAGGTTGTCCACCTTCCTAGCATACACATCACAAAATAAATGAGTATCCTCAGCAGGTTGAAGATGCGAGATTTGGAAATTTGCGTTTTCCACTTTGAAACTAGAAAATAATCCCAAAACTTGCCCCTTTTACATCATCTTACTTAAAAGCTTCTACCGCTGCCATAAATAAGAACGGACTGCGACCTTCCCCTTTCTTTTCCAAATGTTGATCTTCCCTTTCAAGAGCTTGAGCTTGTGGAACAATTTAAACCTGGCAAAGCCTCAAAGGAGCTGCACCACTCCCTAACTAGCTCCGCAAACCCCTCTAAGCCATGCCAACTTGAACCGGAAAGGTTTAGGGCCCCAATTCTCTTCATCCACCTCCAAAAGGATCAGACAATCGCCTCCAAAAGGGTTTAGGGATTGTTATGTGTTTAGGATTTAATATCTTTTAACGTCTTAAATGAATGTTCCGCGTGTTGCTTTCTTGGCTCTGGCAGAACCTGACACAATATATTCTTATTCTAAGGTTGCTGAAGTTTGAAACGACTGCCTCCCCTATTAATTCAACGATGAAAATTTGTGGAAATGTTTAGGAACAACTAATTTGCAGAAATATCTTTCAAAAAAAAAAGAGAGAGGAAATATTGCAGAAATGTTTAGGGACAACTATTGACCCCCATCCGTATCAATTTGAATGCTTCCATTATCCAACTGTACTCTTTCAATTCCTAAAATGGAAGGTGGTGTGTATGCCAGTCAATCACGGTAGGTGGATATATTTATTTCCCACAACAAGGTCTTTTAAACTGTGAGATTCATGAACGTATCTCAACATCTGCACTCTTCCTGCCTCACAGGATAGGATCCCAGGAGAACCTTTTCTACCAAAGTCATCGAAAGAGGCTGAAATGGACAAGATTTTGAAGTCAATGGAGGTAACTTTTCTCTAATAGCTAGAAATTTTAGAAATTGACCACCATTGGCATTTTGTCCACTTGATTTGACATTTTAATCGGTGCGATTTACTGTCTCAGGGCATGCCGGGAGCACCAAACATGAAGATGTATTCGAAAGACGATCTGTTGAACATGCAAAATTTTGGGGATGAAGACGGCGACGAAGATGATGAGGATGATGATGGCTTCCCTTCGAAATTGGTAAATCATGTTTGCCTATGAGTGCTGCTAATGGGACTTGCATGAGTAGTTCTCACATGCCGATGTAGCATGAACGTGACACCCAAACCGCCTTGTCAGGTTTTGCACTACCATTTAGATGTCATGGCCCAAAATGATGGGTAATTCCGATTTGCGGGCTGCCTTTGGAGTAAAAGCCGTTTGGACACACCCTTAAGAGGTCTTGATGCCTAAATGCCATTTTTTTAGCCAAACCTGTTTTCAAGTTGGGTGTTTGGATGCACTTTCATAACCCACAAGTAGGTGTTAAAAATCCCACTCGCCATAATTGGATTGGTTTTCAGTGAGTTGACATTATAGACCTGCTTTTGCTGGAACTCCCTTTTGCTGAAGCTACATCCAAACTGGCCCTGGAGGAGGTGCGCCTTTTGGCAGTTCACTTCCAGCATACATGCATGACCCACCAGATGAGTGGACCAGTACTAAGTGCAGCCTGCATTATGAGGGCCTTGGACATAGCATACCTGACTGCAAGTCAGGTCCACATTTTTCAAGAAAGATGCAGGCTTTGCTTTTGTATTTCCACCAAAGCTTTCTGTTCAAATCATCCATCTGATCAGTGAAAACATGACCCTTCTCTTTTCTTTTCAGGGGAAAGTCATGAGAGATAAGGAATCTACTGGGAAGGATTGGAAGCAGCGGATTGTGAAAGGGGTTAAAGACATCGGGGTGGAGATAATGAGGCATGCAAACAAGGCATCACGTCAGATACAGGAATGGTGGAGGGGAAAGAAAACAGCTTCTAGGCCTTCGAAGGCCGAGCTTTAGTACTTGTGAGTTGGAACTGTGGCGGCCCATTTGAGAAGTAGAGGTTTTCTCTATATTCCTTTCAAATCTTTCTTAGAAATTGATATATTTGTCACTTAACGGAATTTTTGAAAATTTTGTTCAGTTTTGGTAAAATCTTAGCCACCCATTTGAATCGGGACCATTATTTTCATAGGAGCCAAACTGTCAATGGTTGATCTGCTTTTGATTTGTGCCTGAATTGTCAACGTCCAGGTACCTGAGTCCAGCCGATCCTAGTCACGAGCTGTTGAAACATTATGGGTCTGTAACGTCTGTTTGGGTTTATGATATTATTCTATGAATTAGCTACATAGCTTCAGCTTTAGTTTTAACAGTTTTCTTGTTTGGAATGCTTTCCTTCAAATTCATGATTTAGCAGTTTTGTTGTTTGGCTGACCGTCTAATCAATGGTGATCAAAACAGCTGGTGTAAATCAATTATACAAATACCCCCACTAAAACGTACGGCCCATATTGGAGTCAAATACCTAATCTGGAACATTCATTGTGTGGATCCCACATTTGGCTGCTGGTATCTTTGAAGAATCATTATGATTGGACAATTCTAATCATGTGAATGAAAAGCCATTGAAACAGGTGGTCAGCTCATCTAAAATTGATTTTGTTCATTTGACATGTGGGCCCCACTTTGAATTGCCTGTATCTCTTGAGTCTTTTTTTTTTTTTTTATATCAGAAAAGTCCTCAATGGGCCCCACCTTGAAATTTTCTGGATCCCTGGAGTCATTTTAGTAAGAAAAATCCTTATCAATAGATGGCCAAATTGATCTAACAATCATTAGAATGATGGGCAATGAAAATGGATGGTTGAGATCATTATGGTGAGAATGGTCCAACAAAATATTTGAACCATCCATAATGCCATCCCCGCCTTGGGTTGTACTTACTTAGAGAATTGCATTGACTGGATAATCCCTCAAATCTTATGATTAGGAGGAATATTTCAAATCCATCATCATAACAGGGGTTAATAGTGGATCTAGACTGTCCATTACCAAGATTTTCTTTGATCCGATGATCCTAACCATCTGATTGGTGACCAATAGCACGAAGGATCCAAATTGATTGTAGGTTCCAGTGATTAATATGGACCCTCCTTCGCAAGATTGCTTCTCTTCCAGGGATTGCTTTGATCAAACGACCCTAGTTATCTATCATTGGTTGATAAATATGAACCATGCATATGGCCTACAAAAAGCCTACTCTTCATTGTTCATACACACTATGGGACCCACCTTGATTGTGCATCTCTTTGGTGAATTATTTTGATTAGATGACCTTGACCATCTTTATCAATGGCCAATTAAATGGACAGTCTAGATCAATCATAACAGAAGGTCCAAACATATATTCAGACACCCCCATCATGTTTCCCACTTTGAACCGTCCATAACTTTCGAGGGATCACTTTGATTGGACAGTCCTATTCATTTAATCAATAGCCAAAAAAGAAAAAAAATCTCACAATACATTTTGATAATAAAGGGCCATTCGTCAAGGACCTTAAGTTTGGGTAAGTTGATAGAAATGCATCAATTGGGCTGTAGAGATGAAAGTTTTGACATATACCACGCTCCCTTTTGGCCCCAAGACAAAACACCCACACCTGTTGAAAGAAAGGGTTCGACGTACAAATAACACGCCAAACCCACTCTTAGGAGGAAAAAGTGGATGAGATCATTTTGGTCATTTCAAACTCTAGAAAGCATATTCTCAGTAAAACCACAATGAATTTCTGGGTCGTTTGGATGCCTCTAAAATCCTAAAGTTGGGAGGGGCTGTTTGGATACTTGCAGACCCTAAATATATTACAACATTTCTCTATAATATTTGTTTTATTACTAGTAAAGTCTTTAAAGCAAAAAAGACATTACGCATAACAGAACGTAATGGTTGATACACACTCATGATGTGCGGAGCCCACCACAATCTGTACAATACATCCACTCTGTCAATCATGTGCTTCCCTTGATGCTCTCCTATGACCCTAAATAACAGCTTGATTGATCATCAATTGGATCATGTGAGAAGAATGGATGTATCGCCCATTATTAAAAACTGGCAAATTGCATATGGGGCTATTGTGATGGTTGGAGAACATTCAATCCGGCCAGTGCTTGCATACTTTGATGCTTAGAGGCCCTCTTCTCCCAAACCTAAACCCTACCGTCAACTAACACGGTTCTATCATATCCGTCCGTGACTAGCAGTAAGTTCCTATGGTCAACAGTAAGGCCCACTGTCATGTTAGTGACAAATCAACCCATGCAACAGTTGAAAGTGGGTTGGGAGATGCCTATTGTTGAAACCACTATGGGTCCACTATGATGTTTATATGCCATCCAAACCGTTCGTAAGGTCATTCCCACTGAGATGACCCGGAAACAAAAAATATTAGCTTGATCCTGCAGTACCCTATTTACTGACTTAGCTCAGAACAACGAATGAATGAGATGACAACATGCAGCATTGCAAATGAATGGAAATGAATGGTGCAATCATGCGTGCAGGCCTTAATGACGTGGCAAGCAGGTTTACTGGAATGACATATGGCAGTCAGTTATTGGGACACGTTATTGGAAGAAGGAAGCAGTCGAAACAAAGGTGGTCGAGAAGAGTGCGGACGAACTTGTAGCGTTGCAGGGAAGGTAAAGAGTCCAAGGAAGGTTAGGAACCTGAGAATCATAACAGTCAGAGTTAATTAGGGATCTAGATATTTCTATTTAGCCTATAAATATAAGTAGTAGTCAACAGAGGTAAGGGTCTCACACTAAATTAAACAACAAACTTTTTTTTATCTTTCTATAGCATAATCCATAATCTAGGAATAGCGATAAGGCAAGGCATCGACTTTGTTTAGCAGAAAAAGGACTTCAGAGATTTCATTTTATGGCCCTGCTTATGTTTCACATGTGGACATTCAATCGTTACTGTTTCCTATCATGCAGCCCACTCGGTTTTGGATTTGCCTCATTTTTGGCCTCATGTAATAAGATCATCTGGCAAAACAAATGGACAAAGTGGATTTCTCACAAACATCATAGTGGCCCCACCTAACTTCGGACCACAGGAACTTCCTGCGACAGGGTGTTGCAGGCAATCCACATCCAACCTCAGGTAGTTTTTGACTGAATGCAGCATGTCTTTGAGCCAAAAGAGGGTGCTATCTGTGTCATCAAAACACAGCAGATTTCTGACACCTTAGGAGCATTTTAGACTGCCACAGCAAGATGATTCGTGAAAACAATTAAACAGCATTTCTCAGCACTGTTGAGCAACTGTTACCCGCTTGTCTAGATGGTCCTTCAACTATGAAGTCTCAAACACAATCGGAAACATCACTCAAGCTGTCAAAATTTTAGCTCAGTGCTCAATCCTCACAGTCAACCCAAGCTACACTCCCAAAATTTCTGCCCATGGGTTGGATACCATGCAAAACATTCCACAAGATCTGCTGTCAAATCAGCAGAAACTGGTACCAAATGGATCCAAGGCTTCTGAACTTATAGAGATTCAAGTGGCAGATAAAAAAAATTAATAACTTAGATCAATCAAACCGAAGAAGCAATCTAAGTTACAATATTACATGTTAGCACCACCCTTCGATGGGAATTTCTTTTTCTAATTCCTCAAAAAACACATGCTTTCAAGAGAGCAACTTTCAAATATCACTGCATACCAAAAAGGGTGAGGATCTGAGTATTTTCGTGATGATTGGATCATCAACGCATCTTATAATGTTGGGTTCTAGAGGCCTGGCAACGCTTACCGTTCAATGAATACTTGAGTGTTATATCTACATCACGGGGGTTCTTGTTGTTGGGTGCAATAGTCATGCTTCCGACCACTGCCTCCCCCTCACATACTGTTAGCACATCTTCAAGGTAAAGAACGGTTTGCTTCCAATGAGTAGCCCGTGATTTCGGCCCTGTGTAATTCATCCTTAGAATCTGTAAAAACTAGTCTAGAAGTAGAAGGTACATATGCATGCATCATAAAAATGGTGCAGTAACATGCGCCAATGTGTTCTGAATATAACATTTGATGTAATACCCTAACAATGCTCTTTGATACCTACTAGAAGTGTCCAATGAAATATGATGTCTGCAATTTATCATGCATGATAGATTTATGGCATCGTATACACAGCATAGGATGATGCAGACAGACATACAACTTACAAGGCTCCTGAGAACCGTCTTCATCTTTTATCAAATGCCCTTTAGATGCTTAACTGGATTGGTAGTCTGTATTAGACAGTATACATGAATTCCGCAACCAAAACTGCATAGCATTGGAGGAGTGAAACAGACATTGGAGTAGAGTTTTTTATTCAAGAATGCATGCATGGAATTGCATGGAATTGCATGGGCCCTTTTATTTTTCTTCAAAAGGCATTAATTTTAAAAAACATCTGTGTTTGACTACTCCAATGTCTATTTCACTCCAATCTCCAATGCACAAGAGGCCCACCTTCAGTGACCAGACCCTTTGATCAGGGGCAGATGGACTAATACAAGACTGAAGTACGCCAATCATTGGCGGGCAAAAAAGGAGCCTGCTTAAGCGCGGAAGGGATCACAAAGACCTTGAAATTGAAAATGCTTTTCTGATGTGTTATCACACAGATCCAAAGATCTGGTGGACCCACCATGGCTCGCAATGGACAGTTGATGAAGACATCTTTTAATCACAGCCATGACATGGCTGCCCACTGGATTGTCATGTATGCATGATTTCATACTGTAGTTAATCATGACATGGCCCACCAGTTGAATTTGTCAGGGTTAACCCAATAAAATTTTAGACTCTATCAGTATTACCATGGCCATGACAACTATAGATGGATTACCTGTAGAGAAGCCCATCAACTTGTGACACTTTGTAAATGAGACATCAAAGTATGCTACAAGTGCATGGATGTAATCATTGCGCTCCGCCACAAGCTTAAACGGTGCAGTGAAAGAGGCATCACCAGGAGCCATTTTAGAAATGTCCATCATCTGAATGAACAGAACATCAACATCATCATCAAGCACAAAACAAATCTGGGCAGGCAGACAGGCATACACAAAAAAGATAATCACACCTTGAGTAACTGGCAATTTGTGACGATTTGGTTCTGGTCAACTGTATCAACGAGAGGTTCCATCATGGATTGTTTTTTGATGCAGCTCATATCAAAGCCATATACGTTATTCCAGACTGAAATTACAAGACTACCATCAGGGGCAATGAGCAACATATTTGTGGAATCAGCAACATGAAAACAGCAAAAAAATGCAAAAGCTGTTGACAAGCAAACACACAAACACGACTATAGAGCCAGTTCTATAAAATATATAAAGGCCCACGGGCTTACACTCGATCTTATCTTCTTTGTACTCAGCATCCTCAATAGCAGTTAAATATAGAGATGCTCTGTCCGGCAACACAATTCCACTATCACTGATCTGAATAGTAGCCAAAGCCATATTAGAAACACAGTTGCATGCCTTGAAAGGTCAATACGAAGTAGTTATATATCTTTGAATAAATTGGGCAAAGGAGTACATGGATTGTCCGTAGATAGTGAAATACATGCATTATTATAACTCATGGAAGTGAGTGGTGAACAAGGAAATGCCATGACTGTCAGTCCCATATTAAGGGTTCAACTAATTCTGCCATGGCCTTTTCAGCATTTTCCTTTTTGAATTCATTCATTATCGGAAGCAATCGACACAAACAAAAATCAAAAGCTGAAGAGATAAAGAAGAATACCAAAAAGTGCAGGAGCATTTGATTGGTCATCAGTCTTAATTGACATTGCATGACTGTTAAATGAGATTAAATATATGATTATTCGTCTTGCTAAAAGAATATATAATTATTCTTGTCATGTTTCTTCATTTCTTCCTAGCTCTAGCTGAAACTGAAAAGGGAAAATTTTACAACAAGTGAAATTTATTGTCACCGCCTCTTGTAACAATAAAATAATGATATCAGACACCTTGAGTCCAGTAACTGGAACGAGCGCCATAAAAAATCCCTCAACAAGGATCCACTGCAGAGCAGGTCGGATGCCAGCAGGTTCAAAAATTTCCATGCCACTAGCATATACTTAGGTTGCAGTTAAGAAGATAGTCCTTGGACATCGGGATGGCCTGAGCAGTCCGCCTCCGGGCTTGCACTGTCATCAGTGACACACTTGGCTTTGAAGAAATTAGAGTGCTCAACGCAAACTCAAGATCTGAAACATTAGCATGGGATAATATCATAGCATTTTGGCCTCTCAGGGATCAATTTCATGAACAATGGGCTTGTCTGGACTGCATACTCTAGACATCAACTGTTCGAAACATTGGCATGTAAATTGTGTTGGTATATTCCCTACTTATTTTGTGCAGCCAAATACTCAAGCACAACCTTTCATGTGCATGGGTGCATCATGCTTACCAGTTTCTCTTGAGACTCTGCTTGACCACCATTTGGAGCATTTATGTTATGGTTGGGCCCATGTTAAACATTGGGTGGGACCGTGCTGACATCTGAGTGGTTTCAATGCAAGCCTCCCAAATCCAAGAGTCTGTGGTAACTGGTACGTGGGGAAGCCTAGCGTCTCGCAGGCAACCGATGATGAAACTCTTACCAATCTATCATTTAAAAATCAACCCAAATTGCTATGAGAAAGAAGATGATGATGATAATGTTTTAGTATTCTTTTTCTTTTTCTTTTCTTTTTTTTTTTTTAAGAATCCAAGAGTATGTGGTAAGTGGGGAAGCCTAGTGTCTCGCAGGCAACCAATGATGAAAATCTTACCAATCTATCATTTAAAAATCAACCCGAATTGCTATGAGAAAGAAGATAATGATGATAATGTTTTAGTATTCTTTTTTTTTTTTTTTTATTTCTTAGAATTGATTTCAGTATCATTGTTTCCGAGATCAAGATTGCCTATCATAACATTTAATTGATGCAGCATTTATCAAAGGATCCAAAAGATTCCCAAAAATTTATATATAGCCTTAGATAGCATAAGACTACTTTGCATTGTGATTGCAATCAATTATTTTTCCCAATTACGTTAGCTTGAAGCCGAGCCATATTTCTGGACGTTCCCATGTAATCTATATACTGCTAACATATTCATACCATACCTGTACCCATATTCATATTGAAGTAACTTGACATCACAAGAACATGATCCAACACATGCTGGAAACATAGAATGGATTAGATCCACTTCACTCTACAGCTAAAAAGATAAAAGAAATTACTTTGGAAGAAAGAAAGGAAAAAAAAAAAAAAAGCATAATGCTTAATTCTGCATGAAAAAAAAAAAGTGAATGAAAGTTCTGCTGAAAGGCTTCACTTACAAGCCATTTATCGCGTGCATACAGAACTGTGTTTAACATATTTTCAAAGAGTAGAAAATAGCCCATCCACTCTGAAATGATGATATCCACATGGGCAACAGGAAGATCAATCTCTTCAACCTTTCCCTTCAAAACTGTTATGACTGAAGAAAACACAAAGAGAGATGATATAAGATGCTATTCCACAGAACACGAGACATTATAGAGAAAAGCTCTCAATAGACAAAATTCAGGAGATGATACCATCAGAAAATCCATTTGCTTGAACGATCTCTTTTGCCATGTCAGCCATGTGGGAGCATTCGACCTGCAGTGCAAAGGATTGTCATTCCACTGATTGCATTAGCAAAGTGGTAGAATGTATATAAGAATACAGAGCAACCATTAGACCAACCAAACAGAATAAAAAAAAAATTGAGAACTTCCATGATGTACGGAGTACTGAAAGCCCTGTATTACTGAACCAGGCCACCTCAGTATAAGGGCTGCAACTTGGGTTCAGGTCGACTGACCCAGCCTGAATTCAGGTCGGGTTGTCAACATCCTCGGGTTGTCAACGTCCTCGGGGTTGGGATTGGGTTGAAAAACCCCAGCCCGATTTGAATTTGGGTTGGGTTAGAGTTGAGCAAATTCAGGTCATGTAAGATTGGGTTGGGAACAAATACATTCATTTTGGTCGGGTTGGTTGTGGTCAGGTCTGGTCAAGTATAGAGGACTTTAGGTTGGGTAACCTGGGTTGGAATTCAGGTTGGATTGGGTATTCCTGAGGTCAGGTTAGGCTCAGGTTGACTCTCAACCTGATCCGTCCTGCCAAAGTTGCACCCAGTGTTTCAAGTATCGGTATTGCTACAAGTTTCGCTGGCCGAGGATACGGAAACTATATCGATATCACTGATAATATCTCTGATAACCAGAAATGTGGGGAAACATGAAGAAAACAGTGGAATTTTTCAGTGGAACTTCAGAAGATGCTAAAATACACATATTTGCATATTTAAGAATCAGAAAATTGAAAAAGAATGCATACATAATAAGTTTCCATTTAATGGGAGCCTAAAAGCATATATTGTCATGAGAAATCAGTCCCACCATAGCATCCATCACAACTATCCATCCAACCATCCTATTTATCCACCCAGCCATCCAAACATCCATCAATATTTCAAAATATCGTCAACACACAATATTTTGCCGGGAAATTGTCGACAACTAGAAACGAAACAAAAGATTATGGTCTCCATATCGCCCATGTTGTGATAATGATAATATCACGATACTATTGATGTTATCATCACCAAATTGAACGCTACATAAAACCATGCGCCCATAAAAAAAATTTATATGGAATTTTTTTAAATAAACGGATTTTTGGTGATATCAATACATTGGCAATATTATCAAAATATCTTCGGGCGATACGACACCTAGAATTTACACAGTCGAAAATATTGATGATACATTGGCGATATCAATACATTGCCAATATAAGCGACACCTGGAATTTACACAATCGAAAATATTAACGATACCAATACATTGGCAATACTTAGTGATACATCACCAATACGGCAATACCTAGAATTTCTGATACTACCAGTGTTACAACGGTATCGTCGAGCCGGAGATACAAATAATATCGGGGACATTTTGATAATATTGGGAATAGTTCAAAAAATGGTTGCACCTCTATGTATTATGCATGACTTATATGCCTCTTAAGCCCTTAGGCTATAGTCCAAAATTTCCATTGGTTTCTATACCAAGCGAGCGCTCCATCATACTATACATAAGCTACCATCAAAATTACCAGGAAAAAAAAGTACGTTTCAATTTCCATTGGATTTTGTACCAAGTGAATGCTCCTATTTACCATATGTAAGCTACCATCGAAGATTCCACAAATACAATGCACATGTCCTGATTGATGGACAAGCTAGTGTTGTGCCTTTGCCAATAGAAATCCATATAACTTCATCTCCGAATTGGTAATTATTGTAACACGAGGACATGTTATTCCATTAAAACAGTTCTGATATCAATTGGTCTCCACTTGAAAAAGTTAAATCGAGCATGGAAGTAATCTTGGAAAAGATAAGACAATAAATCCAATGCTAAGTAATGACCAGGTACACGTATGATAGCCAAGTTTAAGAAGATGCCACTGTAAAAGGAGGTAGATTGAATGTACATACTATTGGTACATCATTGTAGGCATCCAACCTGAGATAAGGAGATGTACATCATTTGATCTGAACCAACAATCAAAGTCAACTCCAGGAGCACCTAAATCACATCCCAATCAACCCAGAAAACTCCCCAACATGGCTAGAAACAGGAAAGACCGATAGAAATTCGATTCCTCCCAGTCAAATCACAGTTACCCAGCATCAAGAACACCTCGGGATTCGAGTTCAGTACAGTAGAGGGAATTTGATTCCAGCTACCCATTGTCGAGCTCGAATCCCTGAGCTTTTACTCAAGGAGAGCCTCAGGGTTCAAACCAAGCCAACTCGACAGCTTGCAAAAATCTGATTTACCATCGGTGGTAATAGGATTCCCGCCTGCATCTCTATAAAAGGAAGCTTCCTCCCCCATTTCGAGGATGTGGAAAGAGGGCTTTGGGGGAGAGCAAAGAAAGAAGGCTTTTTTAGCGAGTTTTTGAAGAAGGGAGGTGACTAGAGAGGGGGCTGAAGTGATCAAGGAGTGGCTGGAATGGTGAGAAAAATAGAAAGTGAGAGAGAGAGAGAGAGAGAGAGAGAGAGAGGTGGGAGTGATCAAAACCATCACACATTGGTCCAAGCCTTTCTAACAGTTTAGATTGAACAGAGTAGCATTGGATCTCGAGATACCTAGAGTTTTGGGTCTCTTAGTTCTTCCCTCACACCTCCGATCAATAAATCTTTGCAGTATACTCAAAATCAGTAACAGATTTTTGAAACAATGTATAAATATAAGTAGTTCTTTAGAGACTGGAGACTAACTTAGACACAGACACAAACACACTGTTCAGAAACTTAGACACAGACATGTGTCGGTGTCAAACAGAGCTGCCCTGAGAAACCATGCACGCCAACATGTAAATATAAATTATATCAAAGTAGTTGTTGAGGAACTACCATTCACATTAGTTCATAGATTAAAAAAGGCATAAGCTTTGTAAGTGGATTATCAAAAGCACAATAAAATTGTGTTAAATTATAAAAGCTATTATAATAGGAAAAGAGTACAAATTTACGACCCGATAAGGATATAAACAATGATCAATTAAGGTTTTGTCCTAATAAGTGTCTCTAGCCCAAGCTTCTGATATGGCCATATTTAGTGTCACTAACACATCTTGAAAAAAAAAAAACTTCAGATAAATTCAAGTCTTAATAAGTAGGTTGACATTCTAAATATTAGCAGATTAATTAGAAAAATGAAATAAAACAAGTGCCCATCGGAAAGCATAACATTCTAAATATTAACGGATTAATTAGAAAACTGAAAAAAAAAAAAAAAAAAAAGGGAACAAGTGCCCACCGCATAAACATGCTTTGCCCCTGCCTTCGCACAAAAAAGGGACAATATTCCAGTGCCAGCACCCACATCAAGAACTATCTTGTTCTTGAAGAGAAAGGTATTCTGATAGATCACATTTTGATATGTCTTTGTCCTGACAGTATCTTTTAGCATTTCCTGCAAGATAAAAACCGCATAAGAGAAAATTTATGCCTTAAAAGAGTTTCAAAAAAATCATCACTGCTTAATGAGGCTTGAATAGTGCCTTCAATGACTACATAAGTGCAATCAAGACAAAAACCAAGGGTCCTAGGTACCATGGTTCCATATGAAGCCTACAAAAACGAGGGTAGCAAGCAACCACCGAGCTGCTTAAAATAGAATAAATAAAAACCAAGTCTAGATAACTGAGTAAAGACAGGCTTCAATTTATCAATGTTCTTAACAAGGAATGGAAGTTTTTGTATCTGACTGATGAACAACAGTCTGCAAAAAGAGAATATTAATATAAGATTTACATTTCGAATATTGGAACACAGTGGTCTCAGAAAACCTCGTAGTTTACCTGTAAACTATATCAATAGACAGGAATTCTGCCATAACGAGCCTCTCTGTTTCAAAGGTTCACAGTCTCAACACCTACAACAATCATATTCCCTCCGTGGCCTCAACTAAATATGCAGTTTTGCACCGGTCAGAGACTCACCGGACAACATCGACTTCATGACAGTCGAATGACTTGAAGGCTTGCTTTTATGGTGGCTCTTTGGTCAATCTGGACAGTGAGGAATAGTTGGTGTTTCCAAAATCTAAGTGGGTCGGTGGAGGATGTAATTAAGAAAATAAAGGTTGATGTATTGGGATGGGTGTCCTGTTTGAAGGATTGCAAGTCTTGTGCTTTGTATAGTTTACTTGGGTTGTAGCCTTGCGCCACCTAGGAGAGCTTCTTTAATAAAATCTTTGTTGACTCTTTTTTGTTTTTTGAAAGGTTATAACTTTATTGAAAATAGAGAAGGACAACAAACAAACACAAAGAAAGAAGTGAAAAAACTATCCTAAAAGAAGAAGAATAAGAGAGAGAGAGAGAGAGAGAGAGAGACAAAACTAAAAGGAAAGCAACATGGGAAAATAAACAACATCACAAAAATAGGGGGGCAAACAAAGGGGCCAAATCTCAAAACATAACTAGGACTCTAGAGAACACTCCAGCTGCCGAAACAAAAGAATTTTTGAAGCAACGGTTGTTGCGCTTGGCCTAGATGACTGTGAGAAGAATGATTCTCCACTTTCCTCTACCTAGCACCCCGCCAGACTCCCCGTGCCAACCATCAAAGAGGCCTTCGATACCACTAGGCATAACCCAAGAAACCCCCGCGAGCCTAAAGACACTCCACCAAATATCTAACGCAAAAGGGCAGTGGAGCAGGAGATGGTCCACCGTCTCTTCTGCGTTGCGGCACATGAGACACATATTCAGGAGCTACATACCACGCTTCTTCAAATTGTCAATTGTGAGGATTTTTTTTTCTTCCAGCTAACCAACCAAAAGCAGCAACCTTCGACGGGACTTCGTAGAACCAAACAGAGCTAGTGTGACAGGGAGCTGAGAAGGAAGAGGCTGCCAAAGATTTGTAGAAAGATCGAACTGAAAATAATCTTGAGGGAGATAGAGACCATTGAAGAGAATCCCTTAACAAATCGGAGAAAGGCATAGGAGCTTCCTGCAAGGAGAGAAGATTAATGAATTCCTCTACCTCTAGATCAGAACCGCCCACACACACACACACCAGGGCAGAAACAGTCCTCAATAGAGACATTTAGATTTCTAGCCATGGAAAAGAGGGTTGAAAAAGATTCAACCAACGATCTGTTGCCATGCCAGATATCCAACCAAAATCTAATGCTCTCCCCAGTGCCCACAGAGAAAGAGATTATGTCAAAAATAGGGCCAACAACTTTGGCAATTCCATTCCAAAGGAAAGAGGCCCAATAGAGAGATGAATGTTTAGTCCACCACCCCAAAGGAGAAACACCATATTTGGCAACAACTATTTGTTGCCACAAATTGTCGTGCTCGCTTCCAAATCTCCAGACCCATTTACCAAGAAGGGCCTCGTTGAACAGGATCAGGTCTTTAATGTCAACCCGTCCGTCCTCATAAGATAGACAAATTTCTTTCCACTTCAATAGGGGGAATTTTCCACAGTTGGAGCCACCCTGCCAAAGAAAAGATCTTCTAAGCTTATCCATTTTTATGATCACAGACTTCAGGCATATAAATGAGGAAAGAAAATAAACTGGGAGATTAGAAAGAGAGGCCTTTATGAGGTTAAGTCTCCCTCCCAACGATAAAAGATTAAGCTTCCAAGAGGACAATTACCATTCCATTTTATCGATGATTTTGTCCCATAGGGATAGGGAGAGGGGGTTTACCCACACAAAAAGGCAAACCCAAGTAGAGAGTCAAGAGCGCACATACCTTACACCCGAAAATTTCAGCCATAGATGAACACTCCTCAAGGTCTAGGTTGACACCACAAACTCTAATTTTGACAAATTGATTTTCATACCTAACACGACTTGGAACCAAGAGCTAGTCATACTCAACATGGCCACCTGAGCTTCGTCAGCTTCATAGAACAACAGGGTATCGTCAACGAATTGCAGATGCGAGATTGGATAGTTGAAATTTTCCACAACAAAGCCTCTGAACAAGCCGATCTCTTAACCAGGAGAGAGCATGCCATTAAGTGCCTCTATGAGCAGAACAAATAACAACGGGGATAGAGGATCTCCCTGGCAAAGCCCCCTACAGGCCCTAAAATACCCAAACAGAGAACCATTGATAAGAATAGAAAATTTTGGCGATCTAGTGCAAGATTTCGTCCAGGCTTTCCATTTGAAACCAAGCCCCATGCAATCAAGCATTTGATCCAAAAATCTCCAATCCATATGGTCATAAGCCTTTTCCAAGTCCAATTTGCTCATGATTCTCGGCTTTCGCTTGCGAATTCAGGCATTCGTTTGCAATTAGAACAGCATCCATCACCCCTCCACCAAGGCAAATTGAATGGGGGAGACAATCTTGGAAATAACCCAACTAAGTCTCTGGCTTAGGATTTTAGACAAAATTTTATAAGGACTCCCAATAAGGCTAATGGGCCTAAAATCTTTAACATTTTGCGCACCTTCAACCTTAGGGATAAGAGCTATGAAAGCGCTACCCAATTCAACGGCCAGCCTGTTATGCTCAAAGAAATCAGAAAGAAAGGCCAAAAGATCCGAGCTAATCGGATCCCAAAAGGCCTGGAAAAAAGCCAAAGGAAATCCGCCGGGGCCCGGGGCTTTATCCCTTCCCAAACCTTTGATCGTGTCTTTCACTTCGTCTATCAAGAGGGGACACTCGAGGAAAATCACATCTTCTTCCGATAAAGACCTAAAAGCAAGATTATCTAGGGAAGGCCTATTAACATTGTTAGAAGAGAGTAACTTAGAATAAAAGTTAACAAATGAGGAAGTAATAGAATTCTTATCTGTTAGCGTGACATCTTCCACTTTGATGGAGGAAATATGGTTAGATCTCCTCCTAGCATTGGTCATCGAATTGAAAATTTTCTTATTACGATCCCTTCTTTTAACCAAAGCGTTCCTAGACCGTTGGCGCCATTTTATCTCCTCTTCTTTCAACCTTGCACAGTACTATGAAGACAAAAGGGATCTAGCATCCCGATCAAGCTCAAAAAGTTAATCGACTTTCTCGCGGAGATCCAATTCCTACATGGAAGCTAAAATAGAGGCCATCTCAGACTCCTGCTTTCCGAACACATCTTGGTGCCACGATCTGAGCCTAACTTTCAGCGCTTTAAGTTTTTGGTGTAAAACAAAGCCCGATGTTCCTTCGAACTGAAAAGAAGCTCACCAGTCTGCAACAATCTCTTTGAATCCTTCTATTTCGAGCCATGCCAGTTCGAATCTAAAAGGCTTCAGGCCCTAGTCAATTTCATCCATTTCGAGCAACACAGGGCACTAATCACAGACAGGCTTAGGTAACCCATTTTGGCGCGCAAAACAAAATTTATGGATCCAATCAGGAGAAACTAAGAAGAGATCTAGGAGACACATCACCGGGGTAGACTTATTGTTAGACCAAGTTAACTTCATTGTATGACCAGAGCTTTGACTTTCAGCGCTTGAAGTTTTTAGTGCAAAACAAAGCTCGATGTTCCTTCAAACTGAAAAGAAGCTCACCAGTCTACAACAATCTCTTTGAATCCTTCCATTTCAAGCCATGCCAGTTCGAATCTAAAAGGCTTCAGGCCCCAATCAATTTCATCCATTTCGAGCAACACAAGGCAGTGATCAGAGACAGGCTTAGGTTATTGGTTTTGGCGCGCAAAACAGAATTTATGGATCCAAACAGGAGAAACTAAGAAGCGATCTAGGAGACACATCACCGGGGGAGACTTATTGTTAGACCAAGTTAACTTCACTGTACCCATAGGGAGATCGACTAAGCCATGCTAAGCAACCCATTCAGTAAAACCTCTCATAGAAGCAAAGATGCTTGTATCATTATATTTTCATAAGAGAATCTAACTACATTAAAGTCGCCACCCAGCACCCAAGGGAGGCTCCGCAAACCTTGAATTGCCGTCAATTCTACCTAGAAAAGGTGTCTATTGGATGGGGAAGAAGACCCATACACTCCGGATAGAACCCAGCGAAAGCCAGAGGTCTCACGAAAAACCACATTGACAAAGAATTGACCAATCCAACTGTCTTCCATAGACCTAATGGCTTGGTCCCATATAACATGGATACCTCCAGCAAAGCCCGTGGCGTCCAACGCCTTGTACTCGAGCCCTTTCCCGCGCCAAATGGATATGATGATCCCTCTGTCCATGGACCGGAGCTTGGTTTCTTGCATAACTATAATATTGGCTTTCGACCTAGCACACATCTCCTTAACTTGAGACCTCTTATGAGGGCAGCCTAAACCTCCCACATTCCAAGACGGAATCTTCATTGAAGAACAGCTTTTGCCCCTCAACCCTTCCTCTTCGTTCTAGGAGTCAACTCCAGGACTCCTGCGTCTACAGCATCAATCTTTACCAACTCCCTGTTGACGTGGGACATTCTCGGGGATCTGACCAGAGAATCTCCTTGCACTGAATTTTTTATACCCTTAGTTGCGACCAATTTGAAAAGCACAATGTGATCGGCGTCCGAATTGCCAAAAACAACCCCCAAAAGTCTTCCTATGTGCCCAACGGCATCCCTAACCCATCTTTTCCTTTTGATTGCCTCCACCAGCCCTTCCATAACCTCAACTAGGATAACAGATTTCTAATTGTTGACTCTTAAAATTAAATAGAAAATAAAAACCGACTTTGAGACACCAAATCATCATGGCTCAGGGGGTGGTGATGGGCTGGAACTTGCTCAGCCCTGGCCCTAATTGGGCTAAAAGACCTTGCCTTTGGTTGTGGCCCTATTGAGCTGGGCTGGGCTGGCCAGGGCAGGCCCTATAAGTTGAACAGGGAAATGAGTAAATGTCTGAAACTGTCTAATTGAAAATTTTTCTTTCCCTGGGGTATCCCTCTCCATCCACGACTAGTCCATCATATGAATGGTTTTGATCATTGAAACATGAGCTCGGGTTCAAGGGTGCTTTTAAACTACACACGTACATAGAATGGGAACTGCTAGCAATCACAAGTTTCTCTAAACCATAGATTCGTTTTGTTTTAACAACAAACCACTTGATGATTGGACCAGGCCAATCATCATTTGCCCGAGCCGGGCTCAGACCGGGTGATTTAATTAAGTTCTAAGTAGCCTTTTGAACATAACAAACATTTAAAAAAAAAAAAGTAAATAAAAAATCTTCAAAATGAACAACAATTTCTACCACCAATGCCTTTATTGCTATCAAAAAATTATTTCTGAACACACACACCCCCACCCACCCACCCACACGCGCACGCACGCACACACAAAATCTGTGTTTGGATGACCTTTTTTGCTTGTAAATGATTTACAGCATTTACCCCATCTCATTACAGGCAAAGAGGTGCGATTTCATATACAGGCTCTCCATTTACAGCCTAACGGCTATATTTTCGAAGATTGGCTCTCCATTTTCAGGACTTAAACAATTTACAGGCTATCCAAACACAGACAATCATTTACCTGTAAATCATTTACAACTTACAACTAAACACCTGTAAATCATTTACCACTTAAACCATTTACAGGCATTCAAACGACCCCTTACAGTTACCACTGATTACATCAAAGCAGAAGATACTTACTTCATGAATACCTGCAAAACCAACAACACCAAGGGAAAAACATATTAGTTCTAGCCAAAAAAGAAAAGGTCTGAAGAAAAATCAACAAAAAGTTCGCTTCACATTTAAGTAAAGCCTTCAAAAACAAAAGACGCCCATATACAGTAAAAACCAAAGAGAATCGACAGAAAAGAACTCTGAAATCATTAGAATTTAGAACCAACCCAATTCCAAATTCAAGTAAAAGAAAAAGAAATCAGTATGTAAATAGTCGAAGAGCGAAAGGGAAAGAAGAACCACCAAAACAACGAAAACCAGCGAACCCAAAAGCATAAAAAACCAAAATTTAAAGGGAAAGAAGAAAGCAAAAGCAAGCGATGTACCGAAATGGGAGTAGGAATCGAAGTAATAATCGGCACTGGTCTTGTCGCTGCCGACGATGGCTTCTTGGGTTTCGCATATGGATTCATGGAGATTGGAGCTCTCGACGGCGACGACCTCTTCGCCTTCTTCGACGCTCATCTTCGTTACTCGGAGATTCAAGCTGCTACTGCTGCTGCTGTTGTTAGAGCCGTTGTTCTTGTGGTTGCTCCCCTTTCTACGGCCCATTCTCTCCCTTCCTCTCTCTCTGGTGTGTTAATGAAAAAGAGGAGCGGGGATTTTTTTTATACGAGAGACAGCAAACAAAGGTTATGGGGTTTTCGATTTTTCGACGGAAGGGTTTTAGGGCATCACGAGATTTTGGTGTTTTTTTAATTTAGGGTTTTTTCCATAGAACCGCCTATATTTAGGGCTATTGAGAGAAAAACGCCCGCTTTTAAAATATTCCTAGCAGACTGCCGAACCTTTCAAAATGCGGAGAAAAAACTGCTCCATTGACTTCGACTAACGATTGGAGACGGAAATTGACCGTTAGCTTGTTAAAAAGTCCAAATTACCCCTCTTTCCTTTCAATTTCACAATTATACCCCAATTCAAAAAGGTTGGATGTGCATAACACTGCCTATAAGATCAATGTTGTCCATATGTTTTGCCATTTCATTTTAAGCCACAAGCCCAGAAATGAGGCAGATTTTAATGGCAGGTGTACCAACACCAGAAGAAAAAAAATGGTGATTGTCCGGCTACCATTGAAAACATTGTGGGCCACGGAAGTTTCTATTCAAGCTGATATCTGTGTTTTACCTTCAACCAAGACTGTGTGACCTTATAAGCAGGTTGGATACCCCCTGATATTTATCAGGGTGTGCTATAGGAATTTTTCAAAGGTGGTCATCAATATCCCTGCGAGCACAACTTGGCTGCAATCCTTGGAACCAGCGATGTAGTTGAGACCTCGAACCTAGGACTGTAAATGGGTCAGCGATGCAGTGGGGTACCCAGACCCAACCCATTTAGACCCGATCGAGACCCGACTCATTTGTTAAATGGTACGAGTCTGGGTCCAAAAATAGACCCATTTGCTATACAGGTCTAGGTCTGGTTTCCTTTATATTAGGCCCAAACCGATCTGACCCGAACCCATTTGGTAAATGGGCGGGTCTAATCTATGTTTCAAGAGACATATCCATCACAGACCCAATTTTAAGCCTTGTAAAAAATGCTTGCATATAAGATCCAGACTCAGACCCATTAGACCTGACCTATTTATAAATGGGTCTGGGTGGATCTCTCTCTACCAAACCCAAACCCATTTATAAATGGGTCTAATGGGTTGACTCAGATCCGACCCAAACTCGCCCATTTAGTAAAAGGTCCTAGGTCTAAAATTTGGAGATAGACCTATTTAATAAATGGGCAGTCTGATTTTGGCTAAACTCCCCTGAACCCAACCATTTACAGCCCTAAACCTAGGGCCCACCTAAGTGTATTCCTTGTATATCCATGCCGTTCATGTGTTTCTTCATCTTATTTTAAGACCGTTCCAAAAATGAAGCAGATGCAAATTATGGGTGGACCACATCACAAGAAACAGCAAGCATTGAATGCCTATCATCCATGTGCAATGACGACACACACACAGAATGGATTGCGCGCTATACAATCCAACTTTGCACTGTGTAATTTCCCTGACTCCACCATAATTCATGTGTTAGATCCATGCCATCCATCAATTTTTCCAGATTATTCTACATTAAAAGCCCAAAAACCAAGCACATCCAAAGCTCAATTGGACCATAACACAGAAAGCAGCAGGTACTATACGACTGACGTTGAAATTTTCCTAGGGTCACATACACCCCGATGATGGGAAAACACAAATATCAACTTGATGAGAGCCTTATGTGGCCACAAAAAACATTCAACGGCAGGCATCCATTTCCCACTGCTTCCTGTAGTGTGACCCACTTGAGCTTCGATCCGCCTTGTTTTTGGTTTCATACATAAAAGGTATGGAAAAGTGGATGGAAAATGTAAATCTAATACATATGTCATGATGGGGCCATGGATGTTCCACATGTAAACCCTAATGGTTTTCTTCTCTCCAGCAAGCAACGGAATCTCTTCACGTGTGAAATTTATGTGGGCCACGTGATGATGTATTTATTAGATATCCACCGTCTATCTATTTTTCCATATTATTCTAGGAAATGCGCTTAAAAAACAAGGTAGACCCAAAGCTTAGGGAAACAACACTACAGGATACAACAACAATTGACGCTACTGTTGAAAACTTCTTGAGGCCACAAACGGCTCTGATCAAGATGATATTTGTGTTTTACCTTCATTTAGTATGGGGTGTTCTTATGATTACGTTAGATGGCAAATAAGCCTTACAATTGGCCCTAAGAAGGTTTTTGATCAAAGCTCGGGTGGGCCCAACTACTTTCTGTGGTGTAGTCCACTTGAGCTTTGGATGTCTTGTTAGTGCACTTTTATGTGGCTACTAGTGCACCTTGTTTGTCAATCACTTACGTCAGTGAGTCTGGTGTCGGTTGAGCTTAATGAAAACGAAGATCAAAGACTCAAGTGGCCCCGCTGCATCAAGGAAGAAGATATAGGTAAAAGTGATGCCTTAATGTGCCTTAACCTCGACCAAAACCCAACTCCTTATCCTCTTTGATGACCTTGACTATATTAGGAAACCATTAGTCATCATAGATTGGCCCTAGGTGTCCCAAAACATCACCCAAATTATGGCCATAGTGAGTGGGTTGGAGTATAAGTGGGTCAGCTAGCAAACAGGCTGAACCCAGGCCTGTCCAACCGATCACGACCGGTCGTGGACCCCTGGCCGACCGGTGAAGACCGATCGGACAAATAGTCCAATTTGGACAGAAGGCTGCTGGAGTGGATGGCCATTGGGCTGACCAGTCGGCAGGGCTAGTCCAACCGGTCGGCAGGGCTAGTCCGACCGATCGGGCAGACTCCCCGTTGAGACAGTGTACTCCCTGTCTTGTGTTGGCCTATGGCCGATCGGTCTAGAGCGGTCGTGGAGACCGGTCGGCACTAGCCTTTATTTGCCCATTTTGTATCCGTTACTCATTCTTTTATAAAGGGGCTTGGCTCGTTTTGAGGGGCAAGTAGAGGGATTTCGAGAGGAGTGAAGCTACCATTGTTGGAGACCATTTGAGACTCATTCCCAACCTATGCAAGGCATCTTCCCTGTGCTTTAACACAAGATTGGAGCATTCCAAGCTCATGAAAAAGATGACCTTCATCCCCTCTTGATCTCTAGAGTTTGGAACCTTCTTTATTGGCAAATCCTTGTCCAAAACTCTAATATGAGATCGTTGTAGGAGAGAACCTCTAGGCAACCCATTCCCATTATTTGTAGAGTTCTCAAACCTACCCTCCTATCACCTTGGGCATCTCAAAGGCATCACATGCAAGGTGTTTGATCAGGTGTGGCTGAGGCATAGCGACGCAACGGCAACATGATCGTGGGAGCAAGGGAAGCTAATTGAAGTACGGGAGAGCGGAGATCAAGCAACCCAAACCGGCGCTAAACAAGGGGCTCATCCAACAAGTAAGGTTGTCCTTTTGAGAGTCCATTTAGAGTTTGTTTGTCAAACTCGATCTAGGAACGTTAGCCGTTCCTTGGCCCGTTAGCCGGGCCTAAACTAAGTCTCCAAGGGGGAGCCTCCGACACGGGAGCAAAAGTGCGTCGGGTTGAGAGTTACCCTATGTCCAAAACTCCGTTTGGGTTGAGAGTTAGCCCTTGGTCCAAAACTCCAGTTATGGTTGAAAGGTGAACCGATAAAACCTCCGTGTAAAGGTTGAGAGGTGAACCTCATTTAAAACCTCCGATAATGAATGCCGGTGTGCTAAAAGGAGTTGAGTACTTGAACCGGGAGTGGAGTAGACCCAAAGTCAAACCACTATACATGCTTGTATTTGTGATTGTATTGAGCACATTAATATCTTAGCATTGGTTGTTTAATTGTTTAATTATGAATGCTTCATAGGAATGTATGCTAGGCACTAATTAGGCACGTCCACACACAAGATGTACTTTCACTAGTTGTGTAGACTTGAGCTCATTGATCCATTCTCATAAGTCTACATAGGTTGCATAGGTTAGGAGCTTGATTAATTAAATCATTTGATTACCTATGCATGCTTTAGACTAGGATGTTTATTGCTTAAACCATTTGCTAGTCATGTGATTTGACCCACTTAGGCTTGGAAGCCAAAGTGTTCTTGCTTACTTAGTTTGATTTGTTGAATTGTGTAAGTAGGCGAAATTTTTTTCAAAAAGGTCCTAATCACCCCCTCCTATAGGTTTAGCCATAATTCTAGTTGCTCTTTAAGCTTCCGCACGTATGCTTAGGGTGTCGTGTTAGACCACCCGACGCAATTTCATGTATCGCATTTTTATTCTCATTGTCTAAAATTATCTGGAAAGGTTGACAGACGGTCTGGATCTACCACAAAAATGCATGGTGGCCCCAGATAAGTTTCACACCCTAAAAATTATGTTGTGCAGCAAGCAATGTATCTGGAAGAGTGATACTTCTTCGAAAATGACGTGGACCACTGAGAAACATCGGGATTGGAATTTCCTTTGCTTTCAACACAGACGATCCTCACTCTTTCTACTTAGGGTTTTTTACCCTACTAAAGAGACTATGATTGCAAAAAGTAAAGGGCAATTTTGTTATTTTTGAAAATACGGTTCTTGCATCATATATGAAGGTAACCCCATATGATGTTAGGTGTTAGAATGTCTAACGAGTAAAACTTAAATGGTTTGCTTGATATATTTTAGAAGTGGGCGTCTTTTGCTCAACAGCCCTAAACATAGGCTGTTCTATGGGAAAAGAAAAAACAAAACCTTTAATTTAGTCCCTTAAGTTTCTGACATTTGTACTTTGCTATAGTGAGCTACCTAAGTTTTATCCTTAACATCCATCCATTTTTACAGCACTTTAAGCCCTAACCCCAAAATTGAAGCATATGCACAGCTCAAGTGGAGCACATCATTGGGTCCAAATCTCAAGCGGACACGCAAGATTGAAGACCTATCATTAAAACTTCTTAGGGGTAAAGCTGTCTTTCTTCTTCTTTCTTTACACATGCACTCATACCCCAATGGGATTTCACCACTCGAACTCATGACCTTGTGTTGAAAATCTTGCAGTCTACCACCAAGCCAAGAGTAAAGACCCAGGGTAAAGCTGTCTCGTTTGGCTTTGTTGTAAATAACTGTTTGTGTTTAGATAGCATATAAATTGTTTATATCTTATAATTAGATATCTAAAAGTATGTAACAGTTGTAAATGAAAAGACCATAAATGAAATCCAACATTTTATTGAGAAATAAAAGGAGATACAAGCTTTGAATCATTTACAGCCTGTAAATAAATTAGCATTCAAACAATATAATTTCACTATAAGTTATTTACAACTAGCCTCGTTCACAAGCATCCAAACAACCCCTTATATAATTTAGAGAAAATGGTAGAAATTGCAAATATAATTTATTTTTATTTTTTTGCTGGAATGTGCCAAAAAAAACTCAAGGGAATTGAAAAATCTACAGAAGAAGGTACCATTTTGTAGATTTTGGGATTTTGGGCTTTGAAAATCTTCTAATATTAGATTGGAGTATTAGGGCTTGTTTGGCACCATTGTTTCGAGAGGAAGTGATGAGAAATGGATTCCATGATATGAATTCTCATCAATTCCATTTCTTATCAATTCTAGATTTTCTGTTTGGCAGCCAAGATTTGGAGAGAAATCAGACATGAGGGAATGGACGGTGTGGATTTTAATCCCATCGTATGCCCACCATATCAGCCTCGATTTTAAATCCATGTCGTCCATCCATTTTTACGGATCATTTTATGCCAGTATCCAAAAAATAAAGCAAATCCACATCTTAGGTGGACCATAAAACAAGAAAAAGTGAAGAGTGAGACCTTTTATGATGCACAAAAGTTTTGGATTAAACTGATATTTTCGTGGTCCCTTCATCTAGCTATTTGTGACCTTATCAACAAGTTGGATGAAAAAATATACATCACGTTGGGTCCCACATCGGAGAGGATTTCTCCTCAAATCCCACCTTTTTTGAAGGATTTGAAAAAGAGCGAAAAGTGCCTTTTTGAATTCTCATGAATTCCTCTGAAATCCACTCCTCATCAAATCCATGGTGCCAAACAAAATAAAGCAAGTGATTTGTCCCCACTTCTCCTCAAATCCATGATGCTAAAAAGGTCATTATTGTAGAAAGAGGTTGGAAAGAGGGTAATAATGAAGATGGGAAAATCCTCCAAATAGAGATTCAAACTGGGGACAAAATTCAGCAAGTTTCCGTATACAGTCGAAGAATTCTGTTGGGAGAATCTGCATAAAAGAAGGCTTCATCATCATGTGTTTGGCAGATTCAGATGAAGGTAGACCTTTTTATCAAAATTTTAGTAGGATTTTATGATTTCTAGAGTTTTTTTTAGGATTTTGAATTTATATTTATAAGCTATTTTGAGGGGTTGCTTGTAATTTTTGGTTGATGGATTATGCTTAATTTTGTTGGAATGTGGATGTTTTAAGTTTCATGATTTTTTAATGGGATAAAAAAATTTGAAAGATTTTATTTTAATTGATGGATTTAGGTTATGACATAGCAAGCACATGGATAGAAAAGAAGAAAACATTGTATATTCGCTAGGATTTTCTTAAATGCACAAGAAGTGAAAGATCTATAAAAATGATAAATAAAATTGATATTATTGTTAGAAAATTTACTGGTTAGCTTATAATGTACTCGATAGTTTATATATGTAAAAGAAGCCATAAACTCCTAATTCAACCTAAACTATGAAACTTTTCTTGAATATAAAAATAGGATTTTTACTGAAAAATCCTCTAGAATATAGATTTTACCAAATAATGCCTCAAAGACAATTACATTATTGGACTCTATTTTTTTTCCAGGGAAGTGGAGAATAAAGGTTGTGGGTTCCAAATGATACATGACTCCCATCTTAACATCTAACAAATGCACACCAACATTATTACTAAAAGAACCAAAAATATAGAAAATCCAATCATAAGGTGGGCCAATCCTGAAAAAATAGAATACACCATTCAACATATCCCAGTTCAAGTGTAGCCCATCCATGATCACACTGCCCTGATGTTTTGTTCGTGTTATCTCCATGATAGGGTGCATACATTGGATAGGTTGGAAGTTATGGAGATACCGCATAGGCCCCACAATACTTAACTTCCACTAATTTTTAAAGAAAATATTAAATAAGAGCATTTTTGTAATTTCATCCCTCAAAAAATTACCTACATGTAATTTTCAATCGTTGAGGCATTATTTGGCAAAACATAGGTTCGTAAGAAATTTTGCACTAAAAGTCACTATTAAAATTACCTAAACTAGTAAAGGCATTAATCTTATCTAAAGTCATAAATAACTCTTAGGTAATCTGAACAAAGACTTTAGACCACAATCAATCTCTTTAAATCCTAAAAACAACAAAAATGCAACTTAATAAAAATAATAAATTTAGACTTAAGACTAATAGTTGATGCTTGAAATTTTGTGAAGTTGTTTAAGGGCATTTTTAGAATATTGGAGTCAGGTTTGAATACACGTTAGTAAGCTAATGATTTGGTTGGCGACAACACTACTAATTTGGTTGGCAGTAGCAAATCAATGGCTTATGCAACAAAAGTTAGATTTCATAACATGTCATTTAAGATGTGCCTAACATCTTAAGATGACTTGTACATTCAAGCAAGTAGCAAATTAATAGCTTGTAGAGCATAAATCAGCTTAGTAACATGCCATTTAAGAGGTGCTTTACACCTTAAGATGACTTATAGATTTAAGCTAAAAAAGATTGTTTTTACTGTCGCTGAAGGGAAGACCTTTGCAATTGTGATCCAAGCAAATCTCGCTTCCTTCCCTCTCTTCTCTCCCTCTATATCTTCCTCCCTTCTTTCCTTTGTTCGGTGATTTTATTTTTTTCTTCAGTAGTTTCGGTCCAAGAAAGTGGATGATTGAATGGTTACTATTGCTTCTGTTTGGAGCTTTGATAAGGTTGAAAAAGAAACTTCCATTCCTCATTCTAAGGTTTAGGGTTTTATTTTTGGGATTTTTCCTCATTCTAAGGTTTAGGGTTTCAATTTTGGGATTTTTTTCTTTTATGGTAGAGAGATTTCTTTTTTTCAAAAAGAGGCTTTCTACTTATTAGCAGGTAAGTATGTTGTTTACCAAACATTCTTACGTGTCGAATCGGTAAAAATTGAAATCAACTACTAGAAGCATAAATAGCTAAAGCAAAACAACTTGCAATCCAAACTTAGCCAAAGTGAGAATGATTCCATCATTTCAACCAAATAAGGGTGCTTTATCATTTAATGTTAAAAAATAAACATTATTCATAGAAACAATAATAGTGGTTAACTAAGCATGATGGATTTATTTTTTATTTTTTATAAGCATGATGGGTGATACGCAAAGGGGTTTTAGCATTATTAGTAAAACTTAGGTAGAATTTATACAAATAATAAATAATAATAATAATAAAAGGGTGCATTTGCAAATGTTAAAAAATACATGGGACTTTTCCATCCCAATGTAAATGGAAAAACTTTTTGTTTTTACACACACTCACACCAAAGTGGGATTTCACCACAATGGGTAGTCAAACCCATGACCTCGGGTTGAAACTCTTGTGAGTCTACTACCGAGCTATGAGTAAGGATCCTGCAGGATACTCTGTTAGAAAGTGATGGACCACACGCAGTCACTTTGAAATTAATTAGAAATTGCATACTTGGAATACAAGTCTAGTTAAAAAGATGTTCCAATTTAGGTGTATCATGAACCAAAATCCTTCTTCCACAATTAAAATTGAAATATCCAATGATCCTATTTCAACAAACAGGTGTGTTAGGATCGTTTCACCAATCTGATTTTCAAACCGTTAGTCAAGAGCAGCAGGTTCCACGGTTTTAGTCTGTTTAAATTCAATAAATTTATTCCACGTGGACAAGTTCTCTCTCTCTCTCTCTCTCTCTCTCTCTCTCTGTTTTTTTTTTTTTTTTTTTTGTGTTTTGAGAATTCCACGTGCGCAATTTCTAAGTGCGTGTGTATCGAGCATGGAATTACGAAGCCCAGGCCAGAAAAGAGAACTTGGCTGAATAACGTCACCTTAGGCCCATGCTTCTAGCCTGGTTCCTGTTGGGCACGAAAACCAGGGCTTGGACCAAGCCTTCTACTTCAGCGCTTGACTCTCGTTGTTGGTCGCAAATGGCCCACTTTTACCCCCCATACGTGGCAACCACCAGAACGGCTTTCCCAAAATCTTTATGGTGGACCCGGTAAGATAAGCTCATGACTCACGAACCACAAATCTCCCAGAAATCTCAGGCATGGCTATGTAGAGTGATCTAGGGCGCCAGAATTTGGCAAAATTTATAAATCTAGGGTGCCGAGCCTGAGAGGCCAACAAGGGGTCAATCTTGAAAGGATCGCCCAGGCACTGGGTCTGAAATGCATGTGACTCAAGTTCATTGGACCCGGTAGGACCATCAGGCACCCTCGGGCCCATGCTTTGGCTGATTACCCATTCGGCCTACCTAGGGCTCTGGGCTCGGCCCCAATTCGAAGTCAAAAGTAGTTGTCCCTAGACTGGACCATTTTCAGCTCTAAAGAGTGACAGCCACGGCCGTGTTCTAGAGCGTCCATCTGGTGGGCCCATCCACGGCGCCTTGTGCAAACACGGCCATACTCCAACAGATAGGTCCCATCTGTGGGAACCGATCAAAGAGGACCCGGCCTCTCTTTCCTGCTCAAAGCCTCAAACAACATTAGAAATGATAGCTGACAAAGTTACCCGGTATATGGCTTTGATGATGGTGATGATGTTGTCGAGTGGTTCTGATAATGGCTAAAAAGATGATAATCAAACAATCCCAACCATCAGAATGGCAGCTCTTCTGATAATGGCTAACAAAGCGTTAATCAGACAATCCCAACCATCAGAATCACATCTCGCAGATGTAAAAAATAAAATCAACCTCATAATCACCATGGACAATTCGCGTCATTATCCAGACCGCCCATCTAAACGCTGGGTAGCTGGCCATCTTGGAATGAACCAACTGATCAGGGACCATCACTTTGCATGCCAATCTGAGTTAGAAATACCTTTTCTGGACCGGTGTTTCTAAGTCAAATCTGAATGTATAATGATATTTAAGTGGTTTTTTCCCCACATGAACCATCTAAAATGGAGGGTTCAAGATGAAAGGTCTGGATTATCAAGTGCTAAGGCAGAAGGGGCCAGCCTCTAGGCGAGAATCTTGCTGGCCCTCCACATTGGGCCTGCCGCATGAACGAACTGGATGTTGGTAGGAAGGGACTCCTCGATACAGAATGCTGACCCAAATGAGAACTATAACGCTGGCCACACTCGCATGTGCATTTCCTCAAAACCTTCAAAATTTCACACAAAAACGAAGAAGAAGAAGAAGAAGAAGAAGAAGACCATACAACATCCATGATAAAGAAAGAAAGAGGAATGATCACCTGGGATTGGGCCCCACACCCAAGCACCACCTCCTATCCTACTTACCTGATGCCTCTGCCTGACCGCAAACGAGCCACATGGTGGACCCCACTCATCAAAGGACTCCATGCAGAGCACCAATATGATGCAGTGGCACATGGCATCAGAAAAAACCTCAAATTAAGAAAACACTTATATGATTTGAAATTCTTCCCTTCTATTTATTTGGAAATGGAAAGTGTGAGCATCTTTTCTTTAACCCCATTTGGCTCACAGCCGCAACATTTTCGCTACAACCACCCAGCACATGAAGCTCAACCACAGCCCGTGTTTTTATCCATAGCCAAATAAGCAAAGAGTATACCACAGGCATCTAAAACCACATGCGTAGGCTTATTCAGAACAAGTCAGTCATCCCTAACTCTCAAATTTACAGATTGTAACTGTCTGAGAAACAAAACCACCATCAGAACCGAAACACTTACATACGGACTTCAACTCACCCCATACCATGCGGCCAGCAGACTTAGACTCACAGACTAGGACCTGGAAACTCTGTTAACAGAAGAAGAAGGGTTAGCACAGAAGACGAAAATAACCATGATTGACTTCCGCGGTCTGTTGATGAGTGGGTCCGACAATCCCATGACTCAGGCAATTTTGAGGCCCATTTGCATTTGAGGTGCAGATTCGTTGGATCAACCTCAACCTAGTGGCCGCATCTAACAGTTTTGGTTGTAGGAGATCTTTGTTACATTTTTTGACAAGTGAATGTTTCCTATAAGGAATCAAGTTGCCAGCCCAGGTACGAGACAATTTGACTTTCTTCATGGATTCCGACGGCCTCTTCTGTACTCAATATGGGTCCATCTACAAGTTATGGATGCTGGGCCTCTTGAGAAATCCAGTGTCCATCTTGCTGGTTGCATGAAAAAGGAATGGCCTTCATGATGAAACGCAATCCAGAAAAGCTTCCCAAGCAATGGATTTCTTCCTAGACTGTGTTTAAGCATAATACATGTATAGGCTGTTTGCAGCCGCACAGGCAATTGAATTTTCAGATGGGTGCCATGCTAAGTGGAGCAACTTCGTCGTGAAATCATAGGCATTTCCATTGGCGTCAGCACCTGGGTTTTCAGCTCCTGTAGTAGATGCATACACCCAAGAGACATGAGTTACAAGGGAAAACCACATAAAATGAAATTTCTAATCAATTAGGATTTATGTGATTGGAGCAGAAGGCAGCAAAAAAAAACCTCGTAACTGCCCGCAACACATAACCGCAGGTTTAAAGTTCAACACTAACCTCGTCTTACAACACGGGTTAGAGTGCTCAGAGATCTTGATGGCCTTGAAGGGGTCTGGACTTGTCTCCTGAAAATGGTATACCACCGCGATGCAAGAAAAGGAGAAGTGATTAATATGGTCACTGAATGGTCTGAATTGGACATCACACGCACTGTGTGCATGTGTGCGTGTGTGTTCGAAGTATCAGTATCACTACAAGTTCAACTGACCGGGGATACGGAAACAATATCGATATCGCTGATAATATCGTCGAATTCCGGAAATACAGGAAAGCATTCGGGAAACATAGGGAAAACGATGGATTTTTTAGTGAAACTTTACGAGATGCTAAAATACACATATTTCCATATGCATGAATTAAAAAAGAATGCAAAAAAGAATGCATGCATAGTAAATTTCTATTTAATGGGGCCTAAAAGTATGTGTTGCCGTAAGAAAACAGTCCAAAAGTAACACAACAATCACTTAGATCTCATTAAACCAATTAATAAATAAACAAACATACATAATGCATTCATATATTACACATCCATGCATAAATAAGTATATAAACATGATATTGATGCATGATGATCCAACCATCTGACCATCAATCCATCCAACCCATCCAACCATCCCATCCATCCAACCATCCAACATCTTTTAACAAACATTTTTTTCATGACATCGATATATTGGCAAAGATTATCGAAATATCACCAATACATTGGCAATACAAGTGACACCTGGAATTTACACAGTCAAAAATATTGGCACTACATTGGCAATATCAATACATTTGATAATACAGGCGACACCTAGTATTTACACGGTAAAAAATATTGGCGATATCCATGCATTGGCAATACAAGCAACACTTGGAGTTTACGAAGTCGAAAATATTGGTGATACATTGATGATATCAATACATTGGCAATACCTAGTGATATATTGCCGATACCTGAAATTTCTGATACTACAAGTGTTATCGGTATCACTACCAGTGTTATTGGTATCGCCAAGCTGGAGATACAGGTAATATCTCGGGGATATTATCGCAATATCGGGGATACTCTGAACAATGAGTGCGTGCATATATGTATATAAATATTATACCTCATAGGGTTTTTACTGGCCTCCAAAGTTGTAGCCTCATTGCTGCCCGGAATGCATCCAAAGACACGGAACAGATTGCTGAGATCACAAAACAGTCTTATCATTCACCGATATTGAAGTTGATAGTATCACTATTTTGAGTTTTTAAAACAGGAATTGCATACCTGTAAGAACCAGTTGCCACCCGGAGTCCGTCTCCACTCAGACAGCACTCAAACTTATCGAAGATGGAATCGTTTTCATATAAATCACAGAGCTGAACAAGATGGTAGTGATTTCATAATCAGCATTTAGAAACCAATAATCCCTAATCTGGGTGCAGAACAAATTTATAGAAAGAGATTTCACCTTAGGCCTTAAATACTCATGAACCTGGAATGTTGCTACAGGACCAGAATCCATATTTATGTCCCATAACTGTTAAAACACGTGAACCAGATGCTTGTAAGAAAGAATACATTGATTAAGATACAACCATACAATTTTCTAACATCTTTAAGCATCACAGAGAACATGTAAGGCTATCAATATAATCTTACACGAAACATGTCATGTGTGTGTCTAATCTTACAAAAAAAATGTCAAAATTATATTCATATGAGAGTCTCCCTATGATATCCAGACCCATACAAAGGTGCGCTGAAAAGGATGAAAAAAACAAAAAAGAAAACAATAAAAAGAAGAAAGTGGTGTGAGGAAATGATGATTGCAGAACAATAGAAGCTCGGAAGACATCAAAGCAACTACTCTTCAAATTGGTAACAAAATCTGAACCATGGAAGACATTGAGCAAGTGCTTTTTTTTAAGCAATCACGGCAAATTTTATTAAAAAGGACGAAAATTTTCACAAAGTTATGAACAAGACGAAGAGGACACAAACAATGCAATAGGGAAAGGAGAAAGGATGAAAGAGACAAAGCCCAACATCAGGGCAAGATCACGCTGGTGATTCCGGAAGAATATTTCACTGCACTCACCCCAAATTGACAAAATCACCACCAGGAAAGAAAGTGTCTGAATGGTTTTCTTCAATAAGCAATTCAAATTCATAAATGTGCAATGGACGAGCACACACACATGCAAGCCAGTGTGGCAAAGCAAGTCTACATGCTGGCAGTGAATGCATACAAATACTTAGGAAAGCATGCGTATGCACCTCTCTCTCTCTCTCTCAGCACGACTCTGTCCTCTCTCTCTCTTCTCTCTAAGCTAGATCCTCTCCTCTCATTCTCTCTTCTATCTTCTCGCTGCATATCTCTCTCTCTCTCTCTCCTCTCTCTCTCTCTCTCTCTCTCTCTCTCTTCTCTCTCTCTCTTCTCTCTCTCCTCTCTCTCTCTCTCTCTCTCTCTCTCTCTCTCTCTCTCTCTCTCTCTCTCTCTCTCTCTCTCTTATTTTTTTGGTATCCCACATCTCTAATTTATTAGAAACATCCCTCTCTCTCTCTCTCTTATTTTTTTGGTATCCCACATCTCTAATTTATTAGAAACATCCTCGTTGTTTTCTCCATCCTTCTGAATTATCAAGCTAAGATTTTTAAAATAAAAAAAACATGTCACTTTAGGGAATCTCTTAACTATCAATTTTAACTAGAGACTTGCTTCTATTGACTGTTCCTACTAAAGATGCATTCCTAATACTCTCAATTCTGCTAATATTTAGACCACTAAACTCTACAGGCTTCCTCCGAACCTCCAAGTTAGCAATCACCTACTTTGGTTTCGTCCACCAGTATCACATCATGCATAAACAACATACACTAAGGAACCTCTTCTTGAATACTCTCGGTTCATTCATCAATACAAAGTGCAAAAAAAGTATGCCGTTGATCCCTAGAAGACAGTGATAGGGAACAGTTTAGCGAAGCCTTCAAGGATTGGAGTTCACATTATTCACCCTTGCGATAACATCTCTTGAATCTTAAAATAAATAAATAACTTGAATCACATTTGATGGGAGTGCTCAAGGGAGAAAACCTTCAAAGGAACCAAATGATTCTGCCTCTCTAGATTCAATCCGTGTAGTCAACCAGAGCAAGCCATTCCAATTTTATCACCATGATGATGCAGACAACTCACACTTGAGTCTGGAGTGCCCTAATTTCCAGACTAGGGTATCATTGAAGTTTAATTTCCACAAACCACTAGGAGGAAACTTCCACTTCATATTCACCCAAGATTTCTTTTCTTGGCTTAAAAGATGATGGACGCCTTCCAGTGCCTTCCTAGATTGCCACTGCCATGCCATAGAATTCCTTCAAATAACTGCCGATTTGATGAAACCAAAGTTGCAAAGAAGCGCCTCGGGGATCCAAGTTCTTTCCTCTGGTACTGTGTTATAACTTATATTGTGGGTAATTCACTTCAAATAACATTTCAGGTATTATCGGAACTCACATTTGCATGGAGATTACAGCAAGTTCTATAAGAGATTTCATTTGTTGTGAAGGTTCAACAAATAACTCATATTTACAGAAAAGCAAACAGAAGTTCAGAGGTTTTTGGCTAAGGGTACAATATGGCATCCTAAATATGTTGGACCCATATGCCCAATGTTTGGACCTTGGCTCCTCTAGTAAGTCTTCTATGAAGTACTTGTTCATTAATAGAATGTTTATCCTTTACTATAGAGGCATTTTTCTTGTTCTGTTCACAGAGAATTTCATATTCTGGGAACAACCATCTCCAAATTGCGCCAGAATAAAATTATACCTTTTCGTTTCTTTTTTTCTTTTTTTTTCTTTTGGTTGAACAGTAAGAAATGTACAACACCTGAGCAACACATCATGCACATTCCAGTTTTCAAGATCCAAGACCTTCCAGATTGTTTCCACGGAAACCTGGTTTTAGTTTATTTCAACAATTAACCTTTTCTTTTATCTTTATCAGAAGTAAAGCTTTATTGAGAAGAAAGAGACAAAAGAACTAAATGATCCCTGACCTACAAAAATGGCCAAAATACCCACTCCTTGGAAAGGGAAGCCTCTTCTGTATTAGCCACTTGAAAAGCTTGGAAGAGTCAATCTGAAGATGCTTACAAATGTCTTATCTCCTCAATCCAATATTTGATGTCCATGGAAAGCTCCCAGACTCCCAAAACTACTTGGCCATCTATTTATATCAGTTCCATCAAACACAGAGACATGAAAAGTGAGACCAAAAATCCTTCACAATGGCAGAAGGGCCAGAAACCTTCAGGGAATCAGTGTCAACAACCCCTAACATAATGCCACCAATTATGGTAGGACCCAGATTTCCAGGCCACCTTGTGAGTGACGGGCCAGTTTGATATACAGTTTGAACAAGGAACTTCAATTCACAGGTCTGCCTTTCTCTAGAGTGATCGAGATGGCTCTAAATAGTGAAAAAAGCCATAATGTGATTGATATGCTTCTAATGTTCTCCATTTAGGTAGGTAGCTTCCCGGATCTCCATTTCTCCCGCCCCTTAATACTCCTGTACCACTGAATTCGCTTTGATTCAATTGCACTCTCCATTCGAAGCAGCGTTCCGGTCCGGTTCGCTGCGTGGACTTCCGCCCACGGTACAAGACGGACCAATGAAAAAATCAAAAAATCAAAATGATGACGAGATTCTGGAAGTACTGCGCATTTATTGCTACTGCACTGTTTTGTTTATTCTAGTTCCTACTGCCTTTTTGACTTATCATCTACGAAAAAAACAGTCAGTCAAAATGATTCATTTGAATGAAACGTCGAGTGACTTATATGTTAGTTAGAGAGGTTGGCGAACTACTACGATCTATAGATTCCCCATCTATATCCAATCCCAACGAGAATAGAAGCGAGTCGCTTCCGGCTTGGCTTGTAGTCGTAGTCTTTTAGTCTCTGTAGTCGGCATTCCTACACGCATGCAGTGTTCGCATTGTCGGTATCGCTACAAGTTTCGCTGGTCGGAGATAAAGATATAATATCGTTATCGCCGATAACCGGAAATTCGGGGGAAAATGGGAAAACATGAGGAAAATGGTGGAATTTTTCAGTGAAACTCCAAGAAATGCCTAAATACACACATTTGCATATTCATGAATAAAAAAAATTACAAAAAGAATGCATTAAATAATAAGTTTCAATTACTGGGGTCCCAAAAAGCATGCTTTCGGTGAGAATTCATGCCAATAGTAACTAAAATGAGTTTTATATAATACAAATACAGCCACCATACAATCATTAAGTCATGTAAAATTAAATGAAAGCTCATTTTAGGGCATGATCCAAAAAAACAAAAGATATCCAAATCTCAAATGGACCATAGAACATGAAACAGTGGTAATTAACCATTAAAAACTCATTGTAGGCCACGAACCCTTTGGATCAGGATGATATTTGTGTGGTCTCTTCATCTAGGTCTTTGTGACCTTATCAACAGTTGAATGGCAAATAAACATTCGGATGGATCGTGAGAGGAAAGAGTAGGGACTCAATGAGATTTAGAGCCCCCTCATTTTTGGTCCACTTGGGATTTGGACCCACCTCATTTTTGGCATCGTGTCCTAAAATAAGCTTGCAAAACGGATGGATCTTTATGAGAAATCCACTGGGACCTAGTTGGAGACAGACGATCTTGTTAGAAGCTTTATGGGGCCCACTGTGATCCTTATGAGAAATCCACCCCGTTCATCTGTTAAACCATATCATTTAAGTACATGTGCCCAAAAATGAGATAGATCCAAATCTCAAGTGAACCACATCAATGGAAACAGTAGTGATTAAATCTCACCATTAAAAACTTCTAAGGGGCCACAAAAGTTTTCAATCAAGCTGATAATTGTGTTTTCGCTTCATCCAGTTCTGTGACTAAATCAAAAGGTTAGATGAAAAAAAAAAACATTACAACGGGCCCTAGGAAGTTTTTAATGGGCCATGGAAATTTTTAACGGTGGGCGTTTAATCACCACTGTTTCCTTTGGCATGGTCCACCAGGGATGCAGGTCTGCCTCATTTTTGGGCTTAGGCCCTAAATTTTTCTGGCGAAATAAATAGAAGGTGATGATAAAGCACAGTACATCATGATGGGCCCACATAGCCACTAACAGCAACAAGTGGCATGCCCGCGACTTCGTAGGAAACTGGATTGTGTACCGATTAAGGACGTTTATGGAATTGAATAAACTCTCTTAGGTCCACTGTAAATGTATTTGGTTTATCCACACCGTCCATCTGTTTTTCCAACTCATTTTAGGTGTTAAACATAAAATGTAAGCATATCCAAAGCTCAAGTGGACCACACTACAGGAAATAATGAGAATAATGATTTCCACCGTTGAAACCTTCCTAGGGCCCACAATGATGTTTATTTGTCATCCGATCTGTTCATAAGATCGAAAAGATATGGATGAAGACAAAACACAAATATCACATGTATTTAAAACTTCTGTGGCCCCTAAGAATTTTTCAACAGTAGACGTTCAATTCAAACTATTTTCTGTGGTGTGGTCCACTTGAGCTTTGGATATGCTTAATATTTGGCATCAAGCCCTAAAATTATTTAGTAAAATGGATGGATGGAGTGGATAAATACATAAATCACGGTGGGCCCCACAGTGTTTACTCAGTACGCTTAGCGTGCTGAGTTACTCCGTCCGCAATCCACTTCCGTTCTATTCTTCGGACACAAATTAGCTACTGTAGAGTATCTCACTACTCAAGTGATTTCACCAAGTTATGTGGGTCCCACCATGATGTATGTGTTACATCCACACTGTCCATCCATTTGGAGAGATTATTTTAAGGCATAAGCCAAAGAATGAGGCAAATCCAAAGCTCAAGTGGACTCCACCATACACAACAATGGTGATTGAACGCCTACCATTAAAAATTTCTTAAGGGCTACAGAACTTTTCGATCAAGCTGATATTTGTTTTTCCCCTTCATCCACGTCTGTGTTAATTTATGAACAGGTTAGATCTCAAATAAACATCATGGTGGGCCCCAGGAAGGTTTCAATGGTGGGTGTCACTGTCCCCACAGTTTTCTGTGGTGGGGTCCACTTGAGATTTGGATTTACCTCATTCTTTGGGTCATACCTTAAAATGATCTCTCCAAATGGATGGACGGTGTGGATACAACACATACATCATGGTGGGGCCCTTTGAACTTGCTGACGTCACTTCAGTAGCTGATCCGCATCGCCGAAAATCAAACACGCCCTTATAAAGGGCATCTACATCTTCCAGAGGGTTTTTCGCCGAAAGGGGGGTTTTTGACAGAGGGTTTCAAAACCCTAAATCGCACCCAAATCGAGTAGAACAAATCCATGAATCTCGCGACGTTCATCTTCCTATTGAAAAAAAATGGAAATTTTTGAGGTTTCTGGTGCCCGATGCCCATGGGATTGTGATGTTCTGTGTTTCGATCAACCAACAGGTACGAAAATCTCTCTCTTGAAGTTTTTTTTTTCTCTCTTTTCCCGATTTTTGTGGCTACAGCCCAAAATGTCGATGATATCGGAAATATCGCCGATATTTCGCCGATTTCTGGTAGAGAAACGAATAATTGTGTATCGGCGATAATATCGACAATTCGTCGACAATGCAAACACTGCACGCACGTGCCTACCTAAATGCCTCCGTCGAATAATTGTGTATCGGCGATAATATCGACAATTCGTCGACAATGCAAACACTGCACGCACGTGCCTACCTAAATGCCTCCGTCGGTTCGGGACGAAGCCAAGCCGATACATACGATAGGCGAAGGAAGCGCCCCCCCCCCCCCCCCATAGCGCCTGGGGAACGCGACGTTTGATCGAGGAGTGGAGAGGAGAGGTGGAAGAAAAGGCTCGGGATGGATTTAGGAGTCTTTGTGCGAGCCGTATGCGGTGAGAGTCGCACGTACGGTAACGAGGGGGGTTCGCGTCTATACGTGTAGTGTGGTGGTTGGGCCTACCCACCCTATTTGTTCCATGATCTATGGGTCTACTGGAGCTACCCACTTCGATCAATTAGCCAAGATTTTGACCGGATACGAAATCACTGGTGCTCGATCTAGTGGTATTTTTATGGGGATTCTATCTATCGCTGTAGGATCCCTATTCAAGATCACTGCAGTTCCTCTTCGGGCGGCTGTAGGACGGACGGCCGCCTATAGGTGGTAGGGTAGGGTGGGTGGTACCGCTCAGATTGCGGCCAATCTTCCTAACCGCGCGCGGGCCGGGCTTAGAGCGCGTGAAACTCATCACTACCTCGTAAGGGCGTTGAGACCATAGCATGTTACACGAAAGCGCCGCTTTCTCTGGAGTGTTGTCACACAGCTGCCCGCCTAGAAGAGCCACTCGCTCTGTAGTGTTGTCACACAAGATAAGCACGCCGCCCGCCTGCTGGCCGGGCGAATCGAAGTGATCTTCCGGTCAACTAACATTTGCGAGAACTCACCGGAGGAGGCTTCCATCTCATGACCATATTTGCATTCCTACCTCTGATAATTTTGACCCACCCACTTTAGTACCATTCTTTCTCACTCTAGCAAACTCCTTTCAAGCCAAGTTCCACGAGATGATTGCTCTCTCAATCTCTCCCGTCTTGGAAAGTTCTGCAGTTAACTCCTGGATGAACCAAAGAACGACAAGCAAACAACATTTCCAAAGGATTTCACCCCCTTGGGAATTTCTTTAACAAGTTAGGATCAATCTAATGGCATACAATTTTCTTACTAGTTTTAGCGATGGTACCAATCAAGGTCACAGTTTCAACCGGTAGAGACATATCTCTGCTAGCTGATGATTGGATCTATATAACAAATTTAACTTTCACTGATCCATTTGGGGATTCGGATAAGCTGAAATTAAAAGAACCGCCAATAGTATTGGAGAAATTAACAGTTTCTAGATCCAATCATCATAGTGAAGATAAGTGCTCTGGTTGAAGCTTCCGTAAGTCAAGACCCTTTGGTCTCAGAATCATAGAACCAGTTACCACAATCCTCAGAAGCAATTTACAGATTAAAAACAAAAAGAAAAAGAGGTCATCTTCAAATTCTAACATGCTTCTATATAATACTTTATTCAGAAATCAAATGACCACACAAATCTGCAAATAGAACTGGGTATCCAATAAAAATTTCATCATTAGAGCAAATATCGCATGCAAAAATTTCCTAGCATGTTTCAGTGTGACTGATAGAAGAAAATATCATCACCACTGTAATGTTTTTCAATTCAACAGAAAATTATTTCCATGGCACAGATCCAGTGAAAATGATTAGAACTTTTAGCACACGATGTGTGCAAATGGTCTTTACCGACATTAATGATCGATATAAAAAACTCATATGAAAATATGAACCTTAAGAGTCATGTAGTCACGACTAAGGATGTGCCTCCCATCCTTCCCAAACTTAATATCTGATATTGACGCAATAATCTCTGTAAAAAAGGACCTCGAACTAGGTGCCTCCTGCTCCTCAAACCTGGATGTGACAGAAATATCACTTGCTGATGCTTCCCAAACATATGAAAGTAAGATTCAAAGAATAACTTTCTAAATCTGAACCAGATAACATATCTGTTACCAATACCGTGTACAATTCCTAAGACAACAGATTCTCCCGGTGTTGCAAGAGGATACAATGAAATGATATGAAGAAAGTAAAACCAGCTGACCACTTACAATTTTGAATGATTATCACATAATGCAGACTGCCGCAAATCAATAAGCCGAATTGAGCCCTTCGAGCTACTATATGCTAACGTATTACAATGAGTAGGGTGGAATTCAGCAGACGTTATCACCTCTGCAAGTAGAAGAAAACATGTAAGAAAGGCATTTTATTTCATCAAATAGACACATCAAAAACCTGTAGCAAGCATGCCCTCTTTTAAATCAAAAGCCCATAAAGGAAGAAGACAGGTTATTTTACATTGCTATAACTTGGAAACATCCAAGAGCACAGAGAAGAAAAGACCAAGTGAAGGAGCATGCAATAAAAATACAGAAGCTAGCTAATGATCAGGCCCATGAGACATCCTACTCTAAACTCATAAATTGAACTAAAACAACAAAATTACAGGTGATTTAGAAGAGTAATGCAAGACATCAACTGCATTAGCTCCAAAACGTCATTGGCAGATAACATCATCTTCACATCCATCAGGTTCTAGAAAACTTGGGCAGTTGTAGGTCTCTCAACACATAGATTAACTGGATCTGCGGTGCCTGACACAATTTAAATGGAGCTAGCTCCTAAAATTGAACCCCATTAAAAAAAAAATCAGGTTGCATTTGGGCCCCCCTTTGAAAAATCAAGGTTGGTCAAGTACTGTATTGAATCTCTAATTCTAATATTGTGTGGGTGTGGGTGTTTGGGGGGGGGGGTTGATTCAACGGCAATGGTGGGTGGGTGTGTTTTGGTGAATAAAGAAATGGGTCAGATCCACCAAAGTGGGTAGCCTTAACTATATGTGTATGGTAACAAGATTCCCATCCCTGTCAGGAGAGATGCCAACAATCTCCTTTGAAAGAACACATTATTGGAAATGATTCCAAGGTAATGTTACCACCATAAGTGGCAAGAGCTGAAAATGAGCCCCACTTGACGTATGTATGTCATGATTGTCCATCAAATGTATCTCCTTGTTTTTGGCCGGGGGTCTAAAAATCAGGTGGGCCACACCAGCAAGAAGAGTTGAGTGGGGATTGATTTGCATTTGGACTCAACTGAGTTTCAAAATGACCTAATCTTGTAGGTGTCCAATCATCCATTTGGGATGCATCACATGAATGGATTAGACGGCGAATAGATAGCATGGTAGAACCCCACATGCAATTTAGGCTCGGCATCCCCTCCACTTATTCCATGTGGTGTCACCTGTGTTTTGGATCGGACTAATTTTGGGGTTTAGGGCCAAAAGTGGGAGGGTGTACATGTATCTGATGGACAGCTCAGCCCATTTTCAGCTGTTACCACCATAATTACGGCAGTAACGGTACCATTGAATCTTTCCCTATATATGTAAGTATTCACACCGAAGGCAAGTCTCAGGCCTGTGGGGCTATTGTATTGTTTTACAAGACCTTGATGTCAGATCCTAAAATTCATAGACCAACATTGCAGAACTTGGAGTTTGCTTCTTTATCAGCGGAGGAGGCTGAAATGTTGGAAAAGGAGATATCGGAGGAGATGGTGGTGAATGCCAGCAAGGAACTTGGCTGAGACAAAGCCCCAAGGCCTAATGGGGTTCCCATTGGCATTCTTTCAAATATTTTGGAAAACGGTCAAGAAGGATGTGTTGGGTTTTTGTTGTGAGTTCAGGTGAAATGGCAAGTTTTCTACTGAATTATGAGCTACTTTTATAGCTCTAATCCCTAAGAAAGAAGGGGCAGATTGTATTAAAGATCTCCATCCGATTAGTCTTATTGGAGCCCCCAGCAAAAATCTTAGCCACTAGATTTAGATCTATGCTGGGTCGCCTCATATCTAGAGAGCAAGGAGCTTTCGTGGAAGGAAGACAGATTCTGGAAAGTTCTTTGATCGCGAACGAGATCATCAACTCACATCACAAAGCAGGGTCTCCTAATGTAGTATGCAAGTTGGATTTGGAGAAAGCTTACGATCATGTGGACTAGGCCTTCCTAGACTACCTACTGGGTCGTATGGGATGTGATACGAAATGGAAAAGTTTGATGTGTGAATGTGTAAGCTCAGCAAAATTTTCTATTCTCATCAATGGATCCCCCCAAGACTTATTTAAGTCCTCTAGGGGACTTGGGCAAGAAGGCCCAATTTCTCCCTTTTGTTTTGTTGTTGTCGCAGAAGCACTCAATAGAATGTTATCGAAAGGTGTCAGAGAAGGCTTGTTCTCCAGTTTCAAGATGGATGGTGGGGATTTCCGAGTGTCGCATCTTCAGTTTGCAGATGATGCAATTTTATTTTGCAATGCAGACGCCTCCCAAATCGACAATCTTCATAAGTCCATTTTCTGCTTTGAAATTGTGTCGGGTCTTTCAGTGAATCTCCAGAAATCTGAAGTGTTGGGTATCGGGTTGGGGAAGGAAGAAATGCAATCTTTGGCGCAGGTGTTTGGATGCAAAGTGGGCTCTCTCCCTTCTTACTTGGGCCTTCCCTAGTGTATAGGGGAATATAAAAAAAAAAAAAACATTTGTGGGAGCAAGTAATCCAACAGTTTGAAAGGAAGTTATCTGCATGGAAAAGAAGGTATTTGTCCCTGGATGGTAGAATAACCATCATCAAAGCAACCCTACCTAATCTACCATTATAGTTCGTGTCCTTATTTAAGTGCCCAAAAAGTGTTCTCTCTAGTTTGACGAAACTTTAGAGGAATTTCTTATGGCGGGGTGGGGAAGCTAAGAAGAAGTTTCATCTCATGAAATGGGCTAATGTATGCAAAACGAAACAGGATGGGGGTGCAGGTATCCGTGATCTTAGGATGGTGAATGAAGCTCTTTTGGGGAAATGGATTTGGAGGTTCGAAGCAAAGGATGGGAGTTTGTGAGAGTATTGTTGAGTAAGTATGGGGTGTATCGAGAGGGCTGGTGGCCTAGACGCATCCCTGCATATAGAGGGCTGAGCTTGTGGCAGTCTATTCTCAGTATCAAGGATTAGGTTTTCAAGGCGGTGGGTTTTGTGGTGGCGAAGGTTCTAAGGTCAGATTTTGGAAAGATACATGGTTGGGAGGAAGAAAACTGGAAGAGTTGTATCCTCGGTTGGCTCAAGTGGCGTAGGAACCAGACATTCCTTGTAAATCAATGCCATATATGCCCCACATGTTTCCGGAGGGAAATGGTTCCCTCCTCGAAGAGATCTCCACGATGACGAGTTTCAAGAGTTGTTGGCCTTATTGGAACATCTATCAGGTGTATCTCTTTCTAATAAGATGGACTCGGTCTATTGACTTGATTCGAAGTTGGGTAAGTTCTCGGTCAGATCTCTTCACTTTTGAATCTCAGGGCAACGTCAAAGCACATACTTACCTTATTTGGGCTTATGGTGCTCCATCCAAGGTGGCAAATCTGCTAACTCATTTGTTGTAGAGTGAGCAAATGTTGCGTCTCCCTAAGGATTGTGTTAAGTTTTTCAGTGTTGTACTAGTTTTTTTTCTCTTTTTCCTTTTTTTGGTTGTATTCTTTCTGGCTTTGCCGTTTTCTTAATAAAGTTGTCATCCTTAAAAAATGTACGTATTCAATCATCATCATCATTATCTAAGCCTTATCCCAATTAATTGGAGTCGGTTACATGAATCTTGTTCTGCCACCCCACTTTATCAAGGGCCAAACCTTCGCTTAGACCATAGGTCATCAAGTCTTTTCTTACTACCTCCACCCATGTCCTTTTTGGACCTTCCGCTTGCCCTTTTAGGGCCTTCAACTTGTACCAACTTACTCCTAGCCAACACGGTTCTTCGTCTATGTTGAATATGACCAAACCATCCAAGCCTACTTTCCCTCATCTTATTACTTATTGGTACCAGTGTTCGCAGTATCGGTATCGCGTTACGTTTCACACCCTTGGGATATAGATACATATCGCGTATCACTAGGGATATATCTGTTGTATCGGGTAATGTATCACACATTTTGGGAAACATGGGGATACATTGGGAAATTGATTGAATTTTTCAATGAAACTTCATGGATTGTTAAAATGGACCTTAATACACACATTTAAATCATAATACATATATATATATATAAAAAAAGTCCACATAATGGAGTTCCTTTGTAAAAGGATCCTAAGCTATGCGTTGTCTGACTGAACCAATGCAACTATTGTTTAAATTGATTCCATAAGATATATAAATGTAAGAAGACATTAATGAAAACACAACCAATTCATTAATAAAGTAAAGCAAGGAAGAGAGTTGAGAAATATACCTATAGATGATGCAACTGACTGCTACCTAGACCCACATAGAGTTGCGCGGTGGCTCGTAATCATCATCTCCATCTCGACGGAGTTGGGAATAGAACTATTGCTCCATAAATCAACAGTTTTGTGCCCAGGTCATAGTAGAATGATACCAGTTAAGATACTCCTTGACATAACGCTGATACTCATCATCTCCAAACTGAACCAGTACGCTCATCCGTGGGTACTGTGTAATCGTAACAGTCTAGTAGAATGCAACTCGAGCTCCCCTCCCATATACACTTGTATGGATGCATACAATGATCCCATTGATGGATACACCTCATTGTCGACCGTCCTCAACACGCTATATATGGGCTTGATAATGGCCAACACATTGCGCATGCGTTCCCAAAATGAATGACTCAACACAAGCTCCAAACGCGCAATCCTCTCCTCTAGACGCGGGGGTGGCTTGGGTATCCTCCAAATGCCTTACGATTTTTTTTATTTAGGGAGGAGAAACTAGAAGAAAATCGAACAAAAAATCATTTTTCCCCCAAAAATGGGAGACTCTTGTGCGGCTGGACGATACCTGGACGATATCGTCTAGGTATCATCAATATTTATACCCACTCCACGATATTTTGCCGATATCTCGGTCGATATCGATATATCATGCGATATTGGCTGATAATATAGTCGATACATTGGAACCAGACAATGTTTTTGTGGTTCCAGGGTTGTTTCATGTCGCTGACCTGTGATATCAATAGTATCAGCCGATATTATCGATATTGCAAACACTGATTGGTACTTCTCCTAAGTTCCCTCGAAAGCATTCATTTCTAATTGATTTTTCCTCATCTTACCACTAATCCATCTCAACATCCTCATTTCAGCTACACTCATCCTATGAGCATATTTCTTTAACCACCCAACATTCTATCCCAAAAAGCATGGCTAGTCTTATAGCTACAATGTAAAATTTTCCTTTGAGTTTTACACAATGATCACATAAAACTCTCAAGGCACATCTCCATTTCTTCCACCTAGCTTGAATTCTATGGGCAACATCCTTTTCAATCTCTCCATGCTCATGAATTATTAACCCAACATATTGAAAATCGTCATTTTTTGGAACTTCTTGGCTAGCAATCTTAACTAATTCCTCGTTTTCACTCTTATTATTAAAATTGCACTCCATATACTTTGTCTTAGTCCCATTAATTTTAAATCCTTTAGATTCTAAAGCATTCCTCTATAAATTTAGCTTTGTGTTTATGCCTTTCCTGGTCTTTTCAATCAAAACTATGTCATATACAAACAACATATACCATGAGATCTCTTCCTGCAAATGCCTTGTTAACTCTTCCACAACCAATGTGAAAAGATGCGAGATCAATGCTGACCCCTGGTGTAAGCCTACAATAATAAGAAACTCACTTGTCTCTCCACTAGTGGTCCTCACATTTGTTACCGCTCCCTCATACATATCTTTAGCAATGCCAATATATCCTCTTGAGGCTCGTTTCCTTCCCAACACCCACTAGATTAACTCTCTAGGGTCATCTATTTTCTCTAAGTCAACAAAGATCATGTTGAGATCCTTCCTCCTCTCCCTATATTTCTCCATCAATTGATGAAGTAGGAAAATAGCTTCAGTGGTAGACCTCCAGGCATGAAACCAAACTGATTTCCAGATACATTCGTCTCATGCCTTAGTCTTTGCTCAATCACTCTCCAAAAGTTTCATATTATGGGTCATCAGTTTAACCCTACAATAGTTAGTGCAGCTCCATGTGTCTCCTTTGTTCTTATAAATAGGTACCGTATTACTTTTCCTCCATTCGTTAGGCATTTTCTTCGATCTTATAATCTCGTTGAACAACTTTGTTGACCAAAATAACCCAGTATCTCATATACACTTTCAAATCTCTATTGGTATACCATCCAGTCCAAGGGCTTTTCCTATTTTCATCTTTCTCAATCCTACGAGGGTTTATCCTATACCATTTCAGATATCCTAATCATATGAGGGTGTTTATGGTATCTGACATTATTTGATTTTATGTTTCCTTCTATCCCAATGCTCTTAGCGTGGTTGTCACTTGACAAGTTCTGAAAATAGCTTCTCCACCTTTTATCGATCTCATTGGATTTTATTAGTACCCTCTAGTTATCGCTCTTAATGCATCTAACGTGATCTAGGTCCCTACCCTTCCTCTCTCATTTTTCCAAATTTGAAGACATCTTTTCACCTTCTCTTGTCCCCAATCTATTATAATGATCACCATAAGTCTTACCTTTAGCCTCATTTACTACCTTCTTAGTAGTATTTTTGGCATTTCTATGTTGTTCAAAATTTTCATAATTTATCGTCCCTTGTCAGGATTTAAAACATGAACATTTCTCGTGAATAGCTTTTTGTACATCATCATTCGCCCACCAAAATTCCATATATGATTGGCTTTTCCCTGTAGATACTCCTAAAACATCTTTTGCCACTTCCCTATGCACTCAGCCATCTCATTTCACATAACATTTACTTCTTCCTCGACATTCCACTTTCCTCCTTCCATCGATTTATTTCTAAATAGCATCGTTTTATCTCTTTTTAAATTCCACCACATAGTTTTTGGACACATTAATTTCACTCTCTTTCTTCCACCTCTTAATGTAAACATCCATAACCATTATCCTATATTGCGCAGTCAGACTCTCTCCTAGTATAAATTGCAATCCTTATAAGTGTTTGCATTCAATTAGTGCTTTAAAACTCAGACCAGAATAGGTGATTTGACTAGAACTAGCTGCTTAAAAAAATAAAAAATTAAAATCCAATGTCATGGGTATAGTCTAACAGGTACCTCAGTGTCCAAATTTAATCAGTGTTTAGCAAGGAAGCAAACAGGCAGTCAGACCAGAACTGGCCACTTTAAAAATAAGACGTCATGGGTAAAGTTAGCACAGAACCTCAAGGCCTAGACTTAATCAGTGTTTTAAAACCCAGACGGAATGGGCAATTAGACCAGAACTGGCCACTTAAAAAAATCGATATCGTGTATAAAATCAGACCAGAACCTCAGCATTTTAAATCCAGACCAGAACAAGCGATCTGACTAAACCAGACACTTCTGAAAAATTCCAACCCCCACCCCCACAACAAAATGAGTGTGCATGTGTGTTGGGGTCTGCCTGGTCCTTGTTGTATTATATATTTTCCGTTCTTCTTAATGCAATCCTCACATAAGAAACAAGTGATAAAATGAACAGGTTATCATGTTCTCTCAAATCTGGCAAGACAGTTTCTACTATGCTGCCAATGGATTGATACACAAAGCAGAAATTACCAGAGGGTGGATTTCAGAACAGCGATATGCATTTTAAGTGTCCACTTACATCACATGCAATAGTAAAGGTATCAGTTTTGGATGACAGATGAGTACGTTAGCAAATGCTATGATATCAGCTTCATTATCAAGTTGTGAGACTCAAGAGGAATTTCAAAACTGTCAATCTTGAAACCTTGCATGGACACAATTAACCATTGAAAAGCAATGTCTCATTCAAAAAAAGCAAACAAATGCAATGATAAGTATCAGGGACAAGACCTATGATGTTGATGATAAATAAGAACATTGTGAATTCATACCAGTTAGATCCTCCATGTTTGAAGGCTTCACATCAACAATATTGAAACTTTGGTTGCTTATTTCCAAGTTCCAAAGATTTATTCGAAGATCATCTGCCGATATGAAAGTCTCCCCATCACTGTAAATAAAAACAATTAAAGACAGTATAGTGTGCGGTTCATGAGGAGCAATGACATGAGAATCATAGGCCAAACAACTTATGCAGATAATTAGACTGCCTATAAAAGATTATCAATAGTTCTTTTTATTATTATTAATGAATGGATAAATTTTATTAAGCCAAAGAGAAGAAGAATACAACAACACCATGAAGGCAGGCCAAAGCAGCAGCCAAAAACCACCACAAAAGATTATCATTAGCTCTTTTGTTTTGCAAATAATTTCATGTTATTTCTGCATTCCAGTTGAATGTAACTGCCGAACAGAATCTTGCCTTAAGATTAATCAAGAAAATAGAAACAAAAATCTAACAGCAACTGAAATCTCAAAACAATTAAGGGGGGGTTGGTTACGTGAGTTCATAAAATTAGCTTAGATTGGGAATCGCAAGCAATTTTAAGGATTGATCTCACCAAACACCCCCCAATCTCCAAGGGCTCGCTTGGATGCACAGAAACCTTCACTTAAGACAGGTGTTCACAGATAGTGTATGCATCTCTGGTTCGGATGCCCCAGTATTGTGGATAAAGGCTCCCATTGGACAACAAATTCCACAAAATTGGATATTCAGGATTCAATCCCAAAAGCTAGAATGCTGTTATTCATGCAAGTAATCCACAAAAGCCCAAAGGTTCATGGCCCAAATTTTGGGAGGGAGCATGTTCACATTGACCCCGTTAGAACATGGCCAAGATCTTATGCACATGTGCCACATCTCACCTCTTCAATATATGCTAACATGGTAACACTTCTGAATTTTCAAAAAATGGCCATGACTTCCAGTAGCTGTCATCCAAACATAAAACGATTAGCATCCATAGAACTCTAAATTCGGGCATCCAAATGCAAAAGCTCAACATTCATTGAACCCCTTATTCAAGATCTCAAGATCCAGGGATATAGATTTCCCAAACAACAACTCCCAAAACGTTGTATTTCACCATCCAATACTTGCAAGTTCCCTAATCTTCCCTTCCTCAAAATTTTCTTGAAATATTTTTTTTTTTTTTTTTTGAAAAAACAACTGAAATTTTATTAAGAACCACAAAAGGGAGAAACCCTACAAGACATGACGAAACTGGCTGACCATGACCGAGGACTAAGATGGAACAAAAAGAAGCAGAAATAAGCTACCTCCTCAGAAGATTAGACAAAGTTCAACAAAAAGGCAAGAGACCAAAGCCAACGAATTGCTCACCAGACAATCCTGGAAATCACAGACCAAAACACTTGCCTAGTTGAGGCTAACCACGCTGAAAAAACCATTACTCCACTCCGATAAAAAATCTGGAACCTTGCAGAACTTACATTTAGGGTGAAGGAGGGCCCACTCAATAATGGACGCTTTGATTTTATTAAGATCTTCCCAGTGAGGATTGTTCATCCTTGAAAATGATGGTTATTGCTTTCCTCAAAGTTCCCAAGATATGGCCAATAGAAGCAGGCGCCACAGAACCTTGCTTTTCCACTTGACAGACCCAATTGATGCATTCCTAAAGAGCACATCCCCCAAAGTCAATTCAATGCTAAACATAAAAAAGAACTAATTCCATAAAACAAAACCACCAGACAGTGGAGAAATAGATGATGGACAGACTCTTCCTCAGCTCTACATAGTGGTTGACCGTTAATATCTTATTGCTTACTGCCCAAGCAAAAGCCATCACTCTAGGAGGGGCCTCCAATTGCTACACGAAAACCAGAAGGAGAAAATCAAACTTGTTCTCTTTTGGAATATAGGACTTGCCGAAGAACTCCTCAAAGCATTCCATTTCCATCTTTTTGAGTCCTCATTAGTAGGCCTGGCAAAATTCCGCACGACCCGCCAACCCGCACGAAAAAACCAATGTTCAGGTCCAACCTTATCATGTCAGATCACTAACGAGTTGGCTCGTTAAGACCCATTAACATAACGGGTCGCTTCAGTGTTTCACCCGAGAAACCTGTTAGTGAGGGCATTTTGGTAATTACCCTTAGTGTGGTGAGAAAACCCTAAACTAAGCTAAGACAGCCAGTAAGACTCTCTCTCTCTCTCTCTCTCTCTCTCTCTCTCTCTCTCTCTCTCTCTCCAGGAGTTTTCTCCATCTTTCTACCCACGGCCCCACACGGCCACACCCTAATATCTCTGTCGAGTCGAGCTTCTTCTCCATATCTCTGCCCACGGTGGCACAACCCATTTATTTAATGGGTTAGACAGGCCCGGTCACAGGTTACCTGTTAAATTAACGAATGGGTTTGGGTTTCTAGATTTCGACCCGTTCGTTAACGGGTGGGTTTGGGTGAGCAACTTTTTAACACAATGTTTACACAACAAAATTGCCTTTGTATACATAAGGAAAACAAGAGTCACATTCTAATATTAGACAAGAAAGATAGAAAAACATTCTTCACACTTTATTTTATTCAGTTCATTGAGTTCTTCATACATTCCATTAATACAACATCCCTTGATTCTATAATAGAGTGTACATTGTACAAAATGTAACATGTTCAAAAAATAATTTCAGCAGAGCTTCAGCATGTTCTTCTTTCATCCTGTCCAAATGACAAGGAAATGGTTGAATAAGTATTTAAGCCAAGGTTGTTCTTTCTTCTTATAGATGAGACAAGTCAATCTGACTAGGCTTCGTTCCTTTGCAGCACAGACAAAGGCTAGGCTCATTATACGGCAGCATAACAGACTCAAGGTCACTACGCAGGCCTTATAAGGCACTAAAACCCTCCTGACTCTTCACAGAACTCCTAGGTGCTCCAAAAATGCTGGCATCATCCATCATTTCAACAGAGTTTCCTCGTCATTCTTCTTCAATTCTCGGGGTCCGCACTTTGTGCGTTCAACCCAAGAAGAAGGAGATGTATAAGGCTCTCTCCATACCTCTGTGGTCTTCAGAAGGAGCTCTGGAACTCAAACTTTGGAAGCAAGTCCCAAATGAGGACCCCTGGGGGGGGTATTTATAGACTTTGGGGCAGATCTCGGGTAAAGCACCGCTAATCTAGCACTGAGCTTTACGCGGCCTGCGTAAAGCTCATCCCCTTTACGCGGGTCGCATAAAGGGTCCGTCTCTTCAACAACCTCCTCACTTTCTTCTTCGAACCACCTCATTTCTACACCTTTTCTTCTGAACCTCCTCACTTTCTTCTTCAAACCTCCTCATTTCTTCTCCTTTTCTTTTGAACCTTGTTTCTTCCTTTTCCTTTGCATTTTTCTATGCCTCAACACACGACACGTCATGAACCTGGTTCAACACGACCCGTTGCCAGGCCTACTCATTAGGCTTCAAGACTTCTGCTTTGGGAGCACTCAATAAGCTGAAAGTTTCTTCAATTCCTTCCACTTTCAGGTACCTTCTAAATGAAATGTTCCAAGCACATCTGCCCCCTTCGTTTTTTTTTTTTTTTTTTGGAACTTCACTTCACCAAATGGATTTCCCTACTACCACACAAAACTCACAAAAGAAGTCTCTTTCGATTTTATTTATTTTTTTCGTCTTTTGAGGCCACAGAAGCTGGGATCTTAAAGAGAGAGAAAAAAAAAAAAGGTATAACAATTAACAGGCAATTTGGTCAAATAAACTTTGACGAGGGTAACCCAACCCCCAAGGATCGGTATCCTCTCTTCCATGACACCAACCTTTTCTCTAATTTATCGATCAATGGTCGACAGACATATTAGTTGCCAGAGGAAGGCCCAAATAATCTATGAGTGGACCAAATCCTACACCCAATTGAAGCATCCAACCAGTGAATCTTTCTCCTTCACCTTAAATCCTACACCATACCTAAGCTTACAGTCAAACCCGGCACCGCCTCATAGCACCGAAGCACTCTTTAGATTGCAATTTGTTAAAGGATGCCCTGCATAACACCAATGTACTGCCGGCAAATTGAAGATGGGATATTGACAGCCCAACATGAGCTAAATTTTGGGCTGTTTTTGCTAGTTTTGGGGGGTAAATGTCAGAGCTACATTTACTGTTATTGGAAGATGTGTGTGGGGGGGGGGGGGGGGGGCTGATTTTAAAGATGCAGTTGTTGTTTCTTTGAAGATTTTAGGTATTAGGTGCTAGATTTTTTTTTACGGTTTTTAAGCCATTACAATAGGGCCAAATCTTTGTAGGTGAGTTACTGTTATCTTATATGGTTTAGATTACTTTGAAAGCAATCTAATAGTTGGGAGATCCTAACTAAAGATCCAAAGGGATTTTAAGTGTCTTCTATGGGCTATAAAAAGGGAGTTAGTCTAGAACGTAAGGCATTCCAATTTTCTAAGTTTCTGTGAGACGTTTTATTGTAAGTGAAGAAGTTTCAATTTCAATGAAGTTATTTCTCCCTCTTTACTCAAATATTCTTGTGTATGCACTCTTCATCCCTTTTTTATCTTTTGTGATTTGGGTATTAAGATCTCATTGTTTTGATAACCGGATTGCATCAAACCTTGGAGGTGCTACTCGGATTCCTTTGATTACCCATGGGACTCAGCTCTAGAGAAAAGCTTGATTAGGACTTCTGCCGCAATAAAAAAACAAGAATTGGGGTAATGGATCACCTACTTGAGACCCCTAGAACTAACAAAGTAGCCAAACATGGAACTGTCAAAGAGAAAGTAGTATGAAGCTGCATTCCATCTGCACCTTCTTTGAAGCCCATCCTCTACATTAGATATAACAAGAAATCTCCACCAACGTGGTTTTACACCTTCTCCATATCCAGTTTGCACACAACCAACCCTTTGGCCACTTTCCTAGAATGAATACATTCATTGGCAATCAGTATCCCATTCAAAAGTTGGGGATCACTGATGAAAGCACCTTAATACAGGGATATAATGACTGGCATCACTAATTTCACCTGATCAACAAACGTCTTAACCAGGATTTTGTATAGGCTGTACAGGAGGCTGATAGGGCAAAAATCTTTCAGCTCTGTCCAAACATCTTTCTTCAGGATTAAACAAACGAAAGAAGCATTAACGCTTTTGTTAAGCTGAGCTCCCTCATGAAATTATGTGAAAACAGCCATGATATCTCCTGTGATTATGTCCAGCACTTTTTGGAAAAAACCAACGAAGAAACCCATAGGACCAGGTCTGTCAACCTCAACGTCAAAGAATCACTCTTCTAGCTTCCTCCTTTTCTAAGGGATTTTCTAGGACTGAAATTGCCTCCTCTGATAGAGCAATAGAAGGACAAACACTTGAGCTTATGTTTGGATATTGTCTCCTTCGTGTACAACCTCTCAAAGAATTCCACCACTGATATTCTTGCCTTTAAAGATTCTGCACTCCACCATGATCTTGCTTATTGTATTTCTCCTTCTTCTAGAATTGACAATGCAGTGAAAGTATACATCACAATACAATCTCCTTCTCAGAGCCACAAGGACCCCGCCCCTTGCCTCCGGCAATCTTCTCCTGGTTTAGGAGGAAATCCCCTTCCTTTCTGAGTTTGATCCTTTATTGCTTATCAACCTCTGAGGTAGCACCAATCGGTCTGTCCTGAAACACCGCACCATTAATCCGATTGATAGTGGTAATGGCTTCTTCTCTATAATCATATCTAACAAAGGCGAAGCCCCTAGTGTTTCCAAAAGCTCTAAGGTCAAGTTGCATGAAGTGTGAAGCAGAGCCACAACAAATTCAGGTGTGGGAGCAAGGAAGCATCTCTTTCAAAATGTAAACAAGTATAAATAGGTAGGAAGTAGAAGCAGGAGTGAGATTCTAGAGCAGGGGAATTTGAAACAGGAGCGGCAACTAGTTAGAAGGATCCTGCAACTAAAGGGCATATATAAAAGAAAAGACATACATCCCTCACCTAGCCAAAAACTGTGAAGGCTGCAGTAATTCATTTTCTCGAAGCAAGGGGATATTAGAGATGAACAAGAACAAGGAGACAAAGCTCTCCCCCTGCTTGTTAATGAGGCCCCTATTCCTCACCTAGCCATCTGTTCACTCCATCCTGAAGCGGTGGACTCAGAAAACCAGCCCAATCCCTAAGCAATACATCCTTCTTTTGACACCGAGCAATACACCTTCTACTGACACAGAGACAGGGAAGACATTGTACCTGGACCAGTTGGAATCTAAACGTCACCCAATGAAACTGACCAATGTGAAGCATCCAGTACATCCCCACGATCCACAGTTTCAACAAGGTGACAAATATATCCAGCGGACAAGAGATCGGGAATCCGATTGTTAACGATCTATTCTGATGGATGGAGAGGCATCAAGCATGATGAAGTTGTCAACAATCTCAACAGCCAAACATGATGGCACCTCATGGCTAAGACAGGACGCCAGAGAATGCTCAATGTTGGAGAAAGCTCAGCGTCAGGGAAAGATCAACACCAAAAAGCTTTTAAACAAGCGAAAAAAGAGTGTTTCAGCTCAAAATAAGGTCCAAGATTCGAAAGGCACAATATCAAACCCCTCAAAATATGATCCAATAATCCAAATTGTCAATACCAAGATCTATCCATTCAAAGTAAGATTACTTAACAAAAAAAATTCTCAAAGTAAGATTCAACAACCCAACTTGCTCAAGATGACATCTTATGGCGCAAAGACAATCGAGTAAGATGACAATTACACAGCGAGTATCAACAGGCAATGGTTAGTCCATGACAGATCAATAGAAGAGTATGAGAATCAACCAAGGGGTCCATAATGTGTCATGACCTTTTCTTTGCTTCATTCCACCATCAGACACCGATTCAAAGTTTAGCACTGCAGGTGCAGGAGAGATTCTGCGTATCAGCAATCTGCGCATCTCCCCTCTACTAAACCTACTCCCAAATCCACTTAGTTGCTGGAATCACCTGAATAAGGGGCTACTTTAGGCTATGCTGCTAGGCACGCTCCTAGTAACGCTGCTAGTGAAACCGGGAAAGGGAAAGCTGTGACGGGTGAAGATGCTATTGGTGGTACTTCACCCCAAAATCCAACCGTGATCTTTTCCTTGTTCTGATTGCAACTTTTAATTCACCCCAAAATTCACATTTTCTTTGCTTGCAACTTTTAAATGAGCTAATTTAGCCCACTTCAAGAGAACCTTGCTGCCCTACATTCCCCCAGTTTAATCCACAAACCCCAATGTACTTTTTCCCCCAAATCAGCATGATGTAACTGCTCTTTAGGGTTATCAAAATTATTCTGGTTAGTTCTAATTCTAGGAGCAACATCCATCTCATTCTGGAAAAAGAGGAGTGGAATCTCCTTCGCAGGCGAGAGCGCCGTCTCCTTCACGGTCAAGAGGGAGATATTCTTATTCAACACGGATGAGAACATGATATCACATCAGATTCTATTCTCGATCTGCTCAACAGTAGGAAGGATCGAGGGATGTAAGAAGAGCAAGTGCTTCTCATTGGTCAAGAGGAGTTTCGAGGGGAAGAGGGCTTCCTAGAGGTCCAGCTCGTCATCGGGAGGTGTAGGAGACGATATATATCAACAGCGGTCGTCGTAGCGAATGTGAGAAGAGGGCGGATTTGGAAGCAAAGCAAGGGGAAGGTTATCAGGGTATGGGTAGGCAAGAGGTAGGGGTTAGAAGTAAAGGGGATAGTGAAACATTGACAACCAGTAGAAGCACAGGAAAAAGTGGTGGGAGAGGCTATTGAGGGAGGATCTTTGGGAGATGGGGACTGAGTGAGAGGGAGCAATCCCTGGAGGTTATGTCAGGTGATGAGTGGGTCGGAGTAGGGAAGAAGGGTGGCAATGGCTCCTCCTTTGGGCCATTCACCGAGCTTCCCACCCTCTTCGTGGAAAACTTTCCAAAGGGGTGGACAGAGCTCAACTTCCAGAGGACTACTTGGAAGGGAGGAGGGAGGTTCAGGAGGTGGTGATTCCAAGGCTAGGGATTCAGTGAAGATTAGGGGTTTCACATTCGCCCGGTTGAGAAAGGTAGAGGATGTCTCAAAGGTGGTGGTAGCACTCTATCGCAAAAATGTTCGAATGGAGTTGTGAGTCCGACATGACAGGTATAGTCATGAGAGAGCTAACCATCAAATTGCAAGAAAGGTGGAGAAGAGAATGGCCAAAAAAGATGTAGTAAAGGGGGAGAAGCCCTCGCCTAGAGATCCATGGGGCCAAACGGTCTAATCAAGGGGCATTCTCTTCTTAATCCCTCAAGGATGCAAACGTTCAAGGTGTGTTTGGACGAGAGCAGAGAAAGGGGAGGGAAGCTAAGGGAAGAACCTCGTAGCAGGGAGAAGAAGTGGCAGTGGAAGGAGATGTCTGCTAAGGGGGGCGGTGATGCAAGTCCAACCAGAGGTGGTTGATAATGCCTATGGGGTGTTGTAGTGTAGCCTGGTGGCAGAGTTGAAAGTCGAGACCACGTTAGAGGAGGTGAAGTATTGGTTGCTAGATAGTTGGGGTTGGAGGAGGAAGATTTCTATCTAAAGTACCTTTCAGATACAGGGGTTTGGGTTTCCTTCAACCCCTAATTGGAGCTTGACTGAATCTTGATAGTATGGTCCATTTTTGCAGAGGGGGCGATGGTTCGGCCCAATGGTGGGAGGATGTCTCCGTCTTTGGGTATGAGAGGGACTAGTACCAGGTTTGGGGCATCCCACTGGAGTTGTGGTTTCCAGAAACTTTCATCTTTATTAGTGGTTGCATCGACGAGATGGTGCCGGTGGATCTGGCTGAAAGGCATGGGCTAAGGTCAGGGCGGCAAGGATATCCATCAAGAGGGGGGGGGGGGGGGGGGGGGGGGTCTAAAAGGATTTTGATTCGAGTAGGGGAGGTAAAGATGGAGTTAAGGCTAATGAAAGAGATGCAAGGGATAGAGGGGAGGTGCCGGGGAGAAAGGTTGGGGCAGGCCTCTATTGAAGCTCCGCCTATGAGCAACTCGAGGTCAACAATGGCAGATAGGAGAGTACGAATCTGGTGGTCCTACGGAGCATCGAGAGATGGCAGGGAGACAAGGAGGCCTCCAAAGGCATCGTGTAGAACAGTTGTCCCATGCAAAGATAGTTTGCTGACATATGGCACATCAGAAGGCATAGCCACAAAGACAGTTGCAAACGTCGACACCCTGACGATAGAGGTTGTTCGAGGGAGACGCATGGCATGTCTAAGGGTAGACACGAACGAGGCATCGGCTCAAGAGATGGTAAAGGCTCAAGACAGGAGGCTACTGGCCCGAGCGACATCTCTACTAATAGGCGACAGTGTCAACCCACATGGACTAGCTCAGACGCCTGTGCAAGAGGTTCAAGGCCTAGAGGATGGCTCGGGCGACCATGCCAACGTCCTAACGTCCAGGGATGACGACATGTGTCCAAATGGCAATGGGGAGCAGATTACCTCAATACTAGCAACTTTGACATATGTTAGGGTCGATGAGCTCAAGAGAAAGAGAGGTGGCACGTGTCCGGCATGTCTCGTGTGGGATTTGAAGCATCCTCGCCAAGTGCGGCGGGTATTTTAAAACTTGTCAAGTGCAATAGAACCCCCACGTTATATTCAACTATCTCGACTTTGGATGCCTCATTTCAGTTCGAACCTCTACAGACATCTCTTCAATTCGAGCTCAATGAATAGTCACCTCACCTCTCGCCGATGGAGATGGAAGATAGACTTGAAGGGATCCTGGCCAAGTCTCGACCGACTCCGAAGGGACGATGGTTGCTATCCCTCAAGTAATCAACTCGGTTTTAAGGGCACCTGGCGTGTCAATGTCGCTCCTCTTCAAATGGCTCCAGGAGTCAATGGTGACTTTTCCACTTTAGGTTAGTAGTCTCTCCTATAGAGGATCATCAGTTTGTTGTGGAAGACTCAATTGCGGTTCAAGTAGAGTTAGCACAAAGGAAGAAGTGGTCGAGGGTTGCAATGCACCAAGTGGGTAGGCTGGTGGGGGTCACTTTCAGTGATAGTATTGAAGACTAATATGCTCATTTTCAGTTTGTGAAAGATTGGGGCACTGCGATTTCTAAGACCGAAGTCCGAAAAAAGACTAAAATCGCCAAGAGGTCATCGGGAAATGGTCAAACTGGCCCCCTTATTTAAGCCTGATTTTTGTTGATCTTATATAATGAAGATCTTACGTTGGAACGTGAGAGGCTTGGGATGCCCTGAAAAACAAGAAAAGGTTAAGGATGTTTGTCACATTTGGAAAGTCACATGTGGAAAGCTCAGGGTATCTCCTTTCAAGAATCTAAGCTTCAGTCTGTCGATAGAAGGACAATGGACTCTTCGTAAGATCTGACGTCTAAAGAATGAGTGGAGTCTGGCTTTGTGCGTTCGCGGGGGGGTATACCAATGTCTGGTCGAAAGAGGACTAGTGAGGGGGGCTCTTTCTCAGTCTTTGTGATTCTTCGAAATGTTACGACTGGCTTCAGGTGGTGCTTTATGGCAATATATGATCCGACTCAAGCAGGTAGAAGGGGGGATTTTTTGAATGAGCTCGACTATGTCAAAGGTAAGTTTGATCTTCCTTGTTGTTTGGGTGGGGCTTTTAATGTTACTCAATTTTCAAAGTCTAATGGCGAGGTTGTTTCCCAAAGCATGAAAGATTTTTCTGATTGGGTAAGGAAGCACGAGCTAATTGATCTACGGATGAATGGGAGGAAAAATACATGGTCCAATGGGCAAGTTAACCCGATCATGTCTACAGAGAGATTCCTTCTCTCCTCGGCATGGATGAAGAGGTTGCTGCTTCTCTATTCTCAAGCCTTGTTGAAACGGTGTCTAACTATCATCTTATTTTTCTGACGTTGAGTCGGAGAGTTTTTTTTTTTTTTTTTTTGAGATAAGAATTTATTGAAAAAGGCAGCAAAAGCCACCTAAGAAACTATACAAACTGGAAAAAAAAAAAAAAAAAAATACAAAGCCCACCCCACTCTACATGACACGAGTCGAAGAGTTAGGCCTTAGATCGTTTCATTTTGAGCTCTCCTAAATAAAGATGAAGGCGTTTGAGAGCTTGGTTAAAGACTAGTGAACTTCCTTTGAAGTGGAGGGGCCTAACGGGTTCCATTTGTCCCAAAAACTCAAGTTTCTGAAAAGGAAAATTTTGGATTGGAAAAGGGAAGTGTTGGTAGGGCAGGAAAGAGATATGGACAAGTTTTCAAAGGGTATACAATACAAGGTCTTGATTTGAAGGAAGAAGTATCATAGTTTTCAGTAGAAGAGAAAGATCAAAGGCTAAAATTATCCCAAGATTACTCAAGCCATCTCGAGTAAGAGGAAATTAAATGGAGACAACGCTCAAAGGCCATCTAAAGTAAGGGAACATAAATACAAGTTTCTTATAAAGTATAGCTAGTGCAAGGGCAATAAATAACAAAATTGGGAGTCATCATGGGGGCAGAAGAGTAGAGGAGAAAGAGAAGGCGTGAAGACGTGGTTAACTATTACAAGACCCTTCTTTCTAATGATGGGTGGGCAAGACCTCATCTTGATGATTTGACCGTCAATTGTTTCTCACGAGTGGCTCTTTCTCTTAAGAAGCCATTCTCGATGATAGAAGTCAAATCTGCAATGGCGTCGTTCAGAAGTGGCAAGGCACCAAATCCGGATGGGTTCCCGTTGGCTTTTTCCAAGTTTTCTAGGATGTGGTCAAAAGCAATTTGATGGACTTTATGACAGTATTTTTCGAGATGGGTCGTTTGTCATTTGCCTTGGACACATCCTTTATAGCCAGCATCCCGAAGGTGTCCACGGCAGAATGCTTAAAGGACTTTGGGCCTATTAGTCTAATTGAGGGGTTGTATAAGAATCTTGCTAAGACGTTAGCGAATAGATTCAGAGCGGTGTTGGCTGGTGTCATTTCCAAGAATCGAGGGGCATTTATCAAGGGGAGACGGCTTTTAGACGGTGCTTTAATAGCCCACAACTGTATCGGTTCACGGTTCAAGGCGTAAAGGGTTTGATCTGCAAGCTAGATATGAGAAGGCGTACGATCATGTGAATTGGGAATTTTTTTACTACTTATGGGGGTGCATGGGATGTGGGGCGGAACTAGAAAGGTTGGATGAAGGAATGCATCTGATTGGCAAGATTCTCGGTTCTAGTGAATAGATCATTGTCGAGGGGGGTCCAACAAGGCAACCCCCTATCCCCCTTTTCCATTTGTCATTGTGGAAGAAGCTCTTAGTAGAATGTTTGAGAGGGGTCAAAAAGCAGGAATTATCAGGGGTTTTTAAGTGGACAAGAAGAACACTCCAATTTCGCACTTACAGTTCACCAATGACACTATCTTGTTTTGCAATGCAAATGATGGAATGGTAGACAAGCTTAGGATGGTAATTTTATGTTTTGCAGCAGTGTAGGGCCTTAAAGTCAACATTGCTAAGAGCGAAATGTTAGAAGTGCATGTTACCAAGGAGGAAATAGAGTGGTTGGCTGGGATTTTTAAATGTCACATGAGAGCTTCTTCCTATTTGGGTCTTTCCCAATGTATCAGGAAGCCGAAAAGGCATTTATGGGACATTGTAGTGGAGAGGATTGAAAGAAAATTATCAAAGTAGAAAAGTCAATATCTCTTTATTAGTGGACGGATCACTCTTATAAAAGCAATTTTGTCAAATCTGTCGTTATATTATGTCCTTATTTAAATGTGCCAAGTTGGTATTAGCTAAGTTGGAAAAGTTGAGACATAATTTCTTATGGCAAGGATCGAAGGACAGGAGAATATTCAATCTCATGGCTTGGAAGGAGGTATGTAGGTCGTACATGGAAGAGGGGGCAAGTATAAGGGACTTAGAGACGATGAACTTGGCTCTTTTAGGGAAGTGGTCGTGGCAGTTCGGCACAAAAGAGAATGCAATCAACCAAGTATGGAAGCCAAGCTGGAGACTGGGGTGTAAGACAATATTCTCTTTATAAAGCGTTGTGGTTGTGGAAGGGGATAGCAAGGCTCAAGTCCAGTTTTAATGAAGGAATCGGCTATGCAATCGGAAACAAGGAGCGAATCAAATTCTGGGAGGATGTGTGGGTCAGGGAGACGTCTCTCCAAATAGCCTTCCTGAGAGAGGCGCGCTCATGCACACCATTAGAAATATGGTATCTAAGTGCTATGCTATCATAGGATCTAAAGTGGTGTGAACCCACCTTGCTAAAGGAATATGCTACGTGAGGATATTGAAAAATTTGTGAGGCTCCTTGATTGTCTTCGAGCTCATGTGCCGCCAGTTAAAGGAGAAAGAATGGAGTGGTTAAAAGATAAGTCAAGATGCTACTCGGTTCGGTCATATTACGAGTCCCTTCGATGGTATGAGAGGGATGGTCCTCGTGAGCACATGGCATATGTTTGGCACCATGGGGTCCTCCGAAAGTTGCAGCTTTTGGGTGGCTTGTAGGTAGGGGGAAGACTCTTACCATTGATAACCTCCAAAAGAGGTCCTTGGTGCTCCCAAATTGTGTTATCAGTTATGAGTATGGCGAATGCTGAGTCTATAAATCACCTCTTCATTCATTGTTTGTTCGCAAGCCGAGTATGGACCTGCCTCCTTGGCCATTTTTTATGTATCATGGATTATGCTGAAATTAGTTAGGGGGCTATTCTTGCTTAGGTATGGTGTTTGGCTTGGTAGGAGAGTTTATGATCTTTAGAGGCTGGCCTTGTTGGCTACATTATGATCTATATGGGGGGGGGGGGGGAATGGAAGGTGCTTGCGGAACAAGTCTGTCGCAGTGGGAGGATGTCGCCTCTAGATTAAAGAGCCTTGTGGTGGAATGGGCTTCTTATATGAAATCTTTACAAGATTGTAATTTTTCCTTTTTGCTTGGGCTGCAATTTTTGCACTTCCTCAGCACTTTTTAATAAATTGATCTGTTACTCTTCAAAAGAACTAAAAATAAAAATTGAGGTAATGCCTTATTTCTGCTGTTTTGATCAGGTTCTTAACCACTTGTGGTTTCTACTCATATTCAACACAAACCAATGTAGAGTTCAATTTAGATGCAAATGTGAAAGGATAGTTGCTGGAAATTTTGTTTTCTGCACCCATACAACAGTCTCTAGAAAATTTTGGCTTTCCCAGCCACCCTACATAAAGGTTTATCAGACATGGAAGACTATTTCAGTTCACAATATCAACAGTATCTACTGCTAACATTACGCTCATCCCAATACATGAGTTCTCAGGAAAAAAAATCAAACACACTAACATTGTCGCAGAGGACATACCTCTTAGACTAATTGCCTGTTTGAACTCATTGGATCACTAAAAACACTGAATGTTGCTCTAAAACAATCTTCTCATGAGAACTCCACCCATGCACAGCTCTAGAGAAACATCATCACAGTTCACACTAACATCACCATGGAAGGCAGACCTCTGCTAGTTTTAATTCATTGGATCACTACAAATGTTGAATGCCATTCTAATCAAGCTTCTCATGAAAAGTCCATGAACCCCATGCACAGCTCTTGAGAAACATCATACCTCCAATGCACAAAATGCATGCTCAAGACAATGGTGAGGGGAACTCTACACTTGAATCTCATTGCACGAATCACTCTGGGCCATAGTTGCCTAAATCACTTGTCCCCTCAAGCCGTGATTCAGGTTGAGCAACTTTACCGCACATCAATACACCAAAATTCGATGATCATCATCGTTGGGTAAGTCCAGTTCGGTCCATAGTTCACTAGCTACTAATCACATTTCAAATTAAGCCCCTTCATTGAGATTGAACTTTCAACCTGTGACAGAGTTCATGGCAGGCACCTAAAAATTGTACATGCTACATGGCAGCACATGCACTCAAAATTTGTATATTGTGGCAGAGCATTTGATCCTGTGACAGATGATATGGGCAACAGATACGCTCAAAAACTCATACATGAGCAACAGCCCCATGATGTGCATTCAAAAGTTGTGTACGTGGTAGAGTATTTGATCCTTTGGCAGAGTACTCTGGTGAATTTGCAAAGCCGACGCGTATTTATAAGTCCTGTCTCCACACCAATGTACATGCTAATGAGGCATGCATGTAATATCTATAAGCTGTCTGTCGGGTGGGCCAAACAGTGTAGATTCCTAGCAGAAAATCTCGCAGGTTGACTAATTAGGTGGGCCACAGTGTATAAAACAAACAAATAGCTAGAAAAAACTTGTTTTGTCCATCTATTTGTTTCATACATTATGGTCCACCTGATGGTTGGACTGGCTTGATGTTTTGGACCATAACTTCTACATGGCGTGGCCCACCTGATGGACCACTTGGATGTTGCACATGTTTGCCATATTGGCATATGCCCTCATGTGTAGATGGACGGTACTAAATGCACATGTGCGTGTAGGTGTAGCAAACATCCAAACATTGAAGACTCTGGCAGAGGGAGATGAAAAGGAGTGTTATGATGCATCCTTTAACAGATTATGATGGGAATCATAAACACATGGCATATATTAACTCAAGTGAGAATCATAAAGAGATGGCATATGTTAACTCAATTTAAACCATGCAAATTGTGGGACCCACTGTAGATAGCTAACTGTCTGAAAGTAGGATTAATTGAACGATCTTAACTCTATGAGCATCTGTTTGTTGGATTCTGACTGTTGATTAGATGAATTCGATCAAACTATGTTGAATTAGAGCAATCTTACTAGTATGTTGAATTAGGCAAACCTTAACTTTTTTTTTTTTGAACGATAGGCAAACCTGAACTACGCATGGAAAGAATTAACAAGACAAACTGAGCCTACCTAAAGGAACTAAAGATTTTTGAAAAGAATAAAACTGCGAACTAGGCCTGGCAATTTGGCAGGTTCAGTCCGAGTCAGGGTCAGCCCAAGCCCAAACCATTTAGTAAACAGACCAAGAAACCACACATTAACCCAACCAGCAAGCTGTTACCCAGTAACCCAACCCGAACCACTTAAAATTTCTGGAGCATGAACCAACCTGAGCTGACCCGTTTAATTGTAATCAGGTTGCCCTCAACTGACCTAACCCAGGTTTAAGAATGTAAACTCATGTGCTACTACTAAAGTGTCATGCACATCACATCAAACGGCCCAACCCACTCCCGTTGCCTTCAAATGCCCTGTAAAACACAATATACGCTTGCAACATCCATGTGTATAGCCCAGGATATACAGACCTTTCGATGTGCCGACATTGAGTACATGTGCAGGACCCGAGCCGGCAATTAGGTGCGTTAATACAAGTAAATGTCTCTTAAATTTTTAAGGTAACGGGAAACACACACACGCACGCGCGCGCGCACACACACACAGTTGTTGACTGTAAACAGCAGTTGTTGACTGTAAACAGCAGTTGTTGTGGTAGTGGTAGTAAGGAAATACTAAGACATTTAACCAGCTAGGGTCAAAACCATGGATATTTTGTTTTGGGTTATTGGTCGGGTCATCTAGCTCGGCCCATTGATGCAGCACTATAGGGGCAGGTTTGGTTCAGTGGGTCTAACCACCCCTTATATACAACACATTCTTATCATGAGGCTTAAAATGGACATTTGGCATGCCTTCATAACTTCAAGAGAATCAAAACCAAGCATCCAGCTCGTACTACCCATGCTCAAGTGTACTAAAAAAGCCCCAACAAATTTGTCCAACCTTAGTGCTTGTGGTTGGCTGGTTGATTGGTCCATGAAATGGAATCATTTCCACATCCTCGCAGACATCGATCCCTCGGGGCATGAAAATGAAAAAAATAATTTATTCCAAATGGATCCTCATGAACACCCATGTCAACAAAAGCTATCAGAATCCCTATCTACTACCTCCATCTAAACACCCTAGAAAGGACTCAAAACACCACCGGTACATCTGCTCACAGCCCCCATGAAAATGAAAAAAATAATTTATTCCAAATGGATCCTCATGAACACCCATGTCAACAAAAGCTATCAGAATCCCTATCTACTACCTCCATCTAAACACCCTAGAAAGGACTCAAAACACCACCGGTACATCTGCTCACAGCCCCCAACTCATCCACCATTGCAAACTCCCCAGTACCTAGTATTATGTGCTACATTTGTCAAGTGTTCTCCACTTCTTTTTCTTTTTTTAAGAGAGAATTTATTAGAAACTACAAAGGAATCTGCACAAGAGGCAGCGTCCAATCAATATGAATTAGAGACTATAACCCTTTTTATCCAAACAGCTATGCCATTGACTTCCCTACAAACATGAGTGAATGATAACGACATAGTCCCCTTCATCCCCCTGATGTCCTCCATCCCCCAAGAAAAGTGTCAGGATAAGCCACCAAAGATTCACCGTCTGATGAAATTTGTAGATGTGCCTTCAATGGTAGAAGGGGAAGCATGGACATAATAAGACTCTGAATTAACTATTCTCACAGCTACCTCCAAGCAATGTCACAAAACATGGTAATTACTCAAAAAGAATGTCAGCAATGATGATCCCAGATCATCTAGAGTTGAGCAGGCCAATAATCTTAGGCTATTAACCATATGGCACTTATTTCAAAAAATGGAATATTAAGTTTATTGAAGACAAAGGAAAAGACTGATGAAAATGATAACACGTTATTTTTAGCCTCTTTGAGTTCACAGGCTATGCTGTCAGCCACACAACTACTGCCAACTCAAACCAAAGGACTAATTGGGAAACAAAGGAAATTCAATCTCAAGCTAAAATTAGGAAACTGAGGAAATGTCTCCAAGCAATGATTCTTTTTTTAGGCAAATTAAATTTAAAAAAAAAAAAAGAGTAAGAATGAACATATTGAAAAAACATGCAATGAACTTGGAAAGTGTAATAAGTATATTCAATATAGGATTTGAATGCACCTGTTATTCGAAATAGAATTGATGTGATAGTCGTGAGCATGAGCATATATTCTTCGACATCTAGCAACAAGGCTCGTCTCATGGCTGGATATCTAAATTTATAAAACCATGCATGCTGCAGTGTTAGTACAGCAGATCAAATGCAATCATAGAAGTTACAGTATTGTACCATTGTTGCACAAAAAAAGCATCAAAACCCAATGCTAGAGAGAATCCACCAATGCAAGAAATGATGAGAATAAACGTAGAAAAATCATGCAATTTCTGCCACGTGATTTAGAATGTCCCACAACTGGAAGCGTGCATTGATGCAGAAAATATATTGGGAAATCATACTAAACCCACTGTTTTGATCCATTCACCCCCATAATGAATCACATGCACTTTACCAGAACAAGACAGATGACAATCATATAAAAAAAAGGGTGTAGATAAGCCTTCCACTATATGTTAAAATAGCACAGTTCTGCATATATAAAATCAGCAGTCCAGGTAACTACCACAGGTAAATGTAACGACGGAATCCCCCCTGGGGGGAATATGAAGTCGTTGCTCAGATAACTGTCGAGCCTTCCTGAGCATCCGCCATTAGGGAGATGCATGTTGGAGATAGTTGATATACTTGAGCTTGCAATACTACCATTTCCTAAGACTCGCGCTGGGTCCACGTTCATCTCAGACATTTTCTTCACCTTCTTCTCTTGAACCTGTCAAACGCTTAAAAAGAAACAGCACAGATAAACAAAGCTTAGAAAATCTGCCTATCATGCAGAACATGACAATGTTAGAATAGAAAAGAACTAGCAAAAGGAACCCAAGAATCACACGGCTGCCAATACATTTAAAACAAGTTCTCAAAGCCTGTTGTCTACTAGTTGGGAATATGGTCGTCTACTGATTGTGAGCGTACAGTTTCTAAAACTTAACTCCAAACCCAAATATGCTGTAGCCCTAAAAGGATTGCACAATGCATGCATGTTCCAATATTTGACTTGATGAAGAAGAAGTCTGTAAAATCAAATAAAACACGAAGTATGCCCCCTTGACAAAAACATGGAAGAGTAATTCCAAAGAGAGGCACCATGCAAATAAGCAACAAAAGCAAAACAAATGCCTTCCCAAAGAACCATCATAAGTGATGTATTGTTCCATATATAAATAAATCACCAATTTCCACATTAACACTTGACATAGTTTTGAATTGGAGCCCCAGCCTACTGGGGGAAGGACTTGACAAAAATTTTATAATACCAAAATTGCCAATAACACATTATAAAATCAGCCATTTTGAGCAACACTGAATACGAATATGGCTTTTTTCTTTTCTTTTCTTTTTTCTTTTTTTTTTTGGAGAGATAATATGAGCATGGCATGTTAGTACCTAACTATCAATAAACTGCATGAGGCTGGATCTTCTACAACTGTTGTAGATTAAGCTTAACCTACGAACTCATTCATGTGCAAGTAGAACATATTCATATACGTCTACACTTATTCATACACCTGTAAAACCTATTCATATTTTGGTGGTTGCCCATTGTTTTCTGTGGTGTGGCCCATTAGATCATTGTATCAGCCTGACTTTTGGAGTGTTCCATTTTCATGATGGGGCAACCCTACTGGATGGGTTGGATGCCATACAGAGCACAGTGGGCCCCACATGTAGCTCATTGCATGAAATTCTCATCTACAACAGATATAGAGAAAACGCCCTCTAAACTGCCGCCCTCTAAACTGCCTCCCCTTATCTGATTAGCTGTAAGAAATGGTAGCATTGACTGAAAAAAGGCTTGATTAGCAAAATCTCAGAGCATAGGTCTTGCTTCATTCATCTTCTGCCTCCAAAAATTCCAGTGGGGTATAAAGAAGGCCAGATATAATGGAAAGCACTTCTTTAATACTTCATGGCAAATGAAAGAACTAGTACTATAAGAGTGACTAATGAAATGATCAATGGAAAACTATAAAAAGCACCATAAAACACGTAAACAAGCGTCCACTTCAAGATAGATGCAGTTACCCTGTCTGAAACTTCAAAGCCACTACAACATAGGTGTGGCAACCTTGTCTAACAATTTAGGTATAAAAGACATGCCCATGACAGCATACGCATATCAAACCCATGGAAGACCCAGCTGACATGGGTAACAGCTGATTGGAAAAAAAAAATAGCCAAGAAAATTATTCATATTAAGTAAACAAGACCACTTAACCTTGTAATAATTGACAGCATCAATTGCAATCTTGTGCATTTACAGGAAATTTTAAGAATCTTCCGAAGTTACTAAGTCGCCAAAATGATATTTTTATTTCTCAGGACCAACCACAGGAATAAAGATAGAAACAGGATTCCTGCGGCTGCTCAAATCTTTTTGGCTCGCAACTCAGTTTTGGACCCAACCAAATCCATGAAGCCTATGAAAAACTCAGCAGAGTCTGAAAATTTTTGCCACATAATTAACACAACCAAGACCCCCATCAATTTCCAAGTCCACTCCCAGTTTTAGAACATCAAAAATAATATTTTTTACCACTAGCAGAAAGGAAAATTCATTTTATCCAGGGTAAATCATAACCAAAAGTTCTTGGAAAATTTGCTTACAAGAGAAGGTATCATTTTTACCTTCCAAAATTTAATTGTTTTATCATTAGTTGAGAGAAGAAACAGGGCACCATTGGCTGTTTGGCACCAGCTGATCTTGTTGATCTTTTCCTCTATTTCCAAGCTTTTGAGATAATCAAACTGAATATACAACACAGATTCATGTCAGCGTCACAGAAAGATTCCACAATCCAGATTCACCAGAATGAGAAAAGGATGTAAGGATCCGTACTCCAAACGGCAGTGACCCAAAAGAAGAATACCTCAGGTTCATGGCTTTGAAACTCTGTTTTGTAGCGGAACTCAGGATGCCTACCAATTGAATAATCCAGCCTCTCTAAATCTCTCCGATGACCAGGCTATGGTGTCATTAAAAGGTGTAAAAACATTGCAAGAAACATGAAATGAAGAAGCACATCAAGTTGGGGAATAATAATAACAGAAGAAACATGTGTGTAGCCAGTGGACTTACATCCCTTGCATCTGTCCTTTCAAATAAAACCACTCGGCCTCCTCGATCTCCAGTAGCAAGATGGTCCCCAGTTTTATCAAATTCAATTGCTGATATGATGTCAACTACAAAAGGTAAAGGGCCAGACAGGATGTGAATAAGCAAAAGCAAATTGCATTACAATCCTGCCTAGATACTAACAAAGTAAATAATGTTAGCATACAGTAGCACACAGATCTACAGTGCAGATAGAATTCCATATGTATGGCCAGCATTAAGAAGCCCAAAACATTTAATTTGAACTCATAAATCATGTGGACAGATCATCATAATTAATGTGAAACTTCTCAAGGATCAACACTGAATGTGTTCCTCTAGAAGAGTAACCATGATCAGAGACAGACAGACAGACAGACAGACAGACAGAGAGAGAGAGAGAGAGAGAGAGAGAGAGAGAGAGAGAGAGCACGATGTCAACGTGGGTTAGCTCATCCACCTAGCAGTTAAACTAAAACCTTAGATCATTCTCTGGAAAACTTAATTTGGCAAAACCCACAAACATTATTACAGAGATGTGGACATTGTTTAGGACACATGCACATGCACATGCACATAATTGCAAAAGTGACAGTTTTGATGCTCCTGCAGGCACTGGTCAAATAATATTGACCTTTACCCCATTTATGAAGACATCTAGCTCCTGAATAGGTCTGTACTGTTACTTGGCCACAGTAGTAATTCAGGGATTCAAGGAATAGGCTCATCATGCTGTGAGAAGTAAAACCAACTCATTTATTGTCTGGCTCCCAAAAGTTTGAATTTCTAAATGCACCATCTTTGTTATTCTTTCAACTCTGTCATTGTCATGTTATTGAGGTTAATATTTGCAGTATTACAAGGTATTAGGGTAACATTTGTGCGATTCTAGTACCAAAAGAAAACATGAAGGATGCATGTATCAAAAGGGGAGAGGGTAGATACCTGTTCGCTTACATTAAATACCATATACTTTTAACTATCACTTATTATACCTTTTAGACCTGTCAGCATTCAAAATTGTAAACTTTTAAAGACATGCATGAGTTCATCTGGACAAGGAACCATGCACCGCTTCCCCGCTAACAAATGCTTTTCTGCAGTTAATAATGACCCATCTAGAGATGGCCCATTCGGTCCACATCATGAATCAGTTCAAATGCGGCCTTCCACCTCTCCACTCGTTCACTATAACATTTTTTCAGCAAATTACACTATGAGAATTTTCTCAGACATTCCCTAATTTCCTAATCCCTGAGTTTATTCAGTAGGCTCATCTAATAACAGACATTTGTCACATGGTTGCCATATTTAAACCCACCCTTAGTGGATTTCAAGCATTTCACAAGACATGATCAGGATCAATTTTTAGTGTCAAGAGTCTATCAATTGTGAGGCCGTTCTAGTGTCACTGTATACTGCAAAATCACCTGAACAGCTGACATCTACGTGGATATTACCATGACTAGCTGATGCATGTGGACCTAAGAAAGTTCATGCTCTTTATGCGGGGAAGATTATAAAAATCTAAATTTACTTACCCAAACCTCCTGCAACTGTTTCAACACAAACACCTCAAATAAAGAAATCTCACCATTTTTAAAATTAAAAGCTCCATTCCATTATGGTTATTGCATATTTTATAGAGGGTTCTTGTGGAACCTACATGGCTAGGGAATTACCCATACATAGGAAACTACCTTAAAGAAACAACCCACAACGAAATTAACCCAAAGACTTTAAAATACTTAAACTACCAATGAAAAAAATAAGAAAAATGAAGAAAATCCCTATTATATCTTTGTGGGATTTGGCTTGATTATTCCCACTCAAAAAAGAAAATGAAGGTGAAAAAAGAAAGAAAGACTGACTGGCAGAGAATTTCCACTCTACCAAAAATCCCAGCCTGTGCATTAAAGAAAGCTCTCATTCTTTGATGAGGGAGGATGCAGGTGGATCTCAATTTACTCACTCCAATCCTCCTGCAAAGGTTTCTTCGAGAAACATCGAAAATAACGAAAATCCTAGTTACACTACACAAATAGGCAAGCAACACGACTAGGAAACTTCCTGCAAAAAAAGAAAACTACCTTAAATCAACCGAATAATTACGGAAGGACCCCTGCGAATCTCTACACTCGCAAACTTCCCAACTTACCCATGAGAAATAAGAAAAATGACTATAATACCCTTCCTTGAAAAAGGCATCATCATTCTCACTCCAAAATTCAGGGAAGGCAGAATTGGTAGACAAGTGCCACCCCTCCTAAAATCAAGAAATTACAGGGTGCTGCTCATCACCAAACGAATAGCTTGCCAATGCGCAGAATTGTGTGCACAGGGGATCCACGGTTTGGCGATCAAAACCATTCATCTGACAGGCCCCAGCATGGGTTGCAAATGCCCTGGAAATCTCCCAGAATTGAAGGTCCCAACCATGCAATATGATGGACTGCAGAAAGGCAGTTAAAAATTTTGAAACTGTCCAGTTTAACAGAGTTAAGGCGAATTATTGAAGGGCTAGGATTCTCCAGTCTTGGGATGCTTCTGGGGCATGCGCATTGCGAGAGGAGGCTGATCAGATAGACAGGTTGGATCAACCAAACTGGGCCCGCATGTTCAAAGCTGTGTGCATGCGTAAACTAGTGTAATTCCTCTCCTAAAATCAATGCCATGTCACCAGCAAACACATGCAACACTAAAAATCACTTCATTAATGTCAAAAGATCAACTAAAAATTGGAAAGGAAAGATTTTCCTTATCTGCAAATTTATATACACTTACACACTGACAATAATAATGATTGAATACCACTTCACGATCTAGCATTGCCATCACATAAAGTAAGAATCTGCATCCAAAACGACATACATGCATGCATAGAAACAAATCTGCCAGACTTCTAAAATAAGAAACTATATTGAATCTCTCTTGCAATTTTGAAATTCTGAAACTAGAACTACTCACATGGAAGTTATTGTTTTCTAACAAGTGACTAAAACCAAAAAGTCATGATCTTGATTTCATTATATTTCTCTTCCTACCAATGAAATAGTCATCAAAACCCACAGAGAGCAAATTCGTGATATGACGGTAGAGAACGATCCAAGCATGGATGGATCGAGCCCTAATCCGATCAAGATCGTAGAAACAGTAACATAAGGTGTATGATCGTACGGATCGAGGGAGAGCAAGTGTGAGGAGGGAGTGTTACCTTCCTGTACTTCTTCTCCGGCAGTCCGTTCGCCGAAGACCTGAGAGAATTTCCATTCGACAGGCGGAGGTGGACCCGCCAGGGAGGCGACGGAGTCTGCGTCTCTGCCGCCGTTCATTTCCCGGATGAATCAGAAACCGAAATCAGTCAAGAGAGATCCACGGCATACAACGATTGAACGAATTTTGCGGATTTATCAGAAGATCATGAGCTCGAATTCCGAAAGAAAACGAAAGAAATGCGGGTTTTAGATTCCGCCATGAGAACTTGAGAAAGAGAATGAAGGGGGTTTGAGATTTTTTTTTTTTTTTTTTTTTTTGGAAGGGGAGAAGGAACAGTATAAGATGGAAAATAACGGAGATTAAAGAAATGCTTTCTGGCTTTTTCCGGAGAAGCAAACGGACTCGAAATACCTGCTTGGCTACTCGCGACGATGCCCCCACACGTGACAGTGCAAACGAGGCGGCTTCTTGAAGTGGGACACTGTACAGGTGTGTAGCGTTGAGATGGGATGGTAGGGTCATTGAAGAGTGTTTCCTGGTATGCCGTGGCCTGATGAACGGCCTGGATCTCACATACACGGTCAACGCTGGTACGTGCGAAGAGGGTGAATTCTAGATCCTACTCTCGCAAGTAGCCTTCGCCTTCGCCTTTCTCGTAACACCCTTATGAGGTTTTGCTACAGCGCATCCCCTTTAGTATTGCTGTTTAGGCGTCGTGACTGTTGGTGAGTGATGTAGATCGCGGAACAGTGATCTAGACATCTAGACCGTTTATACACTGGGCCGCATTGTCAATGAGGGCACCTAAAAGAGATCTCTCGATAAGTGTTTACACCCATTTCAGGCACACTGACATAGGACAATGAGAAGGTAAGTGTTTGCACCCATTTTAGGCACACTCGCATAGCACAATGAGAAGTCGCACGTCTCCACACAACAGGTTCTATGTTGAACAAATCATACTGGATCGAAGATATCTTTTGTTGATCATTTTTAGCGGTAACGTGGCATGGATCAATACACAGGCCTTTAGTGAAATGAAACGTGTGACATGTTATCAAGGCAACTTATCCAGCACATCAGTAAAAGGCCTGTCGGGGGAAAGAATCATATCATGGATCTAGTTATGATACATCTGGTGTCTCTCCCAACTCTAGTAAAATAGAAGATCTTTTCAGAGACATTCAAAGGTCTTGAGGTGTTCACAAAGAGTTCAAATATCTGAAAATCCAACCAATATCTAAGTAGATTTGTTGCAACATTGACCCAAATTAAGAGTGGATGGAGGCAAATAGATTGGGCCCATATATAGACATTGATTGGAATCAATAGAGCGGAAGATCACAATTTGGTGGATCTAGTCCCACCATTTCCACGATTAGAAGGGAGTGAGTCATGAAATGGTGTTGATCGGGTCATTCAGATGCAACAATGACCTGATTAATTTGAGATATGGGACGAATGGTGGAGATGGCTTTGATTGAGCCCAATTTTAGATATAGTAGTGCCTTGAAGGTCTCCAATAAAGAAATATCTACATAAAAGTGAAGATATAAAGAGATTTGAAAACCAACGGTTTCAGATTTACAAAGAATCCCTTATTTGGAATGCAAGCCGTAAATGCAAAGGGTCTTGGACCAACAAAAAAACATCAAAGATTTTATCACCTCAACAACATATAAAGGGAGCAGACAATGAAAAATTCGAAGCCCATGCCAAACACAACACATCTTTCTTTTATATTTATCTTTATGTTTATCTTAGCTACATAGCCTAATCTTGACATGGATCGCTATTGTCCAACGTCGCTACTACAATACCGTATGACTATATTAAACATCTACGACTCTAAGTTGTTGATTATTAATTGATCGAGTCCTTACTTGGTGATCATCTTTCTAGTCATATCCTCGTGACCTTCCGTTTGGACCATCTATTCATGCGGGCGAATTAGGTATTTATCTTTTTTATTGTGTCTATTTTTTTTTTATATTGATTGTAATGAGCTACATCTACATATTAATAAAAACAGCATTGTTATATCATTTATTTTTTTTTATCTGTTTATCTTCATTTTATTGAGAAATATATTAGTCGCAGGTAACGATGAAAGAAAAATCATTGTCACAGGGCAAAAAGAATCCACCGGGAAGGACTCACCCCTTCCATTTCGCAAATCACTTGATCACTGATTACAATCAGTGGTTTACTCGACAACTGGATTTTCGAATCTGGTCTTACATAATTGCTTCAACGTGAGGGTCATTAGTATTCAATCAAACATCAAGTCAAGTACAACTCTAGCACTCCTGCACATTCTAATCATGTCTCGATCACACTGTAGCCTCATGTTTGATTGAATTGTTCAAACAATGAGATATTTGAAAGCTTTAATCATTTAATATTTTTCCTTTCAACATGGATCTCATAGGTTAATTATCTTTTTCGATCAATTAAGGTTTTTTCGATCTCATTGTAAGTATATGGTTTTGGATCACTACGGCATTACTCAAATCCACCCACTACGATTTCAACATAAAAGAAAAATGCAATGCATATAAGTATGAAAAGTGTTTATGCTTAATCCAACCATATTAGATATAGCGGCAGAGATGATACCATATTGCAACAAGATCTTAATGAGAGACAAATCGAAGATCTCCTCGTTGACTATAATTCAAAATCCATGAGTAGCCCAAAAGTAGTAAGTTCAATTGATTTTTTCGTCGTGGGAGCATGTCACGTATTTCGCTCATATGGCAGACTCAACTACTCGCCTTGATGGCCTCACAATTGATAATAGGTAATGACTGAAATACTGCAATGACTAATGATAGATTTGGCATATACACCAAATCATTACACATAAGAGACTTTTACAACCAAAATTGCTCAACGAGTTATAAAGTGGCATAACAATAACACCAACTTAGTCGACTTTTACAACACACATAGCATGTTTAAGTAAAATAAAAGATGATAATTGCCTACACGCAACATCCTATAAAGAACCCTTACCCATAGTGGAGGGAGGACTTGCGCACAATCAATAGCTAACCCACGACGAACAACCAATACACATAGTGTTGCATGATAAGCCACGACTATTTATGGTTTTAGATAATTATTTAGAAGTTATCAAACACAAGAAGTAGCTACAAATATCTCTCTTTAGCAATCACTTGAAAAATTATGTAAACATGAGGAAGATCGAAGAGTAGTTACGGGGCCTTACTAATTCAATGCAACATAACTCTGCAACACAATGCTACTTATCTAGGTTTTTAAGTTCTAAGCTTAGCTTAGCTCTTATCGTAATATAGTCCATTTATGTTTCTGCGCTGGGTTAGCTTTAGGTTGGTGGCAGTGTAATTCAGTCCATCTATATTATTATGTTGGACCAACTTTAGCTTAGTTTGTTATGTGATTCCCTCCATATACAATCAGGTTGCTGGACCAATGAAAACTTTAGCTTTAATACATTGTTATCTACGCCACAACTGCTCTTTAATTTTGTAAGTATTTATATTTGCTACATATTTTTTTATTTTTTATTTTATTTTTATCATTTTTATACTAGATTTTAATAGATTGATTATTGTTGTCATTAAAAGTATGAACCATTCCCTTTCCCAAATTGTCCGATCTTAATTATGAGTGGTTGAATAGACAGGCAAACTACTAAGTTTACAATCTCTTGATCTATCTTGGCACTCGGGATGTAAGTGTTTAGTTCAATTTGAGCCGCAATAGGCCTTGGCATGCCCAACACTACACACAATCAATGACTAAATTCTTAGCAAAATAGAAAGGTCTCAACAACGGGTCACAAAACAACAATTGAAGGAGACATCTTGCATTGAAATAAGATTAAATGACAAAGGTTATAAATGTTTCAATTTGAGAGTTCTTTTATCCTCCATTCAGAAAGCTTATCATATAAATGGCTTGGATCATTGAAACAAGTCCTCAATCCATCCACCAAAGCTCCCATGTAAAAGTAGTTATTACGGAGCAAATGCATAGACAGGACGTAAGGTCACACACATTGATCGAGAGCTCGCATTTGGTTTGCTTGTGCGATTAAGAAGTACTAGCGTGCCAGAGTTGACCAAAGTCGTACTTGACTCAATGTTTGATGGAATGCCGGTGACCCAAAGGGCTGAAATCCTCCAATTTAAGAGATTTTTTATGTACTCCATCCATCCAAGGTCAGGCCCGTTAATATAACGGCTAAGATCGTTTAAAGACAACACCAGATCTAAAGGCTAAGGTACCAAGTATCACATTGCACTACTTCTGGATGAATTCGAGTAGAACCTACTTAGCCGTTAAGGCATGCGAGGAAGGATTCAAGAGCCCGCTACTTATAGACGTGCCAAGGTAGCCCCGTTCCCAGTGCATTAGATAGCCATTCATCACATGGATGCCGGCACGACCATTCTGTTGAACCCAGACACCTATGGGTGGGCACCACCGTATGATCTGAATATGGATAGCTGGCCATGTCTATCTAGCCTTCTATTTTTGTTGTACACCTTTGACCCCCTTGCTGAATGGAAATAATAGTAGGACCTAGCTGATGAATTGCCTGATTTCAGGTCTGTCATTGGGTGGGCCAAAACTTGTTTGGGAGAGTGGACGTTTAAATAATAAAAGCCCAATTGTCCATGTAGAGCGGGCCGGATTGGGTACTACCCCCATGAGGATGCAGTTGGAGATGGACGGGTATGTTTCACCTTGGCATTGATGGAGAGCAAGTGGGACCCAGCTGACGTGACAAGTCTATCAGCTCTCTACTATTACAGAGGTGCGGGTCCCACCTGCTCTCCACATCTTAATAGTGGAGAGTTGACAGACCTGTCAGATCAGCCGGTCCCACCTGCTCTCCACCAATGCAGAGGTGATATGTAACCGTCCATCTCTAGCTGCATCCTGGTCAGGGTAGCACCCAAGCCCATGTAGAACATGCAAATGTGGCCCACCTTATGACCTGGTGGGCCTATCTTCTGGGTAGCTGTTTATGTCCCGTTGTATTGTATGTGGTGGATAGGGCCCTTTTCAATCGCTGACAGTTCATGCGATGGGCGCCATGGATGGGAAAAACAAAAAGAACTCTTATTTCAACGCTTGGATTATTTAAATGTTAAGGAGACCATCTGGACTCATCAAATGATCAAGAGGTTGAATTTTTCCAATCTATGGTCTGTATATTTTTCAGCTGTCCCTATCCAAGCAGAAGCCCATCTTACAAATGGTTTGGATCATTGGAAAACCTCGCGGGAAGAGTGAGATGGAAAACTCTGTGGCCCCACCGTCATTTATGAATTTTATCCCATCCATCCATCCATCCATTTTAAAAGATAAATTCTAATTTGAACTTTAAAATGAAGCATATACAAATCTCAAGTGGACCACACAACAGGAAACAGTGTGAATTGAGCGTCTACCATTGAAAAATTCTTGGAGGCTACAGAAGCTTTGGAGGCTACAGAAGCTGATACTTGTGTTTTCCCTTCATCTATGTCTGTATGATTTTATTAACAGGTTGGATGACAAACAAACATCACTGTGGGCCCTAGGAGGGTTTTCAACGGTGGAAATCATTATTCCCACGGTTTCCGTGTGGTCCACTTGAGATTTGGACATCCTTCAATTTTAGGGTCAACCGCTAAAAAGAGCTGAAAAATAGATTGAAGGCGTGGATAAACCGCATACATTCACGGTGGGCCCAACAAAGTTTACCCAGTAAGATAAAAGCGTACTGATTTACTTAGTACGCACTCCGATTTCGAGTGCGATTTAGATGGCCAATTTCTCCAGGAGCAACGGCCTCCACTTTCTGTTGGGACGGATTTTGATTTAGGTGGACTAGGATTTAAACTTAAGTTTTCCTTAGTAGATGCAGTATAAATCTCAAATCCAAACCGCACAAATGGTGGGACTCATAGTGGATTGCTTATGCACTCAAAATCAGGTTGATTAGGCCCTTGTGATCTTTATCGGTGGAGATATTAATTGTCGAAGTTGGACCGTTTATCAATTAGTTTTCAATGTAATTTTTTATTGACAATCCTTACATGCTGGTCCAGCCATTTGTGCGGGTTGGATTTGAGGCATATGCAACGTGGAGATAGGAGAGCCTTGTATGCATCTTGCCTACAGTCCACTCATCTGCACGATATCAGACAACCAGCATACCCTGGGATGTGTGGGGCCCACATGTATGTCCGTGACAAATCCAGTCCATCCATATGTTTTGAAAGATCGAATTAGGGAAGTCGTGTAAAAATAACTCATATCCAAAACTCAGGTGCGCCACATCAAACGAAAAAGTAGGAACGGAAATGTTCGCCGTCGAAACCTTCCTGGAGCTGATCAAGATGTTTATATGCCATCCAAACCGTTCATAAGGCTATTACCACTTAGATAAACTGTAGGCACAAATATCGTTCTGATACAAAACTTCTGTCACCCCAAGGCGTTCAACCCCGCTGTTTCGTGTGTCATGGTCTATATGAGCTTTGGATCTTCCTGAATCCCTGATGTTTAGAATGCTATCCTATTGTGGTCGTGCAAAATCGATGGACGGAGTGGATTTTTCACGGACATATCTGGGGGCCCCACACAGCCCCGGGCAGAGGAATATCTCACAGACTCGCAGGCAATCCGCTTTGAAAAAATGCATGGTGGTTCGGTTTTGCACCATTCAACAGGTGGCGTTGACTCTTCAAACGAGAATACAACATTATTTTAAGGTAATCCAAACCATCTACAATTCTTCCCAACTGTGGATGGACTGTCTAATGTTTTTTAAGTCGTTTTGGGCCACTCATTAATTCACTGGTAATCATACATTTAATATCCATTAATCGGATGGTTACGGTTTCTTAATCCATGCGGTTTTAGGGATGTGCCTCATCTACAATCAGAACGAAATTTTGGATGGTCTTGATAGCTGTACGTCACTGCCTTGTGTGGGGATGAAGAATACGGCCATTTTTTAAATGGTGTAAAACTAACAACAAGTGCTGTTTTCATCCTTACCCGATTAGGAAGTATTTTCTCTTTTGAAATTGCAACGTACTCTGCCCTGGTGTGGCAATAACACGCATGCATGCACCAACCGTACACGTGTTATACATGTACCTTCATGCAAAATGTTCAAATCGTGGGCTCCATTTCAAACGGACCTGGACAAAAAATAAAGGTGGTTGATGAGAAGACATGTCAGCCGTTCAAATTCAGTAGTTGTGGTCCTAGTCCGGCGGGCCCATTATTGGACGGCTTGAGATGAGATACACGCAATTGACAAGTGTACTTCTTAGCTTTATGCATGTGCATTATACGTGTCTTGTTGTGTCGCAGTGTAGTGCTATTCGCCTCACTGGGACAAGGATGATCCGCACCATCCAAATCATGATACTTCATTAGGTGGGCCATGAGAAAACAAAATGCACCAACTGGACGATCCTAACCGTTTAAATGGGGACATGAAAATTGCTGTGTGTGTGGATTGTTGCCCTTTCCTACCCAGACACTTCAGATCGTCCAAACGTGGGAACATTTGGATACTGTCGTATCTTACTGTCATATACAGGAAATGCTGGAAGTGCTGTTGGGGTTGCTATTTGACTACTGAACGGTGGAGATGCACCTTTGCGGAGCAGTAAATGGCTCGTTTTTCTCCAACTCGACTGATAGCAATGCTTTATTACCAGTGGCCCATCTAATGGGTCAGTGTTCCAGCTCGATAAGCTAGGGATCAGTCATGGGATGGTTGGGATTGTTTGCTTGGAGCATTTTTTTTTGGCCCACTTGCATTGAGAAGATATTACAATTAACTAAAATGAAATGAACTCTATCTACACACATGATTTTGTAAGGGTTTTTTTTAAGTCATTCATACTCATAAAGTTACCAAATGAATTAACCAGTAACGGTAGGGATTTTGCTACCAAATAGTGTAGCCCAGATCATTCATATCTGCACTCATACAGATCATTCATATCTGCACTCATACACTCGTGTGTGCCACTCGATGCATGGGTTGCTAACTTTTCTCAGTCCAACTAGACTTGGGTCAAGCCAGTTAAGCGATGGTTGGAACAGGGTCTCAATGCATGGCTTAGTGGTAAACGCTCTAAGCATTGAATATCTTCCTAAATAGCTAATCTGCTAACAATTGGATGGGGTGTGTTGTGTGTATTTCAAAACAAAACCATCGTGTTGCTTTTTGGTTTTGTCCTTTTGTGGATTTCTTTAGTCCCACATCGGATTGAGTGGGAGAAAGAAAAGTGCTTTATATACTTTCACTCTACATAGACTTTTGCAATGTGTCTTGGATTATGCCCAAGCCCGTATGCGCGCGCAGGAGGGGGGGTGCAGCCGGCGGGAAAACTGGTCTGGAAATCTTTGACCGGGTGTGTGCGCACGTGAACACCCACGTATACTCGCGCGCAGGGGGGTGCAATCGGACCCCAATTGGCCTCTGCTAGCCCACTTGCTTAGAGTATCTATTTGCCAGTAAAGCAGTTTGACATACCAGGTGTGAGGTTCCTATTACCAAATTTATTTTATCAATTATTTCCCATTTCCATTGAAGTAATTTCAACAATTTTGAGATAGTTCGACTCATGGCTTCGGAAAATCATCGGCCTGAGAATTTTGACGGTCAACACTTTAAGCGGTGGAAACAAAAGATGTTTTTCTACCTAACCACCCTTAAAGTAGCATATGTAATCAATCAACCTCGACCGTCTGGTCCAGGTTTAAGTGCTTTGTCCAATAAATTGTATGATCTGTATTGTGAATATGATACATCTGCTGAGATCTGGAAAGAATTAGTGAAGAAGTACAAAACTGAAGAGGCGGGTGTGAAAAAATACGCCTTAAGTCAATACTTCAAATTCCAGATGACTGATGATAAATCAGTGGTGCATCAGGCCAACGAATTTAACCTTATTGTTCATGAAATTATGTCTGAAGGAATCAAGTTAGATGAACAGTTTCAGGTGGCCGCTGTTATTGAGAAACTGCCGCCTATTTGGAAAGATTTCAAAAATTCTCTTCGGCATAAAAGAAAGGAGTTATCAATGGAGCAAATAATTGTGAAATTGCGGATCGAGGAAGAAGCTAGACTCCAAGACACCTTAGAAGAGAAAAGAGCAGATACTTCCAACGTGTTAATGGTAGATGACAAGCAAAATCAGTATTAACAGAAGGGAAAGCCTAAACACATTAACTTGAAACCAAATCAGAAAATGTTCAAGAAGAAACCTAAACCCAAGACTAAGAACCAGAAAAACAATAACCAGGATAAATTATCTGGTTGTTGTGTATGTGGCAAACCAGGTCACTTTGCAAGAGAGTGTTACAAGCGGAAAAAGAATCCAGCTCTTACACCTAAAGAAAATGTGACTGAGGAACCTGAAATTGTGGTTATGCTCACAGAGGTCAACATGGTTCATCCAGAACCTAGTGATGGCTGGTGGATCGACACGGGTGCTAGCACACACGTGTGTTACAATCGCACCTGGTTTAAGAATTATGAGGAGGTTCCTTCTGGTAGAAAAGTTCAAATGGGAAATGCTGCTACAGCAAATATAGTTGGATAAGGAAAAGTTGAACTCGTGTTCACATCTGAAAAATCTGTCACTCTGGCTAATGTTCTTCATATGCCAGATATGCGAAAAATTTTGGTTTCAGGATATCTTTTGAACAAAGCTGGTCTAAGACAGGTTTTTGAGTCGGATCAAATTATAATAACTAAGAATGGCTCCTTTGTTGGTAAAGGTTATGCTGATCATGCTCATGGTATGTTCAAACTGAATGTTGAATCAATTAAATGTTCTACTTCTTCTACTTATATCTTATGCACTGTTACATTATGGCATGGTAGACTAGGACATCTTAATATTAAGTCAATTAAGAACATGTCTGGTAGTGGTATTCTACCTCATTTAGAAAATAGCGAATTTGAAAAATGTGAATCATGTTTTCAAAGTAAGATAACAAGAAAGCCATTTCCTGGCGTAGAAAGAAATTCAGAATTGTTAGGACTGATACATTCTGATGTTTGTGATCTTAAGGAAACTCTTACAAGAGGAGGTAAGAAATATTTTATTACCTTTATAGATGATCATTCTAGATACACATATGTATATCTGTTAAGATCAAATGATGAAGCACTTTCTAAATTTATTGTTTTAAAAAATGAAGTGGAAAATCAGTTGAACAAGAAGATAAAAATTCTTAGGAGTGATAGAGGTAGTGAATACACTTCAAATAATTTTGATCATTTCTGTGAATCTAATAGCATAATTCATGAGATTACTGCTCCTTATACTCCCCAACAGAATGGGGTAGCAGAGCAGAAAAATAGGACTCTCATTAATATGGTAAATGCTATGTTGCTAAGTTCAGGTCTTCCTTTAAGTCTTTGGGGAGAAGCCTTGTATACAACCTGTTACATTCTAAATAGAGTGCCTACAACTAAATCCAAAATAATTCCATATGAGTTATGGAAGAGCAGAAAACTAAATCTAAACTATCTTAGAGTTTGGGGCTGTCTCGCACATGTTAGGCTTACTGATCCCAAAAGACCTAAATTAGGATCTAGAACCTCTAGGTGTGTACTTATTGGATATGCATTGCATAGTAAAGCTTATAGATTCTTGGATATTAGTAAATATCATTATTGAATCTAGAGATGCAGAATTTCATGAAAATGTATTTCCTTATAAAATAAAGAACAGTGGGGGTTCTACCTCTATTAACCTAGATGAACCATCATGTTCTCACCCTAAAGACTTAGAAGAATCTGAGTCTGAACCTGAGATAAGGAGAAGCAGACGGCCAATGATTGCCAAGGATTTTGATCCTGATTTTCAAGTATTTTTAATTCAACTAGAAGGTGATCCTGTAACATTCAGAGAGGTGATATCCTCACACGATGCTAACTTTTGGAAGGAAGCAGTCATAGATGAAATAGATTCTATTAAAACAAATAATACTTGGAAATTAGTCGACCTTCCTCCTGGAGCAAAGACCTTAGGTTGTAAATGGATATTCAAAAAGAAAAGGAGGGCCGATGGTTCAATTGAGAAATATAAGGCTAGATTAGTAGCCAAGGGGTTTAAACAAAGAGAAGGCATTGATCACTTTGATACATATTCTCCTGTTTCAAAAATGACATCCATTAGAATTTTGATTGCCATTGCATCTGTGAATAATCTTTTAATTCACCAAATGGATGTTAAAACAGCATTTCTAAATGGTGAATTAGAAGAGGAAATATATATGGAGCAACCTGAAGGGTTTGTTGAGCTAGGACAAGAACATAAAGTGTGTAAATTATTGAAGTCCTTATATGGACTAAAACAAGCTCCTAAACAGTGGCATGAAAAATTCGATAATGTAATGATGTCAAATGGGTTTATGTTCAATGAAGGTGAACGATGTCTTTATTGTAAGATGTCTAACGAATTTGGAGTAATTGTGTGTTTGTATGTAGACGATCTTTTAATTTTTGGTACAGATATTGAAATAATAAATGAAACTAATCTTTTCTATCTTCTCACTTTGATATGAAAGACCTTGGAGAGGCAGATGTGATACTGGGGATTAAGATTGTTAGAAGTGAAAACGGTATATCTCTAACTCAATCTCATTATATCAAGAAGATTTTAAGGAAATATAACCACTTTGATTGTAAACCTGTGTGTTCTCCTTTTGACCCTAGTATTAAACTAGAACGTAATACTGGTGAAGGAATATCTCAGATTGAATATGCTAGTGTGATTGGTAGTCTATCATATGCTATGAATTGCACTAGGCCTGACATTGCTTTCGCAGTGAGCAAACTAAGTAAATATTCTAGTAATCTAAGCGTAATGCATTGGAATGCTATACATAGGGTCTTAAGGTATCTTAAAAGGACATGGGATCTTGGTCTTCATTACCAAAGATTTCCAGCCGTGGTAGAAGGATATAGTGACGCTGATTGAAATTCAGGGTCAGATGATTGTAAATCTACTAGTGGTTATATTTTTTCCATGGCAGGTGGAGCTGTTTCATGGAAATCTAAAAAACAAACTTGTATAGCTCATTCTACAATGGAATCTGAGTTGGTTGCTTTGGCAACAGCTGGTGAAGAGGCTGAATGGATAAAAACTTTGTTAATAGATATAACCTTTTGGGTGAAACCAGTACCACCTAAATCCATTCATTGTGATAGCCTAGCTGCCATAGGAAGAGCAAATAATGAGTGTTATAATGGAAAATCCAGACAAATTCGTCTGAAACATGGTTGCGTCAGACAACTGCTAAAAAATGGTGTAATTACTCTGGACTTCATAAGATCCAATGTAAACATTGCGGATCCTTTAACAAAAGCTCTAGCTAGAGAAAAAGTCTGGAAAACATCGAAGGAGATGGGACTTAAGCCAATAGAAAAATGAATCATTGTAAATGGTAACCTAACCTAAAGACTGGAGATCCCAAGAATTAGGTTCAATGGGACAAACAACTTTCCTAGGGCTGTAAATGGTCGGGTTCGGGGCGGGTTTAGCCAAAACCAGACCCGACCATTTACTAAACGGGTCTGGGTCCAAATTTTAGACCCAGACCCTTTTACTAAATGGGCGGGTCCGGGTCGGGTCCGAGTCAGCCCATCAGACCCATTTATAAATGGGTCCGGGTCTGGTAGAGGGAGATCCACCCAGACCCATTTATAAATGGGCCGGGTCTAATGGGTCCGGGTCTGGATCAAGTATGCAAGCATTTTACAAGGCTTAAAACCGGGTCTGTACGGGTCTGGGCTGGACGGGTCCCTTGTAACGTAGACCAAACCCGCCCACTTACTAAATGGGTTTGGGTCGGGTCGGGTCGGGCCTAATATAAAGGAAACCAGACCCAAACCCGTTTAACAAATGGGGCTATTCTTGGACCCAAACCCGTACCATTTAACAAATGGGTCGGGTCTGGGTCGGGTCTAAATGGGTTGGGTCTGGGTACCCCATCGGGTCCACTGACCCATTTACAGCCCTAAACTTTCCAAATGATTCCTTGGTCGAATTACATTACACTTTAAGAGAAATTATTTCTCTGTTCCTCTCTGTGATGTTAGTAATGTGAATCTCTGTAACGGGTTAAGGATGGATAAATCCCTTAATGAGTTTATAGCCTTGTTTTAAGGTGGGGTGATGAGTGTTACAGAGACACCCTTAATGAACTCACCTATATGAGTGTGGAAGTGGGGCCGCTTCCTATGAGAATTGGGCTAATTCTCTAGAGCACTTATGAAAAACCGGGATGATGCACATGGCCGTAACGTGCAGCTCTTAAACACCTTTGAGTAACATTTTTTCTATTGTGTGTGTTTCACGTACGGTCTAGTTTAAAGAAATCTAGTTCAAGACTTGGTTCACTAATTTCTTGTAGTCCAAATATAATTCACTATGTGAAGGTTCAAGACATTGTTACCTTCATTTATGCACAGTAGTTCTTCCTTTTGCCCGTATTGTTTTGATTGAAATAAGTGGGGGATTGTTGTGTGTATTTCAAAACAAAACCATTGTGTTGCTTTTGTGGATTTGTCCTTTTGTGGATTTCTTTAGTCCCACATCGGATTGAGTGGGAGAAAGAAAAGTGCTTTATATACTTTTACTCTACATAGACTTTTGCAATGTGTCTTGGATTATGCCCAAGCCCGTATGCACGCACAGGGGGGGTGCAGCGGCGGAAAAACTGGTCCGGAAATTTTTAACCGGGCGTATGCGCACGTGCACACCCACGTATACTTGCGCGCAGGGGGGATGCAATCGGACCCCGATTGGCCTGGGCTAGCCCACTTGCTTAGAGTCTTGATGGGCTTGGTTTTGCCCAAATTGATAAAATTATTTTTTTAACCGTTGCTTTGATCGCGACCGTTAGGTCATTACCATTGTGCGGAACGTGCCTTATTTATCGGGCACGTCGAAACGTCGCGACGGTTTCTTTCAACAGGTCTTTTTCTAATCGTTATGCTTTTTTGAAAGTTTATAAAAAGAGGAATAGGGTTAGGGTTTACAAGAGAGAAAAAACCTTCTTCCCTTGCTATCGTCTTTCCTAATTTTCATATTCAATTCGGGCTGTTTTCTCTGGGCAATAGGAAGGGTGTGTTTAATGGTGGTATTGGTGTTGGGTTCTTCCATAGCTTGTGCATGCTATGAAGGAACATATCTGGGGAGTTGTATCCTAGAGGTAGACGCGTCGGCATCCTTCTGCACCGGTTCTTTGCACCGAGGGGCGTGAACTATCTCAAAGATAGCGACTGAGTACGCGCCTCAACCCAGAGCTTCTTATTGATTTTATTGGCGATATCTGTCTACCAGTAAAGCAGTTCGACATACCAGGTGTGAGGTTCCTATTACCAGATTTATTTTATCAATTATTTCCCGTTTCCATTGAAGTAATTTCAACAGGGTGTAACTTGGATAAGTCAAATCTGCACTCATGCACTCATGTGTGTGACTTGATGCATGGGTTGCTAACTTTTTCCAATCCAACTAGACTTGGGTCAAGCCCTTTAAGACATGGTTTGAACTGGGTCTCAATGCATGACTCAGTGGTAGATGCTTCGAGCATTGAATCTCTTCCAGAATATTTAACCTGCCAACATTCTTTGTTGAATGCTCCAGCGAATTAAAGATGAGGCGTAGCCTAAATAATTCATATCTGCACTCATACACTCATGTGTGTGACTTGATGCATGGGTTGCTAACCTTTTCCAATCCAACTGGACTTGGGTCAAGCCAATTAAGCTGTGGTTTGAATCGGATCTCAATGCATGACTTAGTGATAAATGCTTTGAGCATTGAATCTCTTCTTGCATAGCTAATCCGCCAACATTCCTTGTTGGATGCTTTAGCGAATTAGAGATGGGGTGTAGCTTAGATAATTCATATTTGCACTCATACACTCATGTGTGCCACTTGATGCATGAATTGTTAACTTTTTCTAATCCAACTGGACTTGGGTCAAGCTAGTTAGGCCATGGTTTGAACCAGATCTCAATGGTAAACACTCCGAGCATTGAATCTCTTCTTGCATAGCTAACCCGCGCAACATTCCTAGTTGGATGCTTCAGCAAATTAGAGATGGGGCCTTCTTCATACTAAATAGAGACAGTGGGAAGATTTATGATGCTTTGTAAAAGACTCAAAAAGGAGTGATCAGCTGAATTCTTGACACGAGCACCATCGTATCTCAATAGGTGGAGAGGCATATAGTAAATAGATAATATTAAGAATTTCATTAATTCTCAATTTAAGGTTTTGATTTACACTTTATTCTACAAATTCGTCTTGCTTGATAATGAAATAAATAATGTAAAATACAAGTTATGTTTTTCAAATTTTCTTTTTATTTTTCTAAATTTTCTGGTATTAGCATAGTAGGAATCCATTATCAGCACCCACCTGCATCATTTCTTTTCTAGCATTTTTTTCCTTCAATTGTCTATACTTGGGCCATCTCTGATCAAGAGTTTTAGATCTATCCATCATCGAAAAACACTCTTTTTCCAGCACCATCAACACCATCTGTTTATCGTCACCTGCACCCACTTACCACTCGCATCTAGCAGTCATCGCTCGCACCCACTTGCTAATCACGTCCCCTTCAAGCAGTTGGCGCCCGCACCCACCCACCACCTGTTGTATTTTAAATGAATTTTAAAATAAGAAATGTGATTCAATTTTGGATTTCCCTTCATGTTTCTATTTTTGAAAAGGTTTTGTCTTCTAGTGCTACTCTTTAGTCCCACATCAGAAATGAACAAAAGAAATATTAAAATTATAAGATTGAGTTTTGGCATTGGGCTTGAGCCCCTTGAGGTCTCAAGGGGCATGTGAATTTGATCCGATGGGGGCTATGCCATTAGCTCAAATCTATGCCATTGACCACACGCGCGGGCGCGCGCCCGTCGGCCGGCTGAGCCGTCGCCGTCGCCGGGCTCGGGTCCTGGTCTATGTGGGATTGAGAGTACACTCACGCTAAATGGTTTTCCGTGAGTATACTCGCACCTGTCTTTTTGCGCGAATTTTCAAACCAGAGAGATGCATCTGTTCGGGTGGTCACTCCTGTTGGGTTTAAACCCAACGGACCTAACCCATTTGAAGCAGTGCTTAGGCACCTTATCTCGGTTTATATATAGACCTGTCCTCTCATCCGTTTAAATACTCTGAAAATATCCGTTTTCCTTCTGGTTCTTCAAAATACTCTCTGGTTCATTACTGTTTGTTAATTGAGTTTGCAAGTGAGTCAATCATTTCGGGTTTAAGTTCTGCACGCTGGTTCGAGCCCGTGTACAGCGAGTGCACCGTTGGGACCGGGCAATAGTCATTGTATCCTGGAGGCCAACTGTCCAAGAAATCCTGTTGCATTTGGGACGCGGCCCAAGAAGGGCAGATTTGGTTTCAAGCCAAATGACTCAGTCACGCCTTGACTCAAACACATAAGTTCTTTTCTCTTTAATTTATTATTTAAATTATGTTCTCGATTTTTAATCTACTGTTTTCAACAATTAAATCCAATACCACCTCCAATACCTTCACCTCTAGCGACCCCTACCACGTCTGCCATTAACATCCAATCCAGTCACCATCCAACAATTGTCCGCCATTATTGCCTGGAACCCATCTCCACCTAACCTTTTACCCCTTCGGTCATTCGCCATTCTCAGGCAAGACCTGCCACTGACAACCCATCTCAACACCTTCATCGCCATTGTTGTAATCACTCCTCTCAGCCATCCACCATTATCGTCGGGACCTACCATCAGCAGCCCATCTGAACCCATGACTTGTCTACCACCTGATACCCATCTCAACTCTCACCCGCCACCCCGACAACGATCAACATCCATCGGTATCCGCCGTCAACTTTGACTTGCTTCTCGCCCTCAACAAATCTTACTGTAAGGAGTTCTACGAGCTTGCTTTATCATCCAAATCTAACACATAGCCGTTGTTGCTTCACCACACACCTGGGATTGCAGCCCTCTTTTCCTCTCATCAATGTCGAGAGCTCCAAGTTTCCATCTCACAGCTATTTTCTTGATTTCTTTGACCTGTCCTTTATTGGATTTCAAGCCTAATCAACAATGTGTTATCTCCATACTTGAGAAATTATTCCACATTGAGTAGAGTTATGAAAATGGGTATAAGCGCTAAAAACAAGCCGGGTTCGTTGATAGTCCATTAAGTAAGCCTTCCACTTTGTCAAAACTTAAAATCTTGAAAAAGGTGTATAAGGATAGAATCCGAATCCTCTGTTCCATCCGAACAGAGAACCTCTGCTTGCGCCAGCTCTGACAGAGTCCGTCCAAGCTGGACCAATCACAGAGGAGGAAAACAGGATTCCTCTACTTGGGTAAAGCAGAGGATCCAGATTCATAAGGACATAATTTCGTCATGGATCCTCAATGTTATAGACAAATTTCTTAGTAATAGCCTTATTTTTTGTAGAGCCTCTTGTGAGATATGATTAGGCCTGGAGGAATGATTTTTGCAAAGCAACCATCCCCACATTTTTCACATAAAATTGAGCTATTTGTACCATTAATCAAGATCAATAGTTGTTAATAGCTTATTACAATACTCTCAAATCATATTGGGAAGAGTTAAACACCCACCATTATTCCTAAATGCATTTGTGGAGCCTTCAAGGAACTCATGGGCTTTCAAGGAACTAGATGTGTTTGTAAATTCTGGATGAGGGTATAATGGCACTTATTCTTAATTTCATGGCTAACTTGTGGAATTGGATCCTCTCCCATCTGTTAGCAAGGCTTATGCCATCATAAATTAGGAGCAATAAAGGCTTTTTCATTTGATCTCTCACAACTCTGGTGATACCATTACCAAGGTAGTTGATACTTAGCTTCAGCATGCACTCCCACTATAACAAATTAGACTTTTTGTCGTGACTTTTTTAGCGATGAGTCAAATTTTGTCTCAAAAAGTTGATTTTTTGCTACGAGTTAGAAAACCGTCGCAAAACATTGATTATTTGCGACGACATTTCAAGTTGTCGCAAAAAGTGTACTTTTCTGCAATGAGTTGTAATTGTCGTCGAAAACAATTGTCATAAATATTTTCTCGCGAATATTTTCACTAAAAATTATGGGGTGGGAATGACTTTTCGCGACGAGTTTCAAATGTCATTGCACAAAATCACTATTTGCGATGAATTTGGTATCGTCGCAAAAATTTGGCTGCTGGTACTACTCATTCCTCACATAGCTTAATTGCTTTTCCTTATACCACATAGATCATAGATGGTGAAGCATATGACCAAATGATGCCAACTTCAACTTCTCTTACCAGTTTAACATGTACTCATAATGCTTAAGCCTGTCAAACTTCCAAGTGATGTTACGCATTACTACCAATGCTGGCTTTATTTACTCATCTTGGAATTTTAGCCTTGCATGATGTTCTATATGTTCTCATTTTTCATTCCAATATCTTGTATAATTATAAACTAATCCAAAGTCTAAATTATGCTGTCATCTTCTTCCCCACTTTTGTATTTTTTCAAGGCCTATTACTACGGAAGTTGATTGGAGCGAGTGAAATGTAAGATGGACTTTATCATTACATTCTATCATAAGCTACAACACATCTCATCTATCTTTTACTTTAAGCATTATTTTCATTTATTATTCTCATAGTGAAATTTGGCATTTTGTTTAACAAACACTTTGTCATTTTTACTCGAGTTCTAATGGAAGTGATAATTCATTTTGTTTAATTTATTGTAATATTTGGGGGCATTGTTCCACACCTCATACTATAGCATATTATTTTCTCATCATTTTGGATGATTACTCTCATTGCACTTAAGTTTACCTCATGAACCACAAAGAGAGGCCTATCCTTCACTCAAAAACTTCCATGCCATGATTCAAACTTAATTCTAATGTAAGATTTGCCAAAATCGTTGGAACCAAGTTTCTATCTCATAAAATGTAAAACCTTTTCCAAGAAGATGACATCATCCATCTGCTACCTGTGTGGATACCTCTCAACAAAATGGGGTTGTTGAGTGTAAATATGCGCACCCTCTTAAAGTGTCCCGATAATTATATTTGCAGGCAAATTTACCATCATTTTTTGGGAGAATATATTTTGACTGTTATTTACCTAATTAGTTGACTCTCTGCTCGTAATTTGGACAGCAAGATTTCATATGAAATGCTCATCAAATGCCAACCATTTTATGACCATCCTCGAAAGTCAACTATCATGCGCTACGTGTGTGGTACACAATCTGGAAGCATGAAAAAAGTGCCCATCATCTGAACTTTCCATTAAATGGGCCACTCCTTTCAGAAATCCAACCTACGAAAAAGGCTATTTCACTCTTCGAATGGGGCTAGACTTGCTTTTTTATTGAAAGGATCTAATCAATGTTTCCCACCAAATGGAAAAGCCTGGACCAAGTGCTCATGTTCTATATTGGCATGGGGACGACCATCATTAGTTAGGCGAGTTCAATGTTATGAATTATTGGTCTATTTCGATAGGCTAGTAAACTGTTCCTGTGATGCTCCATATAGTGGATGGATGGTCCAAAAAATCTCTACCGTTAGATGATCATAGACATGGTCATAAAGCTATTAAGAGAGTTGTGATGTAGCTTGCATCACGAAATGGTCCTGTGTAATTCCATGTGCTAATTATATAAGGATAGCTGATCAAGTGGGCTACATCTTATATGAATAACCTGCCTAACAATTGCAGGATTATACCAATTTAGCTATTTAGTAGCGGCAGTTTTTTGTTTTAAAGTAGGGATCCTTATTTTGCTTCGTGTAAATAATTTCCCTTTTCAAATTAGCATCCAAGCAAATGAAGGAATAAATGCATGTGACAAGTAATCATTTTGTATTATTTGCATACTTTTCTATAAAACGGTGTGCAACTCTAATGGTTTATAAATTTAAATTATAAATATACATGTTGAAATTAATAGGTTTCATCATTTTTAATACATGGGGTTTTGATTCAGGATTAAAATTAGTGAGTTCACTTTTTGTGGCTCGCCAAAGGCTCAGAATTACCTCATTTTTCGCCCAATGTGTGTGTTTTGATAACTTTATTGCAACGACTAAATGTTATATATAAACATAAATTGGGGTACTGTAGATAATTTAATTAAATTTAAGTTTTTGTGTTTATACTATAGGATACGCATTCTTTCAAAATATAGGATATCGAGCACTATTTTTAGATTCTAGTGAATTTCAATTATAAGTTGTCAAACACAACTAAGGATTTTAAATTACTTTGATTTTAAATCTAATTCCAGTGAATTTCAATTATAAGTTGTCAAACACAACTAAAGATTTTAAATTACTTTGATTTTAAATCTAATGCACATTGGAGTATGAGTTGTTGCCATACAATATCCATGGTAACTATTATGGGACTTCGCCTTAGTATAGTGGTCTTTTGCTAAATGAGGATTGCTACACACACAATTTTGTTGGTCAACGGGCATTACAAGCAACTTTCGCTCGTCCCACATGTAACTATGTATCAAATAGAGAAATTTTCATACGTAAACGCTCGTTTTTCTTGAGATTTCAGCTGGAAATCGAAGCGAAAGATTAGGGTTTGGTCGAAACATCGTTAACTAAATGGTATATGAACAGACGTGAATGATAAATGTGAATGATTAATGGGATGATGAATGGTGAAAGGTTGAAGGGTGAAAGTGGAAATAATATATGAATGAAGGTGAATGATATAGGTGAATCATTAACGGGAAGATGAATGGTGAAAGGGTGAAGGGTGAAAGTGGAAGGAGTGTATGAATGACCTGTAAAAATGGATGAAGGGTGAAAGTGGCAGAAAACAGAAAGAAATGAATTTTCGGTCATTTTTAACACTCGTTCGGTCAATTTCATTATGTGTTCGGTCAATTTGTCCGAACACAATGAAATGACCGAACATTTGGTCAATTTCACCCTGTGTTCAATCAATTTGTTCGAACACGGAGTGAAATGACTAAATGTTCGGTCAATTTCACTCCATGTTTGGTTAATTTCACTGTGTTCGGACAAATTGCATTGGATAGTGACATTGATCGGATTCTCCAAAAAACGACGGACATTGCCCGTCGTTTTTTGCTTAATTTCACTGAACAAACTTATTTAGCCAAAGATTTGGTCAAATTCACAAGGTGCTCAGTGAAATTGATCGATTACATTCAAATTCATAGATTTGTCATTTTGTGACGGACTTTGGCCATTGTTTTTCGCCTTTTCGTCGTACTCGACCGAATATGTTCAGTGAATTTCACTGAACAGTTGGCCATACATTCGGTCGATTTATAACGGACTATGCCTGTCGTTTTCTCACTGTTGGGCGTATTTTTCAAAAAAAAATGAAGAAGATGGGATTTTTAAGATGAACTTTTTCAAGAAGAAAACGAAGAAGATGGAATTTTTAAGAAAGAAAAAAGAAGAAGAATAAAGTTTTTTCAAGAAGAAAAATGAAGAAGAAGATGAGTTTTTCGAGAAGAAAAACAAAGAAGGGTTTTTTCAAGAAGAAAAATGAAGAGAAAAATGAGTTTTTTCAGCAAGAAAAATGAAGAAGAATATGGGTTTTTCATAAAGAAAAATGAAGAAGAAGATGGGCTTTGGAGGGCGTTTTTGTCCGGAAAAAATCCTTAAGCTTAGATTTGGAAACATAAGTTTTGGGGGGTTACTTTGGCTTCTGGGTGAAAACTAAGGTTTACAGAGGGAAATTTCTCTATCAAATACCTCTCCCCAAAGTTAGGATGGCAATGCTAGCTGGGGCCATCATCCCATCCATCCGTTTTGCCGAATTGTGTGACCATGTAAGCGTATCCAGAATTAAGCCGCCTGTATGATAGGAAAAGGTGGGCAGAGAAATGCCTATAGTTGACACCTCCCTAGGACACCATTGTCATTTGTACCGCTCATAAGGTCGTTTATTCCGGATGAACTGAAAATACAAAAATATTAGCTATTTTAAAACTTCCTGGTCACATTCAATTATGGATGTTCAATCTTCATTGTTTTCTATTATATGCCCACTTGAATTTTGGATATGCCACATTTATGAGCCGTTATGATTCGGCAAGACTGATTCGCCGGTGGACTTTTCATAAACATCGTGGTGGCACAACTGGCTTTCCACGGCAAACAATCTGACGCGGCACCCTCCTGTATCACGAAGTGGCCCTAGCTCCGTGGGGCCATCGTGATGTATGTGTTTTATCCATGCCGTCCATCCGTTTTGCCAGCCCATTTTAGGGCGTGAGACCAAAAAATGATGAAAATCCAAAGCTAAAGCGGACCGCACCATAGAAAATAGTGGGGATTGAATGCCTATGGTTGAAAACTTCCTACAACCACATAAGATTTAGATCAAGCTTATATTTGTGTTTTCCTTTCATCCAGGTTTGACCTTATCAGCGGGCTGGATGGCAAATAAAACATCATGGTGGGCCTTTGGAAGTTTTCAACAGTGAGCGTTCAATCCCCACTGTTTCTATGGTGTGGTCCATTTAAGCTTTGGATCTGCATCATTTTTCGGTTGATGCCCTAAAATGAGTGGGGAAATGGGTGGACGGTGTGGATTAAACACATACATCATGGTAGGCCGCATAGAGTTGGGCCACGTCTTGCTGAACACGAGCTAAGCTAGCTCGGTTAGCTCGCTTGACTCGGCTTAAACCAGCTTGATTTGGCTTGACTTGAAGGTTGGGTTCGAACCATGCCGAGTCACTTTTCCAAGCTCGAAAGGATTTTCAAGTCGAGCTCTAGTTAACCTAAGCTCAATTCAACTTGGCTCAAAGTTTGGCTTGATCATAGATCGATTCAGCTCGACCCAACTAACTCAATTAGAACTCAACTTGACTAACTATAAAAGTATGTTGTTTGGTCCCACATCGGATGAGGGCAAAGAAATAAGAGGTGAAACTCTATGTGAAAGTAAGTGGGGGGTGCCAATGGACTTTGGGCTGCCTTTTGGGCCTGAATTCTAAATAGTTTTAGATCGGGCTTTTAAGCTAGGCTTAATTAATTTTTTGTTCTTTTTTCAGGCTTGAGCTTGGCTCGAAAGCTCAGTCAAGCCAACTTAATCATGTTAGTCTAGTTTGAAAGTTAAGCCAAACACATTGGATGAGAGCAAAGAAATGAGAGGTAAAACTCTCAATAAAAGTAATTGGGGCAGCCCAAATTTTAAACAATTTTAGTTTTCGTATTTTACTTAGGTCTATTTAAATTTTTTATTTTGAGCCTAGTGTGAATAGGGCAAAGCTAAGCTTGACTCAGCTCGTGTACCGGACACCTCCGGTGGCGTTTGATACAGTCAATCCGCTTTCTTATTATGCAGAGGATAAAAATCTAGAGTATAGATCCTCTGTTGGCTTCCAAGCAGAGATGGAGGCTTTTCATTGGTCCACATCACATGATCAGGTTGCATTGAGGGTGGGCGCGGATTTCCTGCGTAAGCCTTGCACAGGAAGTTCCTGCACTGGGAACCAAGGTGGGGCCCACAGTGATGTTTTTTGATGAATCCACCCCGTTCATCCGTTTTGGGAGCTCCTTTTAGGACATGAGAACAAAAATGAACCGGATCCAAGACTCAAGTGGGCCGAACTAAAGGAAGAGGTGGGTAGGTAAATTACTACCATTGAAACCTCCTTGGGGTCCACAGTGATGTTTATATGACATCCATACCATTCATAACGTCACTACTACCGGGATGAACTAGAAACACAAATATTATCCTGATTCTAGACTCCTGTGGCTCCACAAATATTTCAACTGTGGACGTTTAATACTCACATTTTCGGCCCACTTGAGTCTTGGATCCGATTCATTTTTGTTCTAATGTCCTAAAATGAGCTCCCAAAATGGATGGACGGGGTGGATTCATCAAAAAACATCACTGTGGGCCCCACCTTGGTTCCCAGCGCAAGGCTTTCGGTGCGCAGGAAGTTCCTGCGCTGGGAACCAAGGTGGCACCCACAGTGATGTTTCTTTATGAATCCACCCCGTTCATCCATTTCTGGAAGCTTCTTTTACGACATGAGAACAAAAATGAATCGGATCCAAGACTCAAGTGGGCCGAACTAAAGGAAAAGGTGGGTAGGTAAATTACTACCATTGAAACCTCCCTGGGTCCACAGTGATGTTTATATGACATCCATACTGTTCATAACGTCACTACTGATGAACTGGAAACACAAATATTATCCTGATTCTAAACTCCTGTAGCTCCACAAATATTTCAATTGTGAACGTTTAATACTCACATTTTTGGCCCACTCACATTTTTGGCCCACATGAGTCTTGGATCCCGTTCATTTTTGTTCTCATGTCCTAAAATGAGCTCCCATAACGGATGGACAGGGTGGATTCATAAAAAAAATCACTCTGAGCCCCACCTTGTTCCCAGCGCTGGAACTTACTGCGTAAGGCTTTCACAAGAAATTCGCCCTAAAAAAATCCAACTCTGCCCACCTTGATGTATGTATTATGTATCCACACCGTACATCCATTCTTACAGATAATTTTAGGGTATTACACCAAAAATAAAGCAGATCCAATCATCAGGTGGATCATAACATAGGAAACAGTGGTGATTGACCATTAATGGGGCACAGAAGTTTTCGATGAAGCTGATATTTGTTATTTACCTTCATCCATGATCATGCGACCTTATCAACAGATTGGATGGTAAATAAACACTACAGAAACATGAAGGTGAGTCCTAATAAGTTTTTAATGGTAGGATAGTCAATCACCACTGTTTCTTATGGTATGGTCCACCTGATAATTTATTCGGCTTCATTTTTGGTATAATATCATAAGATAACCTGGAAAAACGGATGGACGGAATGGATACATAATACATACATCAAGGTGGGCCCCACAATAACCCCACGGTAATGGCCGCACCGTCTTAGGTGAGGCCGGGGTCTCACCTAATCCGCTCTCGCTCCTCTCCTTCTCACGGAGATTCTCCCCCTCTCCTTCTCACGGAGAATCCATGGGCGCGGATTTCCTGCGAAAGCCTTGCGCAGGAAGTTACTGCCTGCGAAAGCCTTGCGCAGGAAGTTACTGCACTGGGAACTAAGGTGGGTCCCATAGTGATATTTTTTGATGAATCCACCCCGTTCATCCATTTTAGGAGCTCATTTTAGGACGTGAGAACAAAAATGAACAGGATCAAATACTCAAGTGGGCCTCACTAAAGGAAAAGGTGGGTAGGTAAATTAGTACCGTTGAAACCTACCTGGGGTCCACAGTGATGTTTATATGACATCCATACCGTTCATAACGTCACTACTACTGGGATGAACCGGAAACACAAATATTATGCTGATTATAAACTCCCGTGGCTCCACAAATATTTCAACTGTGGACGTTTAATCCTCACGTTTTCGGCCAACTTGAGTCTTGGATCCGGTTCGTTTTTGTTCTCTTATACTAAAATGAGCTCCAAAACGGATGGACGGGGTGGATTCATCAAAAAACATCACTGTGTGCCCCACCTTGGTTCCCATCGCAGGAACTTCCTGCCAAGGCTTTCGCAGGAAATCCGCGCCCAGAATCCATGGCTCTCTTCCCGAGGACAGCACGGCTCGCTCTGCTCTCTTTCCAAAGGGGCCGCATCCATCCACACCACCGTCCCATCATCATCATCATCATCTCCAGCTCCATATGCTCGGGCCCCACCACCATCGACCAGGACCGGGCTCTCCAAGGCGGCCGAGTACGTGATCTCGAAGGTGGACGATCTGATGAACTGGGCCAGGCGAGGGTCCATCTGGCCCATGACCTTCGGCCTCGCCTGCTGTGCCGTCGAGATGATGCACACTGGCGCCTCTCGTTATGACTTCGACCGTTTCGGCGTCATCTTCCGCCCCAGCCCCCGTCAGTCCGATTGCATGATCGTCGCTGGCACCCTCACCAACAAGATGGCTCCCGCCCTCCGCAAGTACGCCCCTATTCCCCACCCAATTCACTATTTCATCAGTGGTTGGATAGAGATTAGGGTTTGAAATTGCTTAAATTGGGGATATTTAGGATTTTTTTTTCTGCTCATGCTTCTTTAAATTGATGAATCCGAACATGGTTTGCTTCGCTTCTGTACAGTCGATGAGTATTGATCATCCATCCGGTGGCCTCCGGTTTATGTGTCACTGTATCCATCCGATTGAATTTCCTGTATGCCAGCATTTGTATGTGCGTGTGGGTGGGTGCCCGTGAGCACGTGTGTATATTGTATGAATGTATATCATCATCATCAGCATGATCGCCGCCTTACCCCAATTAATTGGGGTTGGCTACACGAATCAGCTTCCGCCATTCCATGCGGCAGTTTATGAACGTCATGATACATACACTAGGGTCGTTTTGATGCCTGTAAATGGTTTAAGTGGTAAATGATTTACAGGTGTAAATCATTGACAGCCTTCCTGTTTGGCTGTAAGCTGTAAATGATTTACAGTTAAATGATTGTCTGTGTTTGGATAGCCTGTAAATTGTTTAAGTCCTGTAAATGGAAAGCCGATCTTTGAAAATATAGCCTTTAGGCTGTAAATGGAGAGTCTGTAAATGAAATCACAGCCTTTTGCCTGTAAATCAATGGGACTGAAAGCTGTAAGTGATTTACAGTCATTGCCCCTATGTGTCTGTGTGTGTACATTGGGGAAGTTCTGATGGCTAATCCTAATTGGATCATTTGTTCGAGTACATGAATATTTCAGAAGTATACAAAATGTTGTTAAGAGATTGTCCAGCTGCATTAGGATATGTTTCCCAATGTTAACTGTCCTGTTTTTGCCTTTTAGTGAAGATATTTTCCCCATCTGCATGCAGTTTGCCTAACCTATGGATGGACATTAGAACGCGTTCATTTGGGTGTTGAGATCAGCTCCATTGTCATGAGGAAGGGGTCAGGATCATGGTTAAAAAACTTGGCGACATGGGTTAACTTATTCAGGCCTGAGTCAAGTAGGGACTTGACCAGTTGAGGCTGAATTGGCCTGAATTTGATTGAGTCAGGGGTGATTCATGTATCGAACCAGATCAGGTCCTACTGAGTCCAAGTCTACTCAGAGGAGTGGCATCATACTTCTCTCGAGTCTTAAAACCATGGTCACAAATCATGATGCTCCAATACCTGTTTAGCCTTCACTGAGCTATGAGTTACATGACGTTTAGGCTCACTCATGGCATGATTTTTGCAAGCCATGGACGAATTCTTAGACAACGTTGTAGTGCATGGCATGGGTTTGCTGACTGAATGATTCAACATGAAAAATTGAGATGTTAATGCATTAGATGTCCTATATTTTGCATCACTTTGCTCATCTGCTGTAGCTCTTTGCCATGGGCTGATCATTCTCATGGGACAAGTCATGAACTTAGCCAAATTTTCGCTCTTTTTTTACACTTGAGGCTATGTACATAGTTAGAATTGTGCGGAGAATTTTTGAGAATTCTAGAGAAGTATACAATTATGAGTAGTGTAGAGATCTCTAGAATGTTCTAGAGCTCTTCAGTGAAATCTTGTAAAATATGTGAAGTGTTCTAGAGAGTTTCTAGAGCATTCTTGGCTGTTGGATTATTGCTATTTGGTATCATCCTAGCCATCCATGTAAAAGTCCCTCATTTATGACCATCCATAGGAAGTTATAAGCTGGATCTTTAATGCAAACCCCAAAATGGAAAGCAAATAGATCAAAATAAAAGAAGATAGAGATTGTGGGAAAGAACTCAACAATCCTCTAGCCGAATGCTAATGACTGCGAAAAAAACCTCAAAAGAGAAAAGAATGCACGACTGTGAGCAAGCTCAACACTAGGAAGGGTGTGATGAGGAAGATCATTGTCTTCCTCGAGTATGTAAAAAACTTTGAATCCACAAGGGTATTTTCTTAAATCCACAAGAAAAAGAGATAAAGCTCAAATATTTTTTTATTGAATAATGTCTAATTGTATATCAACTCTCTATTACACAATTTTAAAAAAAAAAAAACCCTAATTCGTAATTACCAAAATAGCAAAATTCTAACCCTAACAGAAGTTACCCAAAATAGTAAAACTCATATAAAGTCTAATTTACAAAAAATAGATAGTTTAGATAAACCATACTAGAGGAATCCTACCATTATTACAAGTAATTTATAAAAAAGATGGAAATCTAGAACTCTAAAAATAAAGAAATAATATAAAAATTAGAATTACTAAAAATAGTAAATTTTTCTAAAATCTCGTTTTTGAACTGGAAGAGCATGTTTTCTCGCAAAACGAACTGATGCGACCCACTTTGTAAGTCGATTCACGCCGGATGGCCCGTTAAAGTAAAGATTAATAGGTTGTGCATCCCGTAGCGATCCCCGGATCAAAAGTTAGGCTGATTTCTGTTTGGCCTTCTTTTGGTCCAGCCATGCTAGGAATGTACCTGTGCCACATTCTACATCAGACCCCTCCACTTGGAAAAAACCCGTCCTCGAGTTATTCAACAGACTTGACTCATGATACTCGTACAACTTCTATTGCCTATGTTTATTACCATCTTCCTTATACTTGACATTAGTATCTTGTAATTTCTTTTAGACCTCAACATCCATCGTCACGATTTAGTTCGCAATATTTTCTATCCCAATGCTCATACCCAATAATTTAGGCAAAGAGACCAAGTTGAGTGTATGTTCCTCAAATGAGGATTTTTCGGTAGACTGATTTTGCATATTATTGAAGACGAACTCCGCCTGACCAAAAGAAATATCCTGCATGAGGGGTAATTCCTTGGGAAATTCATCATGTATAATCCTCTCAAACTCCTGTAGCACTGATTTCAACTCCTTTGGGGTGTTCGTGGGTTCTACTTCTTTTCCTTTTTCAACTAATGCATTGATCTCTCTCGTCTCCTTAGGTTCTTTGACGATCTCTAAGATATTTGTGGGTTATACTTCTTTTCCTTTTCAATTAATGCATTGATTTCGCCCATCTCCTCATATTCTTTGGTGAATTCACGTATAGTTACGATAGACTGCCCACCTACTTTAGGGTCCGTTTGGTTGGCATATGGAAGCCTGTTTCCAATGTAAAATCTGGATTCCAACGGAATCCAATTTTAACTGGTGTGTTTGGCTACAAATTCCAGCCAAACAAGATTCCACCTAGAAACCTAAATTGGCTGGAATCCGGATTAATAGAAACGGTGTAGGGGGTCGTTTGTACGGAAGTGAAAAGAGGTGGAAGTGAGCATCACTAGGGTGGTGCCCACCTTGATGTATGCATTTTATATCCACACGGTCTATCCGTTTTGAGAGCTCAATTAAGGGCATTAGACCAAAAATGAGGCAGATCTAAATCTCAAGTGGATCACACCGCAGGAAAACAATGTTGATTGAACGTCTACCATTAAAAACTTCCTAGGGCTCACTATAATGTTTATTTGTCATCCAACCCGGCCATCTGTCTTGCAGGACTACCATAGGATAGGGGTCAAGTTCTCAGGCGGATCTAAAGCCCAAGTGGGCCATGCCGCAAGCAACGGTTGGATAACACAGTTTTCAACCAAACAGCTAGTTCCAGATGGAATCTGAGTTTCCAATCCAGTTTCTGCAATTTTGGATTCCAACACTGGAATTTGGATTTTCTCTAGAATCTGGATTCCGCAACCAAACAGGCCCTTAGAAGTCTTGGGTTGGTAATCCATATTTATAGGGGCGAGGATAATCTTTTTACCATCTTTGACAAATATAAAAATATTATCCCGACCTCTATGCATGGTATCATGATCGTACTGCCATGGTCTACCAAGTACTATGTGACAAGCCTCCATATCAACCACGTCACACAAAACTTCTTCTTTATAATATTTACCAATGGAGAAAGGAATTTGACATCGTTTCGTTACCTTTGTTTTGTCGACCTCCTTGGTCCATCCAATTGTGGAGGTTGCGTGGCAAGGATTTTGGTGTTTCTGCTTCTTTTTTTTTAGATTGTTTGTTTTTTTATTTGCATATTTCTTTCGGTTTTTTATGAATGTTGCTGATGTCGCAGAGGGAGGGAGGGAGAGTTTTTAGATTATCCATTCTTTTATTTGCATATTTCTTTCGGTTTTTTATGAATGTTGCCGAAAGGGTGGAGAGAGAGAGAGAGAGAGAGAGAGAGAGAGAGAGAGAGAGTTCTCTGTTTTTTATTTGCATATTTCTTTCGGTTTTTTTATGAATGTTGCTGATGTTGCCAAAAGGGTCCTGGTGCATGCATCTATTTGCTTAGTATGTTGCCTTTGGTTGCACACAAATCAAATTATAGATGACCTTGACTATAAATGTTTTCATTCTTTCTTTCATATAGGAATGGCTTCTGAAGATGGTGGTAGGGCGAGCTGGAGTGAACTGATCACACAGAGGAAACTATTCGTTGACTTGTGCATTCACTTAGGACCCTACAAAGACAGTTAAGAAATCAATATGTCATTGGTCCAAATTGAGATAGGCAAAAAAAAACATCAGTCCAAATTGAGATTGTGGAGTCTTTCCTCAATGTTTTGGTCCACGTGGTTCACCAATCCATGGAACCCATTTGTTGAGGCTGAAGTGTGGAGGATAATGTTCCTAATCCTTGAGCATGTGGTTAGCCCAACTGCCTTGGTGCAATGATATTGTTAGTCCACTCATCAACTGAGCACGATTCATGCATTAAATACAGACAGTCGACCAATATTCTACTAACCATTTTTCTCATGCACATGCAACCTACAAGATGAGTGAATTGGCCTAATCTTTTGGGCCAGGGCATGTTTATAGTGCTACTGGTTCAATGAATCACCCAGGTCTTGCACGTGCGTCCAAGTGACCTTCAATCTATCCTCATCTGTGATTCATCATTGAACTTCTTAAAATAGTGAGGGTTAACACTTACAAATAGAGTGACATTCTCTTGTTGGAATGCACAAATAATTCACTGGATTGGTTATACTTGTAGGTGTGCAAAATTTGGCGGCATGGCAGTAGTAGGTTTCGTCTTATACCCTACAAAAGATAGAAATTGAGGCAATAGGGGCAAATATGACAAATTGCCGATTTTCAGACATTTTTGGTTTGTGTTTATCAAATAAGTTTTTGCAAAAAAAGTGCTTAATTTTCAGATATCAGGACTTGCTTTCAGACAATTTACCAAACAGATTTTTCAGTACTTGTTAGTTCCTAAGCTTTCAGCACTTAATTTTCAGAGCTTATTTTTCTGTTTATCAAACGGCGCCCAAGTAAAATTGACATTCAGCATTTTAGTGAAGTACATTTGTAATAAAGTGTACAATTGGAGGGAAAGAAGTCATGAAGGGAAATAAAAGTTGTGATTTCTGTTAGCAGCATAGATTTTTCACGTTCAAGATCAAATTGCACATGTTTAGTTAAAAATGGGCCATAAATCTAAGGTCCTGTTTGGTAGACACCTGAAAATGAGCTCATCCCATTTTAGCTAATGATAATTATGTAATCTCTAATGCATAATTACTGTTAATTATGATGAACTAAAATGAAATGAACTCATTTTTAGGAGTCTACCACAGCTTTAAGTATTTTTTTAGGAAACTATCATAGCTCTCAACAGCTGAAATGAAACCCAGCTTTGGAAGGCGTTCTACTATAGCTACCACTGGATGCAAGCATCCCCATTTCTTCCTGTTAATTATTTTAATGAAATGATCTCGTGCAGGGTTTATGACCAGATGCCCGAGCCTCGCTGGGTCATCTCCATGGGCAGCTGTGCGAATGGTGGTGGCTACTATCACTACTCATACTCAGTTGTGCGGGGATGCAACAGGATTGTACCTGTTGACATTTATGTGCCTGGGTGCCCCCCGACGGCTGAGGCTTTACTCTATGGAGTTCTCCAGCTGCAGAAGAAGATCAACCGGCGAAAGGATTTCCTGCTTTGGTGGACCAAGTGAAGAACCCCTTTAATCGGCCTTGGGCCTCCAAATGATGTTTGTTATTAGTGATATTTTGCTAAACCTCTTGCTATGAATGAATAAATGTGGTCATGGAAAGACATATTTTATGTTATGATATGTGTTTGACTATACAATCTTTCAGTTGTTCTCCCTTTGTGCTTCTTGAGCTTGCAAATCTCCTTGTGGGGCTGCATTGAAATAAACAGGTTCCAACCACCTTCTATGGTTGTTGGTTACTCAAATGGTCGGTCCGGGCTATGGAGGAGCTGGTAGCGTCATCCATGACAGGCATGGGAAGTGTCTTGTTGTCTTTTCCTCTTCGATTTCATTCGATTGAGATTTTTGGTGGAATGCTTCGCTCTGTTCATGAGTTTTTTCATCAAGACAAGTATCTGCCCATCCGAAATGTTCAGATGGCAAGGAGCTCCCTTAATTTGTGGTTCGTCTCTGGGAAATCGCCTGACTAAAAGCTACCAGTTATTTCAATATTGATTGGTGTTTAGTAACTATACTAATAAGAGCTGATTTCCTTATTTCTAAAAGGTAAGTTTTTTTTTTAAAAATAAATTATTCCGTAATGATTTAATTTTACATCCACAAAATTTAGAAATGAGATTTACCTCTTAATTCTCTAGGCAACCAAAAAGCTTTCTACATTTATCTGGTTGAGGCAAAAATCATATATAACCTATTCAGATTAAGACGCGTATTGAGATGTCTAACGGTAGAAAACTTAAGCAGATTACCTTTCAATATTTTGAAAGCATGATCTTTTAAAAAACTTTGCCTAAAAGGCAAGTTGTTATATGAAGAAAAAGACTCTTTAAAAATATAACAAACAAAAAAACGAGGAATGATATAGTTCTGATGCTCTTATAGCTAGCACCATAACTTATGTTGTACCTAATTTCAACGGGTTCATATAGGCAGTGAATTAATTGATTTGAATTGTCAACTAGTCCAAACCACATGTCATGCAAAAATTGCTCTGGTAGCACTGGAGCATGTGGGCTGGGCTTGGTCTTACAAAGGCTTGATCTCAACCGCGTTCATGATGGGCCAAAACAAACAGGCCAGATCTCACCTAGGTGGCCACATTATTGGAAGCAATGAAAGTTGTTCAACAATCTCGAAATTCACGGCAGGTACCCAACATGCATGGTGGTTGGACTGGCGTGAATTTTTTTATGTCCAGCTTCCATTGTGGGTGACACTTTTGAAAAGGTTAGATTCAATTGCATACCAGGACATAGGATGTAGTCTTACCTATAGTCGAGTTTGCATATAATTCTTCCATTAATAGGTCTATAGTTGTGAGTCCATTTGAGGCAGGTTATGGTTACCAGCCTAGGAAGCCTGTAGATCTAATCCCTGTGTCCATTTCTCGCTGTCCTTCAAAGTCAACATCTTCATTTGCGCATTACGTCCATAATCTACATGTTGAGATTAGGCGTAGGATTAATGCTAGCAATGAAATTACAAGTTACGTGCTGATTCACATCACAGACAAAAAGAGTTCCATGAGGGTGATTATGTGATGATCCGGCTAAGGCCTAAGCAGTTTTCTCTTGGAACCGTTAAAAAGTTACACGCGCACAGCACAAGGCCCTATAAAATTATCAAAAGAATTGGCTCCAATGCGTATGTGATAGATAGGGCTATACATTGAGCCAAGTCGAGTCGAGGTGGGCCAAGCTTAGCTTGACTCGTCTATGCTCTCCTCGAGCTCGAGCTCACCCTCGAGCTTACCATTGGAGCTTGCCTTGTTTGCTAAAACTTTCGAGGCGAGTTCGAGGTGAGCTAGTGGATCGAGTCAAGTCGAGCTTACCTCGAGTCGAGTCGAGCTTGCTCTCACCTCATTTATTGTATTTTTTACTACAAAATACAAATTAAAAGTCAACATCATTAAGTTCGAGAAGTCACACATATATTAGGGGAGAATAGTATTTCTACATGTGGGACCCCACCATTAAAATTACATAGCTTTGATCGGTTTTTTCTTTGGTCAAGTCACACATGCATTGAATGCAAACCACTAATAATATTTTATGAACCATAATTAACACAGTACATGCATAGCTCACCACGTGAATGGACTGCCCTAATTATTGTATGGACTATCTTCATGATGAGGCTCAGCTGATTCATGGATCAGATGCACCACCTCTCTCGTAAAATTGCAATCAATAGCTGCATATGGTATTTGGTCTAACCATAGCCCTTGTTTTGTAGATATGTATGGTGTGTGGTCTCACCGTAGCACTTGTGTTTGTGTAGCGTGTAAAACACACAAACACTATGTGCTCACCATGTTTTATACTTGAAATTACTCAATCCATCAGATATACTCAACAAGGAATGTTCTTATCTGAACAAAATAGTAGGACTAAAAAACCCCCCAACGTGTGAGGGTTTTATATGTCCTAAGCTTGGACCCCAATGTGTGTGTGGGGGAGGGGGGAGAGGGAACTAAGAAATTAGAAGATTAGAGTTTTTTTTTTAAAACAAATATCTATATGAAACGAGTTGAGTTTGAGCTTGAGCCGAGTCGAGCTTGAATTGAGTCAAGTTTCGAGTTGAGTGACCCAATGGTCGAACTTAACTCGATTTCTGACTCGAGCTCCTAAATGAAGCTTGGCTTGACTTGTTCTATTGAGTCGAGGTGAGCTTTTTCGAGTCGAGTCGATCGAGTTTCTCGAGCTGACTCGGCTCATGACCAGCCCTAGTGATAGACCTTCCATCTAACATGGCCATTAGTTCAATTTTTAACGTGGAGGATCTATTCCTTTGTCCGGATCCCTTTAGTCCCCCCCCCCATTGATCGTTTCCTTTCACCTTATCAACCATGACTCTTAGCAAGCTTTGGGTTCCCCATCTCACAATTCACCACCCATTCCATCTGCACCTGAGAGACGAGAGGAGATTGAGACAATATTGGATGAGCAGATGGTCTCTACTCGCCATGGTGGATGCTAAAAGTATTTTGTCAAGTGAAAAAATCGATCAATGACTAATAACACGTGGATTACTGAGACATATTTGCAGCGGATAGATCCTGATTTTATGGAGCGATACCAGAGTTTTTTCTCGTCGGAGTCGAGTTCTCCACACCTGAGGAAATTGATGAGGACATCACGCGACGACCAATGCGCACATACCAGAGATATAGGTGTACGCATGCATCGCTATGGTTAGACGACCGATCGTGGCTAGGATGTTCAAATTGAGGATTAGAGCGGCGAGGATGATCACAGACAAACTTTTAGCCGTTAATTTTGGTCCACATGATCATCCACCCGTTGGATCATCATGTGTCCCACTTTTGGACACATCCAACGGATGAATGTGATTGATTCCTTTTATTAGATAAGATTTTATTTATCGTGGATAACTATTGATGGCATTTCTCATATTTAGATAGCTTAGGATGATATTTTCTTATTTTAACATCTAAGGATGTTTTTGAGAGAAAGGACATATATGTAATTTTTATTTTTTTAGAATAGGGGCATTTTAGTCATTTCGGCTGACCCCCTAGAGACTTTTAATGGCAATAGCCGTATGTGATGCAAGTTTAAAAAATAAAAATAAAGACAGAAAAGTGAAGTCTTCTTTTGTGAATAGAAACTCCCCCTTGGTGTGTGATCCAAGGCTTTTGAGATTGAAGCCAAGAGAAGATCATCTTCTCCTTCCTCCATCTCTTCCTCCCTTTCATTCTCTCATTACATGGATTATTGTGCGTGATTTGTGAAGACCTTCCGTAATTTGAAACCTTATTTTCTTCTCAAATATTCTATTTTCTTTCATCCTTCTTAAATTCAAACCACCTAAATAGCAAAACCAACAAAACTAAGGCAAACCGTGCGTAAACAGTGTCGTGAATAGTAGCTGGCCACGTGTGTGACTCCCATGTACATGTGTGGGGTCCACCTTACTGAAAAATCTGTTCCCCCTGCTCCTTGGCTAGTTTCAATTATTCAATTTGAGCCATTAAGTGTATTTGACTCTGGATTTACAAACCAAACAAACACTTTGAAATGATAATGATGACTCATTTACTTTGTATTTCGTAGTAAATAATAATGATGACTTATTTATCTTGTTCGTATTTTAGAAATCAAACATGCCATAAACTTGTGACTATCCAAACAACATTGGCAAAATAAAGAAAACAAAGAGAATTTTTTTTTTTTTAGTGTATGGGCTTGGAGTCAATCCTAATTATAAACCATATTTTCCATATTGGATTTTTTTTTTCTTTATTAAGTGGGCATGGATTGAAAGTCTAATTGGTCAAATTCAATTTAGCCATAGGACTTAAGCACACCAGTGGGCTCCTTGTTGTATATGATCGTGTCTAAACATAGTGCTCTCCTATTTCCACATGTATTAGAATTTTTGGATAGACATGGACTTGTGCTCTCATATTTCCATGCACTCTCTTATTTTTAGGTGTGTTGGAATTTTTGGATAGACATGGACTTAGATTCATGCCCATGTTGTATGGAGACATGGAAAGAAGAGGTAGTTGTGATAGGTGAAACTCCTCCCCTCACCCTTTACAAAATTGGAGTTCTAGTCCGTTAATTGCACATGAAAAATAAAAATTTATCACCATCTCAATTCCATGAAGGTGCAGGTATGGAAGATCTAAGCAATTAGTACCTCTGTCATCCTCCAAGCACTAATAATGTTATCAAGCACATGTCTTGGCTTGTAATGTGTAGTGATCCTAAAAGTTAAAGGGTTCGCTTGGATGTTTATAAGTGGAAAGCGCCAAAATCCAAATCATATGTTAAATGGAATTGATGTGAATTGGAATCCTTGGTTGTGTTTAAACATCTTTAACTAAAATATACTAGAATTCAAAAATTGTGTTTGAATGCCTTATTCACACACATTAAATAAATCAATTTTAATACTTCATAACATAATAAATATAATAAGCCCATTAAATATATACACCAGTCAAAATAAGGAAATTCTGAGCCTTGGATGGGTTGTAAAAGTGGGATCACCTTTGAAAATTTGACCATTTTTTAAATATGCACCTCATCATCCTTTTAAGAGGATTCCAATTCACATGATTCTATTACATTCCATTCCATGTATATTCCAATTATCACTTAGAAACAACATTTATTTACCCACATCATTTAGTCACCCCCTATTCCAGTGATTTACCATCGACCAAATGATTTCTAATGACCTGTTTGGATACCACCAAATAAGTTACTTTTTTTTTTCCTTACCATAGTAGGTAAGTATTCTTACACTAGTAGATAAGTAACTTATTTGAAATAAGTAAGTTTGGTTTATGATCAATATTTATAAGTAGCTTTTTATTTAAAATTACTTAATCACTTCACCTTACTAAGTAGAAATCAAGATAAGCTACTGTAAGGCAAAAGTACCTTACCTTAAGTAACTTAAGATCCAAACGCCCCCTAAATGTATCAACTTTCAAAATGGACGACTCCCACATCATAAAACATATGGCATGGAGTCCACTACAACGAGGGGTCCAAACATAAACCACACATAACATTAAGTCTACATCACGGATGGTCATAAACACCGTCTTGCATGCAGGCCATAATGGGTTCATAGGGTAAAGGTTCAGTTTGGCTTGCCAACCTGGGTCCGGCCGTGGGGTTTTAGATTTAGACCCAGGCCAGCCTGGACTTCCGGTGGCCGACTTGGGTTCGAGTTGTGCCCGACCCAAGTGGGCAGTTTCTGCCCTACCCGGGACATATCCTCGGCCCGAGGATCAAAGGCTTTCTCTATAAAATGTCTTACCCCTCCCGCTAAATCTAGGGTTTCTAAGAGCCACTCTCTCTCTCTCTCTCTCTCTCTCTCTCTCTCTCTGTAGAAACTCAGAATCCCTTCCATGGCGGAAGATCCGCAGCTCGCTTCTCGAACGCCCACAGCAACAGCTGCAGCGAACGACAACAAGCGAAAATACGAAGACACCAACAGCAACAACAGCAACAACCAAACCCCTCCTCCGCCCGCTCGCCGAGCCACTGGCTTCTCCGCGCCGATCGCATCTCCCTCGCCGGACTCCCATGCTCCTCCTCCTTCCTACAACAACGTCCCTCCACCCGCCGACGCCGATTTCCAGCTTGCCAAGCAGCGGGCCCAGGAGATCGCAGCTCGGATCTTCAACACCGCCGAGGCGAAGCGACCCCGCATCGAAAATGGCGGGTCCGACGACGCGAGCGATAAGGGTTTCGGGCTTGGCCCGACGGCAGGTCAGTGTTGGTTGGTGATTTTGACGTTTTTGGCGCTTTTTAAGGGTTTTGCTTTCAGTTGTGGAGTGGTCAGTGATGTTAGGGTTTTGTTTTCGGTTGGGATTTCTAATCTTATCATCAGATGTGCTGGCATGGTAGTAGATGATTCAAACCATTCGTATGGTGGACCGTTCCGTGGACGAGAGATATGAAGGGAGATCTTGTGGATTGGGCGATCTTAAACGTCTGGTCAGCAGGCTATGAATGAAAAGCAGAAATGAATAGTGGCCGCAGATCATTGAATCTGAAAAGAGTCCGCCAGTAGGATGTGTAGGATTTTTAGGGTTTTGACATTCTTCTATATATATATATATATATATATATATATAGTTGTTGGGAAATTTAACTAGCATGCAGAGCTGTGATTTTATTTTCCTGAGTGCTTCGCACAAATTGGGTACCCCGTTGGTGTAACCTTGTAGAAAGATCCTGCGGACTGGATGATGCCAACTGCTCGGTCAGTGGCCTACATGCGGGCGGTAGGAAAGATTATTGGTATTGGTCGGTAATGAACAGGCAAAATTCCACCAATAGGGTAACATTGTATTATCTGTGCGACTCTTGTAGTGTGATCAATCCATGATCAATCCTGCCTGATGAACAGTCCGGATCATTGGACTGTGTTGTACTTTGCTGATGCAACTGGATATAGCACCGTTGTGCTTCTACGGGTTAGGAATACTATTAGGAAGTGGTAAATTATTTTTCCATTTTCATACGCTGATTGAGAATGAGCAGTTATAGTGATGATCTTCTTCACAATCTGTGCAGTTGGCCATTTTGTCGATCTGGATTGTTCAATTTGTTGATTGATGCACTGGCTGGGTGATGCCAACCATTCGATCAATGAATATTTAGCCACTGAACTTAGATTGTTTGTAACATCGCCTTTAAGTGCTATATGGATGAGGAAACAGTCAATCATCTCTTCATTCATTGTGTTTTTGCGAGACAGGTGTGGCACCTGTTTTTCTCCCTATTCGGAATTATGTGGGTCTCCCCAAATGATATTGGGTCGTTTCTCTCTTTGTGGCATGAAGGTATGAATGGGGCTGCGGGTCGGAAAGCTTGGCATCTGGCCCTGTTGGCGGGGTTATGGTTTCTTTGGGCGGAAAGGATAATATGACCTTCAGGAATAAGGCGGGTAGTCCTCGGGATGTGTTTTCCAAAGCAAAAACTCATGTAATAAATTGGGCGGCTGCTGCGAAGATTCCCTTCCGTTTCCCAGATAGCTGGTTCTAGCTGTTTGGGCCCTCTTTGGGGTTGTATAGTTTTTTTTCCTTTTCCTCGTGTATATTCTGGCTTCGGCCTTTCTTGCAATAAATTATTTCTAATCGCTCAAAAAAAAAAAAAAATCACCTTTTAAGTGTACATTTGATGTCTTTGGGAAATTGTATAATTCACTTGGTTAGGTTTGTGTGCGCACACGCTGGTGTGTGCATGTGCTGTTTCTGTCTACATTGTTATTCTGTTGGAGTACATGAATCATTACTTCTCTCATATTTTGTGAAGTTACCAGTGTTAGTAACCTCATATCGTATGGAGTTTTGAGCTCGAATTTCACTATGCTGATATTATTTTTGGTCATTTGTCAATATATTTATATGCAAGTAAGAAGTGTCAAATCTATCAGGGAAGAAAAGGTCTTTCAAGTGTCAATTTCTGACTCCTAATTTTTTTTTTTATTTTTTTATTTATTTATGGGGAACAGACTTTGCACAGAAGCCTCAGGGACAGCCACTGCCAAATGCCCAAGTTGGTCTAGTTCCTCCCACATCTCTACCAATCGCATATGGTTTTCAAGGTTCAAGCAAAAAGATAGATATTCCAAATGGAAGGGTAACTGCTCGCTTTTGCAGGAATCTTTGCTTCAGAAGTTGTATGTTGTTGCATCTTGATCAATTGTTTAATCAGTAACCTTGGATTTTGAAAGCAGGTTGGTGTCATCATTGGGAAAGGTGGGGAAACGATTAAATATCTGCAGCTTCAGTCAGGAGCTAAGATTCAAGTAACCAGGGATATGGATGCTGACCCTACTTCCCAGACTAGGATAGTAGAACTCATTGGCACTCAAGAGCAAATCAGCAAGGCTGAGCAGTTAATTAATGATGTTCTTGCAGAGGTAGTATTAATTCAACCAATTCAGACATTTCTATATTCCTTAATTCTTCTTTTTTCGCTACTATTTAAATTTATTGTATCGCATCACATTTTTTTCCTTGATTTCTTTTTTCAATCTTTTTTTTTTAATCCATTATAGCTGATGCAGGCCGAAGCAGGGGGTTCTGGCATAGTTGCAGCTCGAAGGTTCAGTTCTGGGCAACCTGGTGCTGATCAATTTACGATGAAAGTTCCAAACAACAAGGTGAGTGGAAACTAGAATGTTGTATTTGCTCAGATAACTTTTCTGTTCCTTCCCCAGGTAGTTTGTGAATTGTGCCTCTTTTCAGGTTGGATTGATCATTGGTAAAGGTGGTGAGACGATAAAAAATATGCAAGCTAGGTCAGGAGCGCGCATTCAGGTCGGTGACGTAAGCATCTCTATGAGATGGCATTCTCATCTCTTTTGCCACCTTTCATATTTATCTGGGTCATTGTTTTGGTACTTGTCCACTCATGATTCATGAACATTCTTTGTGGGTATTAGTCACATGGTTATACTGTCAGCTCTAGAGCAATTTTGAGTTATAATACTATACTGTGCTTGTGTTATAGTGATACCTACACCTTTTCCTTCTACATTTTTTGTCCAGTTGATACCGTTGCATCCCCCTCCTGGTGATACATCAACAGAAAGAACTGTACAGATTGACGGTACCAAAGAGCAAATTGAATCTGCAAAACAATTAGTCAATGAAGTCATCAGTGAGGTATGTATGAGATTCCTGGATTGGCTTGTATACTGGACTGCCGTTTTGCCTGAAAATAGTCAAAGAATTAAGTCCACTCCTAATTGTGTTTAGGAAATAGTATTTTATCAAAATTTACCAGGCTTCTGTCCTGAGTAAAATTGCTCTGGTATCTGTTAGTGGTGTTAAACCTAGCGTCTCTTGAACTGCACACATGAGATGCTGCGCTTTGTTCAAACCAATCATGGGCGCAGCAAGATTGTCCAGGTCTGTGAACCTTCCACTTCATGGACATGGCATACTAAATCCTGCCGTCAGTACCCTGTGCATGCAACTGCGTGCCGGTTGCAACATCTTCATGAAAAGTTAAGGCAAGGACATTAGTGACCATGTCATGAACTGGGGGTATGTATGCCTTCCAAGTTCTATGCATTAGATGTTTGGAAGTGATTATAATCTGACTGCATTGTTTTGGTCAATATCCATGCAGTAGCTTGCGTGGTAGTTGTTGATTTCAGTCTGGTGGTATTGTGCGTCGACCGTGCATGCGTGCATTGTCTGTTGGTATTGTGCTGCGTCCGTGCGTGTGTGTACATGCATCATGGTGTAAAATGTGTGTTCTGTACTTCATATATTTACATTCTGTATTATATACTTGTACGTATTTGCATTTTTGATACATGTGTGTTTTCTATTCTTCGTGGTGTAATATGTGTGTTTTGTATTATGTACTTACAAGTATTTGCATTTTGATACATATGTTTATTTTTTTGTTTCTTTTAGGATATTCTTGGATGTAGTATGTTTACCTAAAAAGATATCCTCTTTCATGTGTTATCATGAAAATTAGTAACAAATTTTCTAATGCACAACTGTTCTGTTTTGCAATTTGGACCCTTCAGCAATTAAAATCTCTAATGCACAGTTGTTCTGTTTTGCAATCTGGACCATCTTCAGCAGTTAAATCCTTCGTTTACCTAACTTATGATTGATACAGATTCCATCAACTAACATCTAGTTCACTTGGTTGCTACCACACACTGGATTAAGTCCTTGCAACTTTTTGTAAAAAAATTGTGTAGTGTTGGTTGCCTTCAGTAAATGAACCAATGTATGTAGAGTGCTGTAAATGTTTCCCAACATCTATAAATATGTAGTATCTGCACTGAGCTATTATTCAGCTCGACATCAAATCGACAGACAGTTGTTTTGCATGAGAGCCCAAGAAACAGCGAATGCATGGGAGCCCAAGAAATGACGAATGCATGGGAGCCTTTTGCTCAACGTCTTGTTTGGTTGCCGTCTGCAAGCCTCTTCAATTTCTTCTTCTATTTATCTGTTTTATAATCATTTTTCAGTGGCTTGGCAGTGATAATCTTCCTTTTGTTATTCCTTAAAAATTCTGCTGTTAAGTTGTGGTCTTGATCTTTGCTTGCAACCTTTATCTATATTGATCTTTGCTATTTTGTGTTTTATATTTAACCTCTTATACCTATTTATTTTTCTCTTATTGGGAATATTATGAACGATCTATTATTATTCATTTGTTTTCTGTTACTACTATGAATTTCATTGTTTTAACTGTTTATAAATTATAATTGATTTTTTAATTATCTGCTTGGTAGTTTCTTTTGAACTTCATGGGGCATTCTTTTTTCTAACCTTTACCTATATTTCTCGGGGCTATTTTATGATTTGTATATTGAATCTTCCATACTTGTCTCTGCCACTGGTCATCATTTGTGAGGTTGATATTAGTACAATTCATTTGTTCTCATTAAATGTTCCGCTATAAATGTCTCATTGTTTTTTAAGTGCTATTGCTACTATGAATTTCATTATTCTAATTATTTTTATTTTTAATTCATTTCTTATGTTTTTCTTGGCTGCTGGGTATTGTTTCTGAAAGATACGAGTGTTTTATGTCGTTCATATTATCCTTGGAAGAGCTAGTAATATACTTCTTACTCCTAGATTTTTATAATTTAATGCGACAAATTGACTGATTATGCACCCACTATTTCGTATGAACCTCTGGGTTTCCTTGTGCAAAATCCACGCTCAGTTCTATGTACTTTTTTGGACTGCTGCTGCGGGACATTCTTGTTCTATTCATCCTATTGTACACATCTACTTCTGTTTTCCTTTTAAAAAGGAGAGAGAAGTAAAGAAAAACATGCAAGGTATATGCTGAACTTATTTATGTTCGGATCAACTCCTCAGATAACTGTACTTAGTTATCTCAATATACTAACTGTACTTAACTATCTCAATATACTTCCCTGAGATTTTAAGTGCTGGTACTTGTTTCTGCATCTCCATTTCATTATGTGGTTATGCTTTTATGTTTACTCTGATTACCTGCTTGGTATTGATTGTTTCTAGAAGTTTGTGCTAGTATATTTGTTCCTTTTCCTTATGGAAGGATTTGTTAAGTTTGGAGAGTGAGGACATGTTAAGCTGGTGACTTTTTTTGTGCTCTGCAATAGGCCACATTAACTGTTCATGCTGCTATATTTCTGTTCTCAAAATGCAAATCTATCCAGTTTTTGGTTTTGTTGGGTTGGTTGTTTAGTGTCAAGCAGTTGCAGTTCCACTCATATATGGCTATCGGAAGCTGCTGGTTGAGAAGTAAGACTAGTATTCATAAGCAGACACCTGTTAGGAAGGAGGATTCAGCTATCAGAATTCCTTGAGTCTTGAACCTGCCCATTCCATTTGTTATCTTTCTCCAAGTTCTACATACCACGCAATAGCCATCAAATCTCACTTATGGATAAATTTGTCATATACATTTGAGATTATGAACCTGCTAAAGTGGTAGAATCCATTACTTTCTTATATTAACTGCAGTTAGCAGTTCTTGAATTACTTATTTTGTGGTTCATGAAGAAATAGTTTGAGATTCATGAGAACAGGTCAGTTTATCCTTAAGTGGTATTATTTGGATTTTGGAGATTATGGAAATTCTATGAAGGGAATGCACCCATATTTATCTCTTTTAATTTATACTCCTCGACCTGTCTATTGGATTTGTTGAATCTTTAGCTTGTGGAAGCAGGTTTCCTATGTTGGATATTCATTACGGTTGACGACTTGAATGCGTCCTTGATATCAAAGTTCTGTAAGCAATACCTTAATCAAGTCTGATACTCATTCCAGTGAATAAATCTTGGGATTATAGCCTGAGTCAATCCTGAATGTTGCTATTCATTGCTTGCATAGTATGACTCAAATTTTTTTTTTTTTTTTTGGGAATTATTGTAGGATTAGCTTGTGTTGGTTACACCAACATGGTGCAGGGTTTTAGGCACGCCTATTGTTGGTATTTCCTTGGCATGGCACTGGTATGGTCTCAAATCTCGATTCCTGATAACTGCTAATTGATATTTTGGAGGGAGGCCTACTAGGCATTATTTTATTGGGTAGTTTCTCATTGGCTATATTAGAATGCACGCCTTAATGTCTTTGCTGTATACACACTGATTAGCCATAATGATTGGATGTTATAGTGATGTGAGTCATGTTCTTCTTGGTCAGACATTTTTGTAGGCTGTTGCCATTTATGGCAACCAGTTCTGTATACTTTTGCTTTTTTGTAAAAAAATGCGTATATATAGTGTTTTGCTACCATTCCTTTTAGAACCCATTCACTTCAAGTAGGGAGAGGATGGGCACCAGCTGACGTAGCTTGAAATTCACCTCCATCGTGGTAAGTAGGCAGCTTCTTTCCCTTTTCATGCGAGCATATAACTCGTCGGACCTGATTTAGATAATAGTGCCTTGATGTCTCTATGCTTCTTTGTATTTGACCTATGAATGAGAATTTGATGATAGAGTTACCACAAGTTCATCATGTTGTCGCCTATCAATTGTTGTTGGTATTACAAGGTTATCTTGGTTCATACAGATAAACCTTTTTATGCAGAATCGTGTTAGAAATCCACAGATGGGCTCTGGGTATACTCAACAAGGGTACCGTCCTCCACGGCCTCCAACAAATTGGGGCCCACCTGGGCCTCCTCCGATGCAGCAACCTGGTTATGGCTACATGCAGCCTGGAGCGTATCCTGGGCCACCACCTCAGTACAACATGTCTCAGCCACCTTATGCAGGTTATCCACCTCAACCAACATCTGGTGGATACTCTTCTGGCTGGGACCAAACTTCAGCCCCAGCAAATCCGCAAAGCGCGCCAACCGGTGGATATGACTATTATAGCCAGCAACCACAGCAGCAACATCAACCGGCTCCTGGCGGATCCTCTGCTCCAGCCGATAACACCACATACAACTATGGTCAGCCACCGGCTTCTAATTACAACCCACAAGGGTCGTATGGAGGGGAATCTAATTACTCGCAGCCACCTGTCGGCCAACAGCAAGGTTATAGTCAGGATGGGTATGGCAGTGGTTACACTGCACCAGGGCCTCAATCGGGTTATAGTCAGCCACAGGCGAATCCTCAACCAGGATATGACCACCAGGGCTACAATTCTGCACCCACTTATGGAACGTTGGCCAACCCAAATCAAGAAGGAGCACCCCCCTCTTATGGAGCACAAGCGGGTCCCACCCCAGGTCATCCTCCTGCTGCAGTTGTTCCTCCACCCGTCCAGCCTCCAGCTGCAGGCCAACAAGGTTACCCAGGTCAACAGCCTACTACCAACCCGCCAAGCTATGCTGCTCAAGGCAGTACCCAGCCTGGTTATGGAATGCCATCAACATCACAGCCAGGCTATGGGAGCCAACCACCTGCCCAAACTGGCTATGTGCAGACACAGCCAGTAACGCAGCCTGGCTACGGGCAGCCTCAGGCACAGAAGCCGGCCCCTACTCAGGCAGGCTATGGGCAAACCCAACCAGCTCCAACTTCTCAGGGAAGCTATATTCAGCCAGCCGCAGGGCAACCAGGTTATTCTCATTCTCAGCCGCCGCCAGCGCAGTCTGGCTATGTTCAGCAAGATCCTAATCACCTCCGCGGTCCACCGTCTGGTTTTGGATCGGCAGCTCCACAGCCCGGCTATGGCCAGCAGCAGCCTTATGGAGCACCGCCACCAGTGGTCCAGCCAGGTTACGGGCAGCAACAGCAGCAGCCGTACGGCGACTCTTATGGAGGTGGGTATGCGCAGCCTCCTGTGTATTCCACAGACAGTACTGCAGGTGGCAACATGCATGGGTCCTATGATGCTGCACCTCCTGGTGCGCAGCCTGCTGTTCAGAGTGGAGTAGCCAAAGCCTCGCCTCAGAGTTAGATGCTATGGTAAGTTCCTTTGAATCTTTGTTTCAGGCTCTTATATTAATGGTTGATGTAGGTTTGTGTTTTAGTTTTAGACTCTTTAGGGGATATTTCAACTTCTGATATCGAGTCGGGCAGCTCTGAATGATTTTGATGATGTAATGGTTCTTATTTGGTGTGTCAGACGCCCGGTGATTGTGTTTTCAGAGTGAAATGGCATTTTCATATTGTAAGGGCTAAAGCTTGCCAGTGAATTCCTATTTGCTCTAGCAAAGGCAACGTGGTTAAAAAATACTGGAAATCCTTATATGAGCTGCACATGCATGATTTCTGGAGCATTTGTAGGTTGATCCTTCACAACCAATTAGATGATCCTGGCCGCTGAATGTTGGCCACTGGTTGGATTTCGTCTTGTAACCACAGGATGAGTTTGTATTGATTGATTAATGATTCGATGGGCCACTTCATACAAGGGATCACAATATGCCTCTGCTTGGGTTTCCCTTTTATTGAACCCCATGACTCTTTGGATAAGTACTAGCTGCGTCAAAGCTTGGAGCTCTTATTGTCTTCTTCGCCACATGACAATCCATACCATTCATCAGTATAGCCCTACAGTAGATGGGCCTCATGGTAAATTTTTTTTTCCTTTCTCACTCCAATTGAGTTGCCTATCATTCCTTGTGTAGTCTTGCAGACGCAAGACTGGGGGCCTTGAACTGGGATGAGTTGGGAATTCTTTGGCCCAATGCCCATCATTTCATCTCTTGCAGATGCAAGGCTAGGGGCCTTGAACTAGGATGGGTTGGGAATTCTTGTGCTCAATGCTCATTTGGTTGAATGGCAAACACAAATTTCCTTGGAACTAGGATGGGTTGGGAATTCTTTTGCTCAATGCTCCTTTGGTTGAATGGCAAGCACAAATTTCCTTGGAAATTCTCATTACCTGTAGTCGATGATCGAAGATGAACTCGACTTTCTTCATGCGGCCCATATTTGTTGGGATATTTTAGATGAATGGTTTGATCATTGTGAGAATGGTGTGAGCCGTGTCCGTGACTCAAGCTTTTGATGTAGGCCCAATAAGCATTACTTGGCATGCATTGGTATAAAATCCTGACAGCAGGTGGATCATGATCCCACTTACGTAACGGTTGGTGGTTTAATTCGGATGGTGTCCAGGATCTCTGGGACTGGTTCCGTCGAATTTTTTGGGGTGGGGTTTCTCTATGCTGCTGTATGTGGCCTGCTATACACTAGGGGCATGGTATCTTCGGTAATGATAATGGTGGCCAAATCTGTTATCTTTACAATACGGGCGTAATCGGCTGTTATGGTCTTTTATTATTATTATTTATTTATTGAAAAAAAGAGCATAAAAACCCTATATATACCCATAACGTTGAAGAAAAATCTAAAAAAGCTCCTGTAAGAGACTATTACGGACTTGCTACTGCCTTTACAGGGACATTGTCTTGTAAAATACCATTACAGGGATTGTTACAGCCTTTACATGGGGTGGTACAGGCCATTAACGGGATGTTATAGCCATGGGGTGTTACAGGCCATTAATGGATGTTATAGCCATTATGACAACGTAATGTATAATGGTTGCCATCCTGTTATGGCCATTATGTCCTTGTAACATGTAATGGTTGCCACCATAATCTTTGGGTAACAGCCTTTATGGCACACCATCCGTTTATCCGGTAGCTTGTAAGTGGTGAGGGTATCTAAGTGTTTGTTATAATGTCTGTCCATGTTGCTGTCTCTACCATACCTTGGGTGGGTGGGTCACTGTCTACCCTTTTGGAAAATGGGTTCAAGATGTCGTTGCTATTCGATTGTCACCTTATGATCAGGGTCAAAAAAATGGTGTCACCTGGGGATGTCTACTGCAATTTCAACCATCTGATGTCAGTATTGTTACCCATTGTTCTCTGACTTCCATCAGAGGGAATGCATGGTCATTAATTCAAACGTCTCAATGCGGTATGTGGTAGATCCTGGTCATTCATCTGGTGGTCCCTGCCATTTGCCTAAGAACAGAAATGGGTTAGGCCTCCCTACCACGTCTCCTTTTCAATGACCCCACCACGTATGGGGCAGAAGTAGAATGTCAAAAGAGTCGGCATTCTAGCCCCTGCAAGAAAGGCGATTTACACGCAGGTATGGACTTAAAGGGCCAATTCATATACATGTGCCAACCTGGCGCCCATGTGCTGGATCCAGACCATTCAGCGGGTGGGGTTCCATCATGGTCATTCCGTGGCCCAAAAATGAAGATTTTCTGCTTGTCTGGCGGATTACCTTCAAATGAACGTCCTGCAATGGGAAGCTAGGTGGGGCCCACTGATGCTTGTGAGAAATCCACCCTATCCATCCCTTTTTGACAGATCATGTTAGGGCTTGGGCTAAAAAATAGGCAGATCCAAAACCCAAGCGTGCAGAAAAAAATAGGTCGTAAAATGCGTACTGTTGAAACCACCCTGCGGTCCAACATGATGTTTATATGCCATCATACCGTTCATATGGTCATTCCTAGTGGGATGAACTGAAGACATAAAAATATTAGCTTGATCCAAAACTTCTGTGGCCTCGCGAATGTTTCAACAATGGACGTTCAATTTTCAGTGTTTCCTGTTGTGTGACCCACTTGAGTTTTGGATCTGCCTTATTTTCTGGCCCATGTCCTAACATGATCGGTCGAACTGGATGGAACGGGTGGATTTCTCACAAGCATCATGTGGCACCACCTAGCTTCCCCGCCAAAGACTTCTGCAGTAATCCTGTACCTCTTTTATTTTATTTTTATTTTTGGGAATTTTACAAATATTAGCTCATTATTATTGTATTTACATCCCAGTACTTCTTAAAATTAGCTTTTTATTAAGCTGACTCATTAATCAAAGTAATTATAAAAAAGGTACCTTCCATTAGTTTTATCTTGTATTTGTCATTCTTTTCATAAAATAATAAAAATGCCCATATTAATGGATGCCAATTGCCTATTGTCGCTGCCATTAGCAAGGTGGCTAATAGATAGTGCTCTTTGGGTCCCATCATGATATATGTGTTTTATTGTTCATTTATTTTTTTAGATTATTTTAGGGCATGAGCCTAAAAAAATAAAATAAATCCAAATGTGAAGTGGACCATACCATAAGAAAATTGTAGTGTTGAACGCCCATCCTTAAAACTTCTTAAGGTCCATTGGAATATTTATTAGCCATCCAACCTATTATTAGATTACATAGGCCTATATGGTGACTTCATCCAAAACTTTTGCAGCCTCAAAGAAGCTTTCAATGGTAGGTGCTTAATGACTGATTCCCATGGAGCTGTCCACCTGAAATTTGGATTTAACTCAATTTTTTAACTCATGGTATACAATAATATAGAAAAACGAATAGACTATACGGATAAAAGACACATATAATGGTGGATCCCACATAGCATTGTTACTCTCCACGTTGGTAAGCAATTCCCATGGAGAGATGACTCTTCGTGTTGTGTTTTTTTTTTTTTTTTTTTTAAATTAAGCAATAAATCCCAAATAAATATGATATTTACATTTAAGTAATTAAGTTACATCAATAATGATAGGTATTGTTATCATTTTATGAAAAACATGATGGAAAGGAGAGAAAATTGATAGAAGATAGAAAAGCTAAAGCAGTACAAGATGTTAATATGCTATAAATGAGGTAATATTTTGTAAAATTTTCTTTTTTTTTTTTTTTTAATTTTTAAAATTGACATTGGATATGGTGTGTGATTGTCCCATTCTAGAAGACTAGAACTAGAGGTGGGCAACGATCCGGGCTGAGTCGAGTTAGCCCTAGTTTGGTTTGGCTTGTTTTTGTACCACCGTAGTTTGTGGATCGGTTTGGTTTGGGTTCACGCCTACCCATGCGGCCCGAGTTTGGTTTGCTCCAGAAAAATCTGGTTCGAGTTGAGATCGATTTGGTCAAAAATTTCGAACCGGGCCGGGCCGAGTTCAAACAAGCAGCGGCTCTTTTTTTCCTTGTTTATTTAATTAGAAAAGAATTTAAAAAGTTAGAAAAAAAGTACAAATATATCTTACTATATGATGTTTAACATCCTCCAAAGGAGTGCAACTTCAAAATTGACATGTAAGAGTATTTTCCAAATAAAAGTACACAAGCATAATTTTAGAAGTGCAAGGAAACAGTGTACATTTATGTATATATATTATGTATTATCCATGTCATCATGTATATGTATCTTGTACTATCAATGTCATCATGTATATATGTATTATCCATGCTGACCATCTGTTTTACATATCATTTTAAGACATGATCCCAAAATGAAATCATATCCAAAGCTCAAGTAGATGACACCACATGAAAGAGTGTGCTTATAATCTACAAGATGAATCAAACCGAGATGAATTAAATCGAGCTTCGAGCTGAGCTGAGCCAGCACTGCCCTAGTTCGAGTTTGGTTTGTTTTTTAAAATGAGCTTTACTCTTAGACTTGGTTTGGTTTGAACTTACATTCCAACCAATCCAAGCCGAGCTTCGAGCTGGCTTGGTTTGTGCCACCTGTAGCTAGAACTACTCTGGCTGAATTTCCCATTTTAGACCTGGCCTTCTCACCGAGAAGCATGTGATGAGTTGTGCGGATATTGTATGTGTACCACGCCTCGGCTTTACGATCTATCCTCGCGCGCATGGCTTAAATATTTCCGTTGCAGTATTCGGTCAAACCCGAGCTGTCGAGAGGAGTTGACTGTCTCGTAAAAAGGACTATCGGAATACTCTCCGCGGTACACGTTGTAGGATGATGTGTCAGAAGAGAAATTTTTTGCTACACCCACGAGTTAGCTAAGCTAGCTACACCGGGTGTATCAATGATCCACCATGATGCATGTGTTGTATCCACGCGGTCCATTCATTTTGTGAGATCATTTTAGGGCATGATACCCAAAAATGAGGCAGATCCAAAGCTCAAGTGGATCCAGCACAGAAAATAGTGGATGTTGAACGCCAACCATTAAAAACTTATTTGGGCCATTTGAACTTCAGATCTGCCTCATTTTTTGTGTCATGCCCTAAAATGATCTCGCATAATGGATAGACGGTGTGGATAAAACACATACATCATGGTGGGGTCATTTCTACACCCGGCGTAGCTAGCGTAGCTAACTCGTGGGTGTAGCAAAAATTTTCTGCGTCAGACGGGAATATCCATTTAGTGGGCTGGGCCTGATCATGGATGGCTAAGAAATCAACCCATTAGATGACCTCACTCTTTTGTTCTCAACCATTGATTCGGATCATGACAGGATCATCTGATCTTTGCGTATTTTGGTAGTGTCGCTTAGATCGGTGATCCCGGATAATATCTCACCCTGCCACGTGTACCGTGGAGAAATCTCTCCACAATATTCCAATTCTACCGGCTCTATCCTATAATATACTTTTCAAGTGAGGTAGGCCCTTGATAGACGGTCTGGATATTCTACACGTGTTGTCCCATATATTGACATGCACGTATCGTTGTGCGCGTCGGATTAGAAAACTCGTATCAAAGAGGCTTAGACTCCTGTGCTAGTTCTGTACCATTTAAAAAACGGTGCTGACTCTTGACGTCCCCAGCGTAGTTTACAGTAATCCAGACCGTCCAAAACGCTGACCCAACTTTGGATATAGCATAACCGAGATATTGAACTGATAAGATAAGATTAACCATCTGTTTTTTTTTTTTTCATTCAAATTGGGACCACTCACTTTTTACTCTTAACCGTCCATTTGATAGTAGTTGGATGGTTAGGATTGCTTCATCAGTGTGATTCTAGATATATGATCCATCAACAATGGGATCCACAATTTGGATGGCCTGCATTGCTGCAAATCAGTGACACATGTGATGAGGATGAATCCCCACCGTCACTTTTTAAATGATGCAAAAAATCACAATGATAGGATGATCCAACCGATCCTTGGTTTGGCCACAGCCATCCCTTTTCCGAGCCGTGGATGGGATGATTATGATTGCCTAGAGAATCATAAGCAATCCATGATGGCCCTAACAAATAGACGGATCAAATTGTTGATTTGACCTGTTTTGTATAAATAATCTTGACCGTCCATACTAAAGGACATTGATCAAATGGTTAATATTTGTCAAATTGGTGTGATATTTGCATGACAACCCATGAAATGTGCGTTAAGGGTAATGCACAGTCTGGATCAATGGATTGGACTGTCTTAAGAGTCCCAGTGCAAGTAGGAGCACTGTAACTTACATTTCCCTATGAGCACTGAAGCATTTCTCCTGATGAAATTATGCTGATTTTAGAAGATAATTTTAGAGCTTGAGAAAAAAATTAAAAAATGAAGCATATCAAATATTGAACCATACTAGAGGAAACAGTGGGAGTAATAGTTTCCACCGTTGAAATTAATCTAGCTAGGGCCGATAGTGATGTTTATTTGTCATCCAACCTGTTCATAAGACCACAAAGACACGGATGAAGGGAAAACACAAATATCATTTCTATCCAAAACTTGAGACCCCCAAGAATTTTTCAACGGTAGACATTCAATTCACAGTCTTTTCTGTGGTGTGGCTCACTTGAGCTTTGGGTATTCTTCAATTTTAGGCTTAGCCCTAAAATGAGCTGGAAAAACGGATGGACGGCGTGGATAAATCACATACATTCACGGTGGGCCCGACAGAGTTTACTCGCTGCCTATAAAAGCCTATTGAGAAACTCAGTACACAATCCGATATCGCGTGTAGGTGTGGGTGTACGAGAGATAGGGGGAGAGAGTTACTGCCTTTTTGAGAAGAAGAGCCTATTACACAAAATGGTTTTTTTCAATCACGAAGAGAGAGAGAGAGAGGGAGAGAGAATGGTTTTTTATCAATCACAAAAATAGAGAGAGAGAGAGAGTTACAGTCTTTTTGAGAAGAAGAGCCCATTTCACAAAATGGTTATTTTCAATCACAAAAATATATATATATATATATAGAGAGAGAGAGAGAGAGAGAGAGAGAGAGAGAGAGAGTCGTTTTGAGAAGAAGAGCCCATTTCACAAAATGGTTATTTTCAATCACAAAAATAGAGAGAGAGAGAGAGAGAGAGAGAGAGAGAGAGAGAGAGAGTCGTTTTGAGAAGAAGAGCCCATTTCACAAAATGGTTATTTTCAATCACAAAAATAGAGAGAGAGAGAGAGAGAGAGAGAGAGAGAGAGAGAGAGAGAGAGAGAGAGAGAGAGAGAGAGAGAGAGAGAGAGAGAGAGAGAGAGAGAGAGAGAGAGAGAGATTAGGCCTTTCTCTCTCTCCTCCATGAACTCCTTCATTCTGCTTAGAGCAACACCCAGCACCTCCTGCTCATGTTAGCAAAGCACACCCTAAAACAAGAGTTAGGCCTTTCTCTTTCTCTCCTCCATGAACTCCTTCATTCTCCTTAGAGCAACACCCAGCAACTCCTGGCTCATGTTAGCAAAGCATACCCTAAACCACCCAAACTCACTACAATGGCAAGAACACCCTGGAGACACATTCACCTTCACTTCATGCAGGATCGAACTCCACAACTCCAACTCTCCTTCTATCGTGGTCTTCTCCATCAATGGCTTCAAATTCATCCAGCAAAAAAGCCCAGCATTCCCATCCAAACACTCGATCCCGGCCGCCCTCAGGCCTTCGACGGAAGATTCATATCTCTTCCTTAACCTCTCTCTATTAATCCTAATATATCTCTCTGTGAATTCAATATCTGATAGCATAGCAGCCAAGAGATGTTGAGTTTGAGATGAAACTAAGCTGAAGCTAGACATCCTTCTTGCACTAGTCACAACCTTATCATTGTATGAGTATATTGTTCCAACCCTAAATCCAGGGAGGCCCAGATCTTTGGACAGGCTGTAGACAATGTGGACCCTCTCTGAATCTTGGTAGTTGTGGGCCTCAACGATCTCGGCGATGCTTGTATATTCAGATGAGGAGAAGGCAGAGCCTGAGTAGATCTCGTCGGATATGAGATGGATATTTTTATGCGAGACGAAGTGGAGAATGTCTTCGAGGACTGAACGTTCAATCGTTGCGCCTAATGGGTTCAATGGATTTGTAATCAGAAGGCCTCTGATCCTGATGTTCATAGATTCAGCTTCAAAGTAAGCATTTTCTAAGGCTTCGAGTGTGATTTGGAAGTTGTTCTTGCTGGTGCCATGGACAGGTACGATCTTGACGCCGGTTCTCCACCTTAGATCTCGGTCGAAACTGCAGAAGATTTTACTAATGGCATTAATATAATATCAACATAATATATAAGACATAAACACAAAATTTCAAATAAGCATAGGTTGCGTTTGGGCACACTATTGAATTGGAATGAAATAATCAGTTCAATAGAGAGGAAATGATCAAAATGAGCTATTGCACCCCTAAATATTGCATTTACATTTCTTTCATGCCCATCTTGAAAGTAACACAACTGAAATTTGAAATTTTGAAGACTAGTCCCAACAATGCGAGTACCCACAATATGATTATTGCAATTAAGATCATTTGTGCATCCAAACGCTACCTACAAAGAATATCGAATTTGCATTTCCAGTCGAAGTATGTTTTGGAAGAATTTTTCATTGAGATGAACCAAAGTCATGTGCTCTTAATGTTTCATGTTGGAAATACTAAATTAGTTCCTTACTAAAAAAACGAAAAACATAAAGCCATTTCTAATCCACAGCACAGGCCAAAGCTCAAAATGCAAGAACCTGATGTGGAGAAAGTTCTCACCCTGGATAATATGGAGTTGGAACCAGCAAAGCTTCTCCTGGGTCTGCTAATATGAATGTTAATAGCTCGTTAGCCGCAGTCGCACCGGCGGTTAGGACAATCCTATCAGGATCGAATTTCACTCTTCTTCCTCTTATTTGCTCCATGAAACTTGCCATTGCCTGGTCACGCACGCAAATGTTGCAGAATAAGGTCAGGATTTTATGCAATTCCAATGCATTTCATCGCGGATGCAAACTCCTCATATGTGTAGATAGAAATGAAACATGAGTTTTGTGTTTGTATTATCTTCTTAGGAAAGAAAAATTTAAGATGATTATATGAACTAATTAAGAGAAGCTTTAGTTGCTTTTGTATAAATAAATTCAAAGTGTGGAGCAGATAAAAAAAGAAAGAAGAAAAAACCTGTCTGAAAGTTTTGAGTCCATGGTAGTCTTGAAACAAGGCATTTTCTCTAAAGCTAGAGATCCCAATCCCCCAGTTGGATGCTTCTGGATGCTGTTCCAAATACTCTTCTATCAAATCAAATGAAACCTGTTCAAAAGATAAAACACAACATTAATATCTAAGGCCTAAGATCACAGCTATACATGTACTTTCATACATACAATAGGGAAATGAAACTCCTTGATTCCAATCAATTATGCAATTAACTAATATTACATAGTGTGGTAGTTTTGTGCTTTGATTGCTGGTCCCAAGCCTAGATAGAGGAAGGTTGTGTCATGTTGACAGCTAACATAAATCTTTTGTCAGAACATTCATCAAGAATCCTGAAAATATGACATTCCAAGCTCGGCCTTCGATAGAATGGAATCGCTTGAATAGGATTTGTGTAGATTACCCCAATTAGTTGGGTTAAGGCTTAGATGACAATGATGATGATGATATACAGAAATGATATATACACCCTATGTTTTCCATATATTTCTTTGTAATTTCACTATAAGAAACCTACCAAAAATACGTTGTGTTTCATTAACAGAAGTAGAAAGAAAGAAAGAATGAAAAAGTGAATGAATCAAGAGAGGAATGTGTAGATAAAGTGACCCATGCATATGTATGCATGTATGTAAGTGTGCATGCATGTTAGGGTAGGCACTTAATTGGTTTTCAGCTAATCCCATCTGGATGACTCCCGAAGGGTTCTTCACAACATCATAAGGATCTTCATCATAAGCTTTCCAACCAGCAAAATAAGGGGAGTCTTCTCCATGTGTTTCAGAAGCTGCAATTCCTGACAATTCAACACCACATTTCTCAACCTCTACACCCATACCTACCTTTCTACTAAGAGTATATTTCCTACCACATGAATGGAAACCTGAACAGTATGCTAACCACTCATGGAGACTTCCTCATCAAGGAGCCCATATATTTATAAGGCAGTCTCAGTTTTGAATGGGAGTTTTTATCTCTTGAGACAGCTGTTTTCATTTGTCTTTGATTGATAGCTTTGTTTATTCCAATCTCTATGAAATCCATATCAAATATGGTGGTTGATGGGATGTGTGTTAATCTTGATTTTGGTTCATTTTATATTTATTTCAAGACCTCAGGAACGATGTGTTACACTTGAAAGTGCAGTCACCTCGCATGTGGAAAAGAGGAGCTTATGTGCGTGATCCAAGCCGCACATCAGGCGATGTCCAGTGGGTGGATCTCATGTTTTAGAATTCAAGCTAACATGAGCACCAGGTGGGCCAAAGGTTCACAATATAAATGAACGGCTGAGAGAATTTAAACGAATTGTAAATATTATATGTACATGTGTGGCCCACCTGCCTGATCTTTGAGATATGGCATCCAAACAGTGAAGTCACCTGATGGGCCTCTCCAATCTCCCACATGTGTTCGCTGTTTCCTTGTGTGTGGAGTGTGGTGAAGAGAATTTCTCTTTCGCTGTCTCTATTAGGCATTGATAGGCTCCTATGTTAATTTTGCGACATTTTCTAAATGGTGGTGACTCATCCAGCTCCCATGTTGCAATATTTTACAGCGATCCAAGCCATCCAAATTGGGGATCCAACTGTGGATGGAGCATAACACATGATCAAGCAATCCTAAACATTTGATTGATGGCTATTAAATGGACGGTCAAAAATCAAATAGTGGTTACTAATATTTTTTTTTCTATGTAAAGTTTGTGTTACGCCCCATCCACAGTTCAGTCCATAATTTGGTCGGTCTGGATTGCTTTACAACTAAGCCATGTTTACAGTTGAAGAGTCACTGCCATTTTAAAAGATGCTAAACCAGCAGCCGAGTGTAGCCCATTTTTCATACGTGGGTACCAGCTATCAACATTGTGTCAAATACGGTCGAGATTTTGAAATTATCACAATATTTTGGCGGAAAATTGACAAAACGAGATTATTGTGATAACATCGTGATATTTTCAAAATCTTGCCAATTTTTAATTTTTCGCAATTTTATCAAGAAATTAATTACCCAAAAAATATTTAGATCTTAGAAATTCATTTTAAAATTTAAAATTATTTATGAATCTATAATAGATGTTTTTAATATTCAAATTTTCAAAGAGATTTTCATGATAATAGCATGAGAAAAATGTCCGAATCTTAAAATCTCCCGAGAAAATCTCAATCCGAGCAATTTCCATACTTGTAACTATGCCTTTGAGGAAGTGCATATATGCCTTTGAATCACTGGATCAAGAAGCTAAATTCATCACTTAATAAATGACACGTGGAAGGTTCTGATGTGGATCTATACCGTCCATCTAGTAGGCCCTTACTCTTAATCGTCTGCAGTTGAAATTAAAATCAAATCGACGACCCTATCTATGTTGACAGTAGGCTTTAAATGGATGGCCGATGTGAATTGAATCCCACCTGGGTAAGTCTCAAAGCACCATGGTATGAGCGTTTACCAGCTGATCCTCCTGAAATGTAGATAAGCAATATATACTACGTATAAGGGTTCTCATGCATACATATATAAATACTCTGGAACACGTGCATGGGTGCATGCAATATACGTATGCATATCTCTGTATATACTACGATCATAATGGGACTCCATTTGTACACGTGGCTTGATACTTATGCATGTAGTGTACAGACATCCACGTGTTTATCATGAATATCCTGTTGGGTACACGCATGCGACGTGAGACTCATGCATGCCGTGCATGTATATATTATACAAATGTATGCGTATGTCAGTGATGGTATTCCGACGTGCATGCTCGTACGGTAAACGAGATCACATACGCATGGTAATTACCATACGTTCTTTCTGTGTGGGGCCCACCCAATGATGTTTATGTGGTAGGAGGGACATTCCACCGGAGTCTGCAGGCTTAAAGATTCTATCTGAGTCAGGCTGAGTCAATCCCACCAACGAGTTTCACAGCGACTCTCAAAATCTTGATGAGTGGAGTTGACTCGGCCGAGTTTCGAGTTGAGTCCCACATTCGTTTGTACCAATATGGCATTAGGATGCCCACTCCTTAGGTGGGCCTCAATTTGAAAACAAACCGGTGGCTACTTTAGGTGAGAGAATTTCAACCGTGTGGGAAGCTCGGATCATACACGTGTGCCATACTGTCAGGTGTGCTTGTGTGTAGAAGAGCTAGTTGGAAGGAGAGATTCTTCATTATTAATTAATTGAATTAGTACGGGTAAGCCTAACCATAGCAGCTCAACCAACATGTGATTAGAAAAGAGAAATGCTCACACACAATTAATTGTACATCCAACCAGTTGGTGTGTGGGACCCAAACCATCTCAAAGTCATCCCATTTCCCAAATGTTAGCCCTTTAAATCAATACCTATTGCTAATGTTGGCTGATGCCAATGTCAAGGCTACTCACCGCTTCTCTGGCACCTTTGAGTGTGATCCAGACCGTTCATCAGGTGGGGCATGTCTAGTGTCTACAGCATTCTGAAAACCAGTTTGATCTGGTCATTACGTGGACCACACATGTATTAGGAGAGTGCGCGGTTAAAAGGTTTGACCCACGATCATTCACATGTGGCCCACCTCATGACCTCATTCGATTTTCAGGCTATGATATTCAATAAGAGTGCCCACCAGATAACATTGGCCCTAGATCCTGCACAGACAGCCACATTGGCGCTGTAGATACCAAGACCCACGTCAGCCTTATATACCGTGAGAATTATGAAAAAATCAATCCCATTTACTCATCAGGCTGTCCACACTTATATTTTCTATTTATGAATGGCTAGATGAATGAACGGTTTGGATCGTCATATACAAGTGCATGTGCATGGTCTAAAAAGTGGGAGGATTGCCCATGCACCACAAATCTCCCGTGAATGAAGATCCTAATCCTTGAATTAGTCAGCAAATAGAGAGGAAAAGAAATACAGCGAAAGTCCACGTTCAACGGAGAAAATGACCAGAGATTCAGTGATAGATCTTTCAGTTAGGAATTTTTGGTACATATGCCATCCATTGTGGGACCCATTATATTAACGGTTTGGATCACTGAAACATGGACCCTACTTGCACAAGCTGAAAAAACTGGCCGAGCATGGTATAATGCCACTTTCGATGATGCGTATAAAGCCGTGGAATTCTCGGCTCGCTCGCGCGCGCGAGCGCACATTTTCATTTATTTTCATTGGCACCGGGCTCTCGAGAGTAGTAAGCGCATGAACTTATAATTTGAGTAGCCTCTCACACGCATCATCGTGGCCACACACACCTGATCATGCATTATGATGAGCGCATCAAATAATAATAATAATAATAATTTTGAGGAGAAAGAAAGGGCCTTCATTTTAGTGAGGTGCACCAAATGTATGGGTAGGATGGAAGCTATGCATGCACCATGGCTAGCCCACATACAAACCTACCTCTCTTCCCATTGAAGAAAATAAAAAACATATAATTAGCATTGAGAGAGAGAGAGAGATGGGTTTTTGTAGGCTGTAGGTTAATTGTTTGAGTTTGAGAAAATTTAAATAAGAGCATTTAAGATAGGACTTAACTTCGATAATGAACTTGTTGATGTAACTGTGTGGAGGGTGGCATGACAGTTGTTTTCGTGCATCAATGTGTGAGAGAAATAAAAGAGGAGAAGATGGGAAAAAAAAAATAGAAATGATAGGATGAAAAAATATTAAAATTGAAAAATAAGGGCCCATTGGATACGACCAAATAAGTTACTTTTCGATTGAACTTAAGAAGTTAAGTTACTTTTGGCACACACGTTCGTTTGGTAAGTATAGTTGAAAAGTAACTTATCTTTTAAAAATTACTTATTTTAATAAGTAATTTTTTTTAGCTTTTTGACCTTTGACTTTTCTAGTTATTTCTCTCATGTTTTTTTTTTTTTAAATGCTTTTTTGGGTTAGTACGCACCCACACTGTAAGTCACCCTCCAATGTTAATTAACCACCCTCCAATTTGGCTTTTCTACTTATCTCTCTCAGGTCACGCGTACATATCAAAGTTCTCTCTCATGGTTCACTCAATTATAGCTCTCTCATACCGTCCATGTCAAAGGAGGCCCCACATGATGGATTATCCTATCAAAGGTGGGGCTCACACAGTAGTCAGCCCACATCAAAGATGGGCCCTAAATTAATTGGTGCAAGATCCAATCCACCAATCAGGTTGATCTGATCTTCTACATCTTTCCCAAAAATGGTTCTAGTCCACTCACCATGTGGACCAACTATTGGAAACAAGTGAATGTGTTACAAAACTTCAGCCAAGTCTTCGAAAGTCATACATTTGTTTTGCAGACTGTGGCCCACTTGACCAGTGGATCAACTTGATTCTTGTGCCAGGGCATTCATATAGTGGTCATGTTCTGATGGATGGAATGTATCTCGGACCAATCATGCTATGCTAGCACATGCATGGTATGTACATGAGCTTTATTGCACGCACATGGGATTAGAAAAGCTCATTCTGTTAGGAAAACTGCGTCAACACTTAGCCTTTTCTTTTCATGTCAATATGTTGCTTATTATATGTAGATTTGAAATTTTCTTTCCAAAGGTTACTACTTATCAATGTGTTATTACCAAACATGCTTATTTACTTATTGGTTGATAGGTATGTTGTTTACCAAACATACTTATCAGCTTAATAAGTAAAAACCAAGATAAGTAACTTATTTGATAAGTAGCTTATCTTAAGTAACTTACAATCCAAACAGCCCTAAAAGACTTGTAAGCACATGTATTCGAAAATCAATTAAGTTTCCTTAGTATCTTTAAGATTTATCTTTAACCCTTCATTTCTATTTTACCTTCAACCCAATATTAGTTTGATTTTTGAGTTAAAAGTATCTAGAAAGTGAGAGTCACCGGATGGACCCGATCCATACATGAAGAGAGCACCAAAAACTTAGTTTGGGTCCTGGTTATATTGATTTGGAGGAAGACTTCTTTGGCCTTAGTTGTTCTAATTACTTATAATTAGTTCTTTTGGTGATGTTTGTTAAGCTTGTAATAGAGATGGATTGTTGATTAGATACATACGGCCCATGTGAATCAACAGCTTGGCATTCGTGGCACATATGGGTGGTGAATGATGTGCGGTGGCACATGCAGCACAGAAATAGCTTTGCACATGTGCTACATGAAGCACATGAAAAAGTACTTGAAAAGTCACTTACCATATTTCCAACACATAATAGCTTTGGTGGTACATGCATAGCATAATTGAATACACTCACGTGTGGATGTGCATGGCCATTTTGTCCTAACTATTTAGAGTGACAAGCGGTAGTAAAAATGTTAAGGGAGAATATGTTTTCTAATTTTTCATGGAAATTTTGTGAGAACTTTTGACACATGATATGGGCACAAAATTCAAATGGTCCATTGGATGAATCACCTAATGAAATCAATTGGGCTAGCCTTTTGGCCTATCCACAAATCTGGTGATGTTTGTCTTTGATTGGCCTCTCACTTTACCATGACCCATCAGATTTTTTTTTTTTTAATTGAGCTAACAAGTTATCCCTTAAGGTTTCATGGGGTGACTCATCTAGTGGACTATTCAGATTTTGTGCCCACATCAGTTACAAGAGTTCTCACGAAGTTTCCATGAGCATCTCTCTCTAAAAACCTTATGAGAGCTTTTGATGAGGTTGAGCTGTGTGGTCCCATTATGATGTGTGACGGACATCCATTCCATTAATCAGATGCAGCATTCCATGGTGATCAATGAGCCTAAATGTCTGGTCAACCATGACTTAGGTGGGCCATGCAAGTGACAATAGTTGAGAGTGGGTGCCCACCCATTGAAACCTTCCTGATTGTTTATATTGTATATAGGACTTGATGAGATGCGTTTTAGACATCAAGGCCATCCATTGTATATCCCACTTGGATAAGGGGTTATACCAAATTTTAGGCCAAATTAAGCTTAAGTGGACTCCACCAAGTGCTTTTAGATGTTTCAAGCATGATTTCCCATTATTTTAGATGATGCGGCCCACTTGAGTTCCAGATACAGCTACTTTTGGCACATTCCATAACTTAGATGGCAATATTGGAGCATCTCTTTCCAATACATTGAACACAAACAGCATACCGAATAATATACTTGCGTATCTATTCTTCCAAGGCCCATGGTCCATTTCATCAAAGGGTCTGGGTCAAGATGGATCTCCGATAGAATCCTTTTCAGATTTGTGAGGAACCATATCTGGTAGAAATCTATGGCAGATACTGATTAGATTGGATTGTTTCCATTAGATTTGAGTGATATTGAGAGATTCTCCGTTCTATGCTCGTATTTTTTTCTTCTCTTTTTTATTTGATTATAGGATCCAGCCTTTCTTTTGTGTAGGTTTGTATGGGGACATGTTTAGACAAAGTGGGCCATGATCAAACCGCAGACAATGTCCAGACAAAGCACAGACAAAGCACTTGATGACATACATAATTTGTTTGCTTTTCCAAGTGATCAGGAATAGACATGGTGGGTCCCAAGGCGTGACGATGATCCAAACCATTCATTTGATGTGTCTCACGATGGCCTATGCACCCAAAAAAAAAAAAAAAAAAAAAAAGCTCTTGGATTTGAGGATCCTAACCATCCAATCCTGGGCCATCCTTCTGTTAACTGTGGAATCGTTGATGTATTTCCTTTCTTAACTTTCTGTTTTCTAGCCACCAGCTGAAGGATTAATGTTGTCACGTCGGGAAGGTTTTTACAAAATGGACCATCCACAGTGGGGCCCATCTGATAAAAGCCCCAGATAACCGGACCATAGGCCCCATCTGCACAGACGGTCGTGAGGTCCTTATTTCTGAGTAGTGTGGATGATCAGAGGAAACCATACAGCTAAGAAGACCGTAGCCGCCAATTTGGAAAATATTCGACATTTGAACGTGGATCCGGGCCTAATGCAAATGTCTTAGTTATTAAGCAGCTAAGTCATATACATGTGGCTCATGTGTATGGGATCTGGACCATTCATCTTGTGGTTTTACTATGGATAGATCATGAGCCCAAAATCACAATGGCCCTACAATGTACGCCCACCATTGGTTGGTGATCTTCTTCTAACATCCCAAATATATTCTGAAATTTGTACAGTTAGTGGTTTGGATCACTTTACTCGTGTACTTTTCCGGTTTGCCAGTCGACAGGGGCAAGAGTTCCTAGTGGTCACGTTGATGTATGGGTTTTTATCCACACCGTCCATTCATTTTTACATATTATTTCAAGATATAGCCCAAAACTGAAGTAGATCCAATACACAGGTGGACCACACAATGGGAATTAAACTCTTACAGTTGAAAACCTCTTGGTGGCAACAGAAGTTTTGGATGGAGCTGATATTTGTTTGAGTATGGATCTTCTGTTGGCTTCCGAGCAGGGATTCCCAGCTTGGAGCCTTTTTATTGGTCCACATCACACTGTATGATGTCATGTGACCAGGTTGTTCTGAGGTGTGACCAGGTTACATTGAGGACGCCACAGGGATGCAGACATATGTGATGTGGTGGACCAATGAAACGGTTCCAAGTAGGAATTTCCTGCTTGAAAGCCAACAGAGGATCCGGATTCTGTTTGTTTTTTCCTTTCATCCATGTCTATGTAACTTTATGAATAGGTTGGGTGGTAACTAAGCATAAAAGTGAGCCCTAGAAAAGTTTCAATGGTGACCATCATTACCACCACCGCTTCCAGTGGTGTGGTCCACTTGAGCATTGGATTTTCCAAAATTTTGGTGCTATTACATTAAATTGCATGTATAAATGGATGGACGGTGTGGACGAAATTCATACATCAAGGTGACCACTCAGAGCTCCCTTCCAGCTGGGGACGTAAAAATTGAAAATAAACGGACCATTGTTTACAAAATTGAAAATTTTAATTATAAAAAATTCCATAAAAATGGATTTTACTGTTGAATGATATATTAACAGAAATAATCATTAAATTAATAGCTTTGATTTTTTTTCTTTTACTACAGATTTCACAGGGTCAAACAGACCCTAAGGGGGGCGTTTGGATGGTAGGTTACTTCAGATAAACTACTTATTCCTCAAGTAGCTTATCTCAATTTCTACTTATTAAACTAAAGTGATTAACTTTAAATAATTTTTTTTACTTATAATTAATCATAAACCAAACTTACTTATCTCAAATAAGTTACTTATCTACCGGCTAACATTGTGAGGTGACTAACAGAGGTGAGTGGGTGTACTAACAATGGGGTGTGTGAACTAATCCATAACAAAAAAAAAAAAAAAAAAAAAGTTGCTTTTCTACTGTATATGAGATCAGAAGCCTTTTGCAAAGTGGGATACACGGTGTTGTCTAATTTTTTGCAATGGGCTGGTTTGGGCAGGCTGGGCTAGGCCCAGGTCAGGACCGACACTAAAGACCAAGGTTGAACCTGGCCCAAGTCCCAGCCCAAACAGGCCCGATCCGACCGGTGGTAAAATTCTTATTTACCACTTGAATGTTCCTATTCCATGCATCAATCTAGTGGGCCACACTTGTAGAAAGGAATAAAGCAGCAGCCTAGGATGGATGGATTGCCGAATTGAGGATATGACACATGTATGTATCAAGTCGGGTCGGGCTCAGCCGGTATAGGCTAAAATGAGTTGAGCCCAAGTCCGACCAAAAGAAAAAAAAAATGAACAGGCAATGCATGTGAGGTTCAACCCTGGTCCACAGATCAAGCTAGTAGGTCCAAGCCCGGCCAAAAGCCTGGTCCAGTTTTGTGTTTGGAGCTTGAAAAAAGGGCGATTGTAATTAGAATTCCTCAGGTTTCAAATTTTGGTCAGCGGCCATTTTGTCGAGCGCCGGCACAAGGACGGTATGGAAGCTTCGCATCGTGGAAATTCCAATCTCTTCCGATAAGTGGTCAAAACCAGGTGGTTAGTTGAACTCCATTTTTCATGAGAATCACAGTAGTTGAATGATCCTAGCCATCCAATTTCTGCTATCAAGTGTATGGAAATAAATGGTCAGGATTCCAAATTCAATGGGTGTAAGCAGATGGGTAAGATCGTCCATCAACGGGGTTTTTAGCCTGGGATCTACCATCTGTAGAATCTAGGATTTGGATTGTTTGGATTGGTTTAAATTTATGCCACGTGTACAATTTATGATTCACCACCATCTTAGATATGCTGCCTGCTAACACATTAATCTACACGTTTTGGATGTAATAGATGAGAATTGCTCCCGTGCTCTCAGAGCACTGTAAGTTGTTGGTTGGACCTATTTTGGGTAAATGATCTTGAACGTCCATGTTCGAGGCAGTTGATCAGTGATTTTTTTTTTTCATGGTATCCCATAAAATGTGAGATCGGACCTAATGAACGGTCTAGATCAATGGATTGGACAGAGTCCAAATGCATGTGGGAGTACTATAACTTCTAGTTGTCTCAAAGCACTGAAGCATTTCCATATGGATTTATCGGATCATCCGCTGCTTGGGAGACTGTACGCTGCTGATCGGGTTTTCACTTTGTAAAAGTGGAGGGCCCAAGGTGAATGCCATTGTCCATGTACAAAATCTGCCCGATGGATAAATGCTGGTAAATCATTAAGTAGACAATAAATAAATGGTTAAAAAGGGAGATGCAAAACGGATTCCAATTGAGGCAAGGTAAATCACATAAATGGTTTTGATTGACAACTAACTATATGGACCCAACTTATATATACATATAGATAGACGAATGCTCACCTGCCCACCAGTTCTTACGATAACTTATGAGTACTATTTGAGGACTCATCACACATGATGTGAGCCTAAAATTTAAGCCATCCATGAGATGTAGCACCCAAAAAAACCCAAGGCTCAATCTCCAATCTAGTCTAAAACTTTGATGGGTCACCACAAAAGGAAACAATTTTATCCCTTAATTTACCTCCCTCTCTCTTTCTCTGCTATGATCAATTAGAGCTTTGGATTAGGTTGAAAGTTGGGTTGTGTGGTTTTTCTGGGATGCTACATCATGTGGACGGCTCAGATTTTGAGCTCACATCACGTTTGATGAGTTCTCAAAAAGTGGTTATGAGAGTGGTGCAAAGTGACCGTTGCTCTTTCACTCTCTATACATAGAGAAATGCTCACTTGAACACCAGTTCTCACGAGGACTAGTGGACACTTTTTCATAACTTATAATATGTGATGTGAGCCCAATATCTAAATTGCCTTAGGTGATGCAACGCCTGAAAAAGTTGTTAGGGCCCAAATTTCAACCTGATGCAAAACTATGGTGGGCTGTAACAGAGAGAGAGAGTGAGAGAGAGAGAGAGGGGCGAATTAAGGTAGGAAACTGTTTGCTTTTTTCATGGCCCACCAAAGTTCTGGGTCAAAGTAAAAGTTGGGCCATGGGGCTTTTTAGGTGCTGTATCAGGTGAACGGTTTAGACTTTGGTCTCACATCAAGTGTGATGAGTTGTAAAAAAGTGCTCTCAAGTCTGGATGAGGATTGTGTGCGGGAGAGTATATATGTATGTGTGTGCATGCAGCACTTATAAATAAAAAGTGGGCCTCATACAATCAATCATCATGGCCCAGTTGTATAAACTTGATGGATACTAGTTAGCCCAACCTGGGTAAGCGCAACAGACTAATTGAATATGTGGGCCCCACAGGCCCAGGAAAGACCGTCCAAAATTGGTGCCCAAGACGACCAAGGCCCACCATTTGCAACAACTAGGAGTTAGGATGTTAATGAGCCGGGCTGGCCTGTCCGGTTTCAGGTACCGGCCTAATACGGTCGGGCTTCTATTTGTATGAGGGCCGAGTGATTTGGAAGCACGAGTAATAAACAAGCTCGGCCCAGGCCTTACTTACAAAATTTCTGTGAGTCTTGATCCGAGCTGTAGATCAGGCTCGTTCATGATGATAATTGGGAGGCCTCAGCCTAAAATAAAAGTCATGATTATTAAGCTGGGCCTGATTTCTGGACTGTTTAATAGTTGAGTGGGCTCAACCTCACCTTGACTTGGCTCGGACCAGGGTTGTTGCCACTCTTTAGGGCCTGTTTGGGCCACCGGATTCAATGGTATGGAATTGCATTAGATGGGATTAACACCATTATTGTACAATGATTGCTTGTCTGAAATACCATGATATTTTGAACATCCAATCCTATGTTTGGGATCGTATTAAATAAAACCTTGTTTGGTGGACAATGGATTTGTAATCACCGGACCAGATTTATAACTGATGTTGGTCACTTGCACGTGTATACAAAATGGATAAACCACATGCATTATTGTGGGGCCAAAAAATGTAGCAGATTTCAAAATCCACCAAAAGCCTCGCATGGGACGAAATGCAATTCTATTCCACCTAGTCCCATTCTTTCGTGTCTCCAAACATCCCATAGAACTTATGCAGAACCAAATGCAATTCCATCCCACTTAATTCCTCTTAAGCCCATGTACCAAACAGACCTAAAGCCTACAATTAGGACAAGTGAAGCAGAAGCGGATTCCTTGGTGGTAGGTACTGTGGAGCCCACCATGATGTATGTGTTTTATATCCATGCCATTCATCTGTTTTGCCAGCTCCTAACCCCCACTATTCTCTAGATCTGGCTCTATGGCCCAGTGGTAAACAGGCTTTGTTTCATCAGTGAGGTCATGGGATGAGTGCCCCTATGGTGTGGAACCCACAATTTTAAGATAAAGTAAAATGAATGGGGAGAAAATTTCAAAGGCCAAGTTGGCCACAAATGTAGATACACATATCAGCAACGTAGGCATTTGATAGACTACTAGGCCATAAAGATCCTAAATTCTGAATATAAAAAGCCACTGTAATTATGGGATATTTCAATTAGTAGAATCTTTTTATTAATGTTGGAAAGATATTGTTTTCTTTGAGCATGAGTTTTTAATTGTTTATGAAACCGAACTAATTTTAGAAATTGATTTTCATTAATTATGGGCCTACTTTAATGAGTAGAAGCTTCTTTTTTTTTTTTTTTTTTTTTTAAAATTTTTTTTTTTTAATGTTGAGAAGATATTGTTTTCTTGGCATTTGAGTTTTTCATTATTTATGGAAACAAAAGCAATTGTGGAAATTGATTTTCATTTTCAGGATTTTTCTAAAAGAATAATGATTTCCATTTCCTAAAAACAACACAATGAGATTTCACATTTTTTAGTAGAGACTTCTTACTTCTTTTTACAGAAAACAGTGGTGTTAGTGGTGATTGAACACCAACCATTAAAAACTTCCTAGGGCCCACAATAATGCCCACTGTAAGCTTTCCTTTCCATCCAACCTGTTGATAAGGAAAATAGACCAGGATAAAGGGAAAATATAAAGATCAACTTGATCCAAAACTTTTGTGGCCCACAAAAAGCCTTTAACGGTCACTCACCACTTTTTCCAGTGGTGTAGTCCACCTGAGATTTGGATCCACTTAAGTTTTGGGATCACAATCTAAAACGACGTGCGAAAACGGGTGGACGGCGTGGATAGATTTTCATGCCTACTTTTTCTGAACAAGAAAACTTACCCTGGTTGCCACCCAACAAAAAAATACAGATATTCATGGAAACCAATTTCCCTTCTAAGATTTTCAACCTTCTGAGTTCTGACCTATCTCTACAGACTGTTAATTGGGTTCTCAATTCAGACAGCTGGGTCTGGGGCCCACTTGTCTGTTATCCAGACCATCATTCTTCTGGGCCCCACAGACATTCCTACCGCTGAGGTTTTTGTCCCCTTCAAGTAGGAGGTTTGAAAGAGAAATCCAACACGGGTCCACAGGTTCAATGCAAAAGCGCCCACAGTCTTTCATTCTGGAAGAGCTTTGAGTCATGGTCCACGGTTCGACTCGTCAAACAAATGGTCCAGATTTCTACGTCATGGGCCCCACTTCTTGTAGCTGAAAATTGAAAGGTCAGGATTATCCTATTAAGGGAATTACTTGAGCATGAGCCATCCGAGGTGTGACCCAGCAAGCACGCCGTTGATTTATGGCTCCTTCAGCTGGAAGCTTCTGTTTGGCCCAACGAATTATGGAACGGAATTGTCCATGACACTTGTTCGTGGAATACCAACCGATGGTTTGTGTGTGGTGCTTTTTTTCTAGCACGTGGCATACTTGAATGGGTGGAGAGCAGGTTGTAAGAGGCCACCAATCAAGGCATGCCACGTACTCAATAAGTTTGATACAGAATTCAAGCAGGCCACAACGCTCGAAGATTTTAGACTCAATTTTAAGTTGTTCCCGTTGGTGTAGCCCATCTGTGTCTTTTACTGAGCTGATTTTTTTGTATGTACGGTGAGGATGAGGGCTATTATGTGATGGACGGTGGATTTCTCATATACAGCATGGTGGGCCCCAAAGAGCCTGCGTAAAACAGGTGCTGCGTGGATTCCTACCCGCCAAAATGCGCATGTGGCAGGTAAATTTTCGATGGGACATGCCCGATTTGCCATCAATCAAATCGTCCTCACCATACGATTTGACCTCCATCAAATGTGGATGATTTGCTTTAACTGTTTATCCTCATCCAATGGCTAGGATTATCTGACAGGGGGCGTAGCAGGGGACATGCCGTATCATGAAGGGACTCATGCAGAACCGGGTTTTCAAAAGGTGCGTCCCGCCCACTCGACTGGTGAAGCGGATTGCGTCCTTCGTCGCGTCCGTGCTGAGCCGTAGAGGGGTCCACCGTGATGTATCTGTTTATCCACGCCGTCCATTCCTTTTCTATTACCATTTTAAGCCATTAGACTGAGAAAGAGGCAGATCCAACGCGTAGCTCGACCACACCAAAGATGACTCTTGCATAAGCTCACTATTTGCTGTGGACGGTGGGCCACTGCTCATTTTCAATTGTAATAGGTAGGGCCCATAACTCTCGGGCCGTTATATCTCTTCTTAATCTTATCGTGGTAGGCAACAGTCTTACCAAGGAGCTATTTGAAACGTAGTCCATCCACGGTGGGACCCAACGACTGTGGTGCAGATTGCCGAAAGGATAGCCTGCGTATATCCTGCGCCGCCCCTATAAATAGAAGTCGGAATGATTTAGAGGTGAGCACGAGCCGAGTTTAGCCCTGTTCGAGCTAGGCTCATTCAATGGCCACCCTAGCCGGCTCAACTTGGCCTTCAGGTTGGACCAAAATGTTCCAGCTAGCTCGACCAAGCTTTCAAGCGAGAGCCCCAATTCGAGCCTAATAGGACAGCTCAAAAGTTGCCAAGCTTAAAGTTGTTTAAAATTGGGCCCAAAGGCAGCCCAAAGCCCATTGACACCTTCAATTATTTTTATAAAGAGTTTTATGTCTCTTTCTTTGTTAACTTCCAATGTGGGATTAAAAGATATATATTTTTAGCTTTTTACAAGTGAGTCAGTTTAGCTGAACTGGGCTTCAATCAAGCTAAACTTTGAGCTGAGCTGAATTGAGCTTGAATTAACTCGAGCTTGGCTTGAAAATCATTTTGAATTTGGAAAAATTGCTGAACTTGGTTTGAATCTAGCCTTTAAATTGAACTAATTCAAGCCAAGTAAAGCGAGCTAATTACGCTGGCTTGGCTCGTGCTCAACTCTAGTCCTCATCAAGACCATCAACAGAGACATAATTTAGCTGATGACTCAAACACCATTAGCTAACTAGTGTCAAAGCTCTGCATGCTCCACCATGATTTATGTTTTTTTATCCAAGTCGTCCATCCATTTTTCCGGCTATTTTAGAGTGTGGTCCAAAAAAACAAGGCGAATGAAAATATCAGGTGGATCACACCACAAGAAAACACTGATGGTTGGACGCCCACCCTTACAAACTTCCTAAGGCCCACTTTAATGTTTATTTGCCACCAAACATGTTGATAACGTCACAGGGAAAAACAAAAATATCAGGTTGATCGAAAACTTCTATGGCCCTCAAAAAGTTTTCAACGGTAGCCATTCAATCCCACTGTTTCTTATGGTGTGGTACATCTAAGATTTGGATCTGCCTCATTTTCAAACTCGTGCCATAAAATGATCTGAAAAAAATGAATGGACGGCGTGGATAAAACAAATACATTATGGTGGGCCGCACAGAGCTTTGACTCGAGCTAGCTGGCTTGGGGTCGGCGCGGATTAAACACACGGATCACGGTAGTTTGGTCAAAACGAGTGCCACCGAGCAATTCCATCACCAATCCTTCTCGTTTTCATTCCACACGAAAGCTCTATATAAAGATGGTTCTGGGAAAGAAGAGTTTGATGGTGCAATACATCGAATCGGACGCGGTGAAATATACGTCGCTTCCTCTTCTCCCCAATCCAATCTCCCTCTGAAAAATCCCCTCATTTCCCACCATAAAATCCCCTTTCAAGAACCCAATCATTGTACAAAACTGCAGAAGAAATCAGGGAAATGCTATCGAAGAGCTTCAAGGCAGGGAAATGGTAAGAACCACCCTAGATCTTCTTCTCTTCAGATTCTCAAAGTAACTGCAATAGAGCGTCAGATCCCATCATTTGTAACCGATTATTAGTCGATTTTCTAGTTTTTTTTTTTTTTTTTTTTTTTTTTTTTTTTTTTGGCTATTTCTGGGATTTGATTTGATGTAATTATCCTGTTATGATTTTGTAATCATAGAGACTGAACTTGGACTCTTTTTTTCCCCCCTTTGTTTTGCAGCAAGACGTCATTGAAACTGGCGATTGCTCGTATAAAGCTTCTAAAGAACAAAAGGGAAGCACAGTTGAAACAGATGAAGAGGGATTTGGCTCACCTTCTTGAGTCAGGGCAGGAGAAGACTGCAATGATTCGGGTCTGTTTCTAATATCGACCTTCGAAGTCGAAAATTTATGTCTGTTATGGTTGAATTGAGTGTTCATGGTTTTAAATTCAGATGAAATTCTAAGAATTCCGTTTCTAAAATTTTTATTTGTGTTTTTTTTTTTTTTTTTTTTAATGTTTCAATTGATTTGTAGTTTTTAGGCATCAGATTTTCTTTCTTTATAGTTTCTTAGATGTAAGAATGCATGGTTCATGGATTATACTTGGTGTGTTCATATTTTGTGATTCTAACATGAGGAAACAGGAAACTGCAATGGTTGGCTGCGTAAAAACATCGTTTTCCTGTTCAGCAGAGATAAACTGTACTGGCAGAGCACCATCAGGAATGGTTCATGCCCCAAGTCTCCCTATAAGAAATTGTTCTGGTGGGCTATATCATGAATGAGTTCTTTTTTTTTTTTTTTTTTCCGTCTTTCTGAAAATTGATATTATGAACAAGCCATGCGTCGGAAGTCTTGCAATCAGAAACTCAGTCTTATGATTGGTATTCTTTTGACTGTTGAAAGTGGTCTATTGGCTAAACTGTCGGATTTTCCGGGTTACCAGGCAGTTAATAACACGTGACAAGGGCCATTTTTTGCAGCATTGCCCACTCATAATGGGGCCCAACATATAATTGTTTGGGTTCATGAGAGGTGGGAGTGACACATACTGTTATTGGGCCAAAGAAGTAAAAACAGTGTATGGTTTTGCAAAGCATCATAATGGTGTGCTATAATGACAGCACTGAAGAAAGTATAGCGGCTTTATAACTAGATGCATAGAATTACATTGAAACAATTTAACAAGAACCCAAATTCTCATATGGTGACTGGACTAAAAGAGAGAACCACAAAGGAAACTACTTACCCAAAAGACTCTGCTTTACTTTATGGCTTGCATGCCTTTTTATACGACTCAGTATATAGGAAACCATATGGTATTCAAACTTTCTAATTGGTGTTCTTAGTATATAGGAAACCATATCGGATTCAAACTCTTTCTAATTGGCGGCCTCATTAATAGAAATCCCAATCATACTCTCCTACTATTAACAATCTGGACTTTCTTATAAAACAGGAAAAACAACCAGATCTTGAACTTCAAGGCCAACTCTACTTCTTTGTAGAATGTACAACTGCGTAAATGAAACTGTTATGAATTTGATCCAAATTGACAATTGTACGCAATTGTACTGTGCTAATTAATCTAGGCTTACTGTAGCATGCCACTGTAGCTGAAATGCATCAAACCTAAATTCCAATAGAATGGAAGAAGAGTTATATTAATTAATGCTAATGTCCAAGACTAATATGGACAATAAATATGCTACAATCATGGCTTTGAATATTGGTTACTATGCAGTCGTATTGGCCGTTTTGGTCACTGATGTAGAACAAGGATCAACTGGTGTAGTACATCATGTACTTTCCTATCTCACATGGACCGAAAATGACCCAAAGAAAAGTTTGCAGAATTCAACATATCTCGGTCGACTGACTGTCTGATATTGGTTGCCTAAAATTCATTCAGACCCCAAGTTTGGTTGCTGGACATTTTGGAGCTTGTTCGGTTGATCGCCGAAAGCTCGGGTCGGTCGCCTGACCATGATTGACGGATGACGGAAGTTTGCGTGTTTTCTATATTTCTTTCCTATTTTGTTTAGGACTCTTTTAATTACGTTCTAAGGTTTTGTTTAAGCTATATAAGCTCTCTTAAACTCGATTCTATTTATTAAGCTATCTCATTATTCAATAAAATTTCAGACTTTTGTCTCTTTTCTTCTTGTGGATTCAAAAAAAGCCCTTGTGAATTCGAGGTAGTTATCCTTTGAGGAAGACGGTGATCGACCTCATCATGTCCTTCCCTGCGTCAAGTGGTATTAGAGTGAGGACTTCCCCTCGGGATGGTGTCTCTTAACAAAGGTTTGGGCAGCAATCCCATGGACGGTGCTCCTTAGAATTATCAATTAACGGCAATGACTTGCGGGTTGTTCTAGCGGGAGAATTGGCAGGCCATGCAAGGGCTGCAGTGCTTCTTTCGACCGTAAAGCAGAGGTCGTAGGGCAACTCTGTGTTCGTGGCGATGATCCGCCTCCGGTGGATACGGGAATTCGCAGTCATGCTATTCGCAATGCGATGCCAATGGTGAATCTTAGAATCACACCTGTTTATGGTGGTGATCGGGTAAATTGGACGGACAGAGATTTCAGGATGAACGTCAATCTTCGAAGCTTCAACGACCAAATCCACATCGAGGATTGGTTGCTTGAAGTCGAGCGTTTCTTCGACTACATGGAAGTCCCTGAAGAAAAGAAAGTAAAACTAATGGCTTACAAGTTGAAGGGTGGCGCTTTGACTTGGCGGGAACTACTTCAGCGTGAGCGAACACGACAGATGAAGGCGTCAATCCGCATGTGGTAGCAGATGAAGCACCGACTACTGGCACGATTTCTGTACGACGATGATGATCAGGATGCCAGATTCATCAGTGGCGAACGTTTGGCCCTGGTGAAAATGAAAAATCAACCTAACACTTCAAAAGTGGAGGGGTAGTCTCCTGTAATGGTCCAAGGTGTCGTCAAAGAGTCAGATGGGACAAGTGATGTCAATGACTTAAAAGAGGAGCAAGAAGTACAACCCACCACCATCTTAGAGATTGTTTAAAATTCTGAGGTGTAGGAGATCAATACCTTAATCATGGAGGACAAGGAGGAAGAATCTGAAAACATCCTAGAAGTTATGGAGCCAGTTTTGCAGGAGTCCATGAACGTTCTGGAAGATGTCAAGCCAGCGTTGCAGGAATTCGAGGCGATTGTGCTCGCCAAAACTCCTGATGACTTGTCCCCTATGCAGGAGATTGGTCTTTCTCAGGTTGAGCCTGTCTTCAACATCACGAAGAATCTATTTGCCGACCAATCACAACCTGAAAAGAAATCAGAGACTTTTATTGTCGTGTACTAGGAAGAGGCCAAGAACACGTCTTGTAAACCAAGCTTGGTGAGGGACTCGAATGTGTATTGCAAGTCAAGTCCGTTGAAGACCTCAAACGCGCATTGTGGATCAAGTTCGAAGAGAAACTTGAGGACGATTTTTTTTCAAGTGGAAGGGACTGATGTAGAACAAGGATCACCTGGTGTAGGACGAGGATCATGCACTTTCCTATCTCACATGGACCAGAAATGACTCAAAGAAAAGTCGGTAGAATTCAACATATCTCGGTCAACTGATTGTGATTGCTCGAAATTTGTTCGGATTGTAATCTGGTTGCTGGACATTTTGGAGCTTGTTTGGTTGATTGACTAGACTCCTTCGCCTGAAAGCTCGGGTCGGTCGTTCGACCACGATCGAGAGATGATGGAAGTTTGCGCGTTTTCTAGATTTCTTTCCTATTTTGTTTATGACTCTCTTAATTACATTCTAGGGTTTTGTTTAAGCTATATAAGCTCTCGTAAATTCAATGTTATTCATTAAGCCATCCTATTATTTAATAAAATTTCAGACTTTTGTCTCTTTTCTTCTCATGTATTCGAGAAAAGCCCTTGTGGATTCAAGGAAGTTATCCTTTGAGGAAGACGGTGATCGACCTCATCGCGTCCTTCCTTACATCAGTCACCATGCAATTTGGGTGTGAAGCAATTCATTTAAGAGAAGGGGCATGTATTGGTCCACATTGGCTGGTATGTGGGCATTATTGGTTGATACAGGTTGACATGGCCATAAAAGCCCCCTTTCTATTGTTTTCATTTTTTTTTTCTTATTCTCCTACTTCTTTACTTGAACCATGGAGGAAGCTCTGTCTCTAGCAATGTTGGGAAAGAAAGGTCTAGCATTAGAGGAGGAGCGAGCGACGATAGCTCCAGCTTGGGACAGATCAAGAAGAACATATCCTGAACATATAGGTGCAGGGTCCAGTACGACGACGACTTCGGGGGGGGGGGATGGATGATGAAGCAAGCAGTTGGGGACGAGGAAGGTACCTGGTTGACAGTGGGTAGGAAACAAGGTGTCCCATAACGGTAACGGTGGCCGTAATGGCCACCATCGTTACCGTTACGATACGGGCCGTAACGGCCGTTACGGACCTCGTATCGGCCGATACGGTCCTTTTTAATTTTTTGAAAAAAAAACTGTTATCAGACCGTTATGGTCCGATACGGGGCCGTTACGACCGTTTTGACCCCGTAACGTGTAATGGTCATGACCGTTTCCGTTACGTATCGGCCGATACCATGGTAGGAAACTATCGCACAAGGACAAAAGGGTAGGGAGGCAAATGAAATTAGATGAATATCCGATACTTTATGTTGCGGGATTCTCTGAAGGGTGGATGCCGATAAACTTCGAGCGTGCCTTCGAAAGGTCATGATTCCCAGAGATAGAATCTTTGTGGCATATTGGGAATTTGCCTTTGTTCGCATGAGTTTGGAAGAAGAGTTAACTCGAGTGGTGAAGTTACTGCACGGTGAAGGTTTTGGTGGTAAGAAACTATTAGTCCAGTGAGCTTGTTTTGGACCGAGCTAAAGAACAAGGAGATTAGAAATGGAATCCACAAAATATCAAAAGAAGCTCCACTTAGGAGAGATGCCAGGGAGAATAGGGAATCTTTGCTTTCTCATGGGGTCTCCGAGTGCTATCGGGGGGACGATATCAAGTCCTTTAGAGATGTAGTTACTAGGGGCAAAGGGAAGCAGGAAGCAGTAAAAGGGGCAGATGATAGGTTTGATGATACAGAGAGAATGTCGAAGGGAAAGTGTGAAGAGAAGGGGAAGTGGGTGTAATTAGAGAACTACAAAGGGTCGTTGGCGGTTCAGGTTTGTTCGGAGGTGTTGAATCAAGCGCGTGGCAACTTGCAACACTCTTTAGTGGCAGAGGCAAAGAACAATACTCCTCTCTCGCAAATTAAGCTATGGTTTGAGGAGTGTTGTAGTAAGACTCCGGAGGATTTCTTGATTTACCCCATTGTACTTACTGAGGTCTGGATCTCCTTCCAATCGGAGGTTGATTTGGATAATATTATAGCAGTCTACGCAAAGTGCGTCGTCGACCTGCTTACCAGACTATGCAAATGGGAGGATTTCTCCTATTTTGCATCGGAAGAGGTGTGGTATTTGATTTGGGGGATCCCCTTGGAGTTTTGGTTCTCGGACTTTTCCTTAGCAGTCAGATTATATGGGGGAGGTGGTTGTTGTTGACTCGAAGATGGAGAAAGAAGAAGAGCTGGGAGTTGCTAGAATCCGAGTACGAAGGAAGAAGGCTAGTGGGGCTCTTGCTTGCATCTTTGTTACGATTGGGGAGGACCAGATGGATCTTTGGGTTTAAAAAGATGTGGAGGGGGCTCAGACGATGCGATAGAGTGACATTTGGAGGCGGCGTGAGGAAGCCACGGGGAGAATAATAATGGAGGTGGACGAAACGATGTTGAAGGAGCACAACCTGCGAACTTTGCCGGAGTACAACATCTCAAGGGGGCTGTGTCATGCTATAAGAGGAGGAAAATGGGTAGGTGGGAAAGGATCAAATAACGATCCCTCATTAATTGCTCGGTGTTCTACAGGAGCAGCGAAGGACCCTCCCGATCCTTCGATCCTAAAAAAGGAGAGAGTTTCTGGCGATCTCCTTGCTTCAGATTATGGCCTTGGATGCCTTGGATCCATAAATGCTCCATGGACGAGGACGTGTATGATTTCTTCCTCTTTGTCAGGTCTAGAGGGGCCCATTGGCAGTAGGAGCTCCAAGTACTGAAACTTAAGAAATCATCCAATGGTTAGAGAACTTCTCAGTCTTTGAATATTCTATCAATTATGATTCCACAGGCAAAGTTGGTGGAGGAAAGGGGGGCAAGATCAGGTAAAGCATGTCTTTAATGATTTTTTGTTTGTTTTTGTTTTTGTTTTTTTTTTATTAAATCTTGGAATGCGCGAGGTTTGGGTGCAAGTTCAAAAGGGCTCAGGTTAGAAAAATCTACAAGAAAACGAAGACTGATTTAATTGCGATTCAAGAATTTAAGCTGCAGTTAATCGATAGAGATATGTTAGACTCTATCTGGGGGGTTAAACAAAAAGCATGGGTTGTGGTAGATGCGTTTGGTGCTGGGTTGTGGTAGACGCGTTTGGTGCTGCGTTTGGTCCAAGGGGCAATGCAAGTCTCTCAAGCTTGGACAAATTTTTAGTTTCTGTAGATTGGCTTGACAAATATCATTTGGTAAGTCAATGTGGACTGTCGAGAATCGTTTCGGACCATCGTCCCATTCTCTTGGAGGTGTCTGAAGAGAACTAGGGTCCAGGTCCAAAGCCCCTCAGATTTGATTGAGGCATCTTAATTGGTGATAGATGGTTTCTACCAGCTAGTTTCAGATTGGTGGTTGTCTTTTTTGGTTGAAGGATTTGCTGGGTTCAGATTGCATAGAAAATTGAAACTTCTGAAAGAGAAAATCAAGGGGTGGAAAAAGGATGTGCTTGGCACTCGAGAGGTGGAGTTCAATAGAATGTCGGAAGATTCATGATCTAGATATGTTGGAGCAGAGTGGTGGTATGTCATCAAAGGACAGAGAAAAAAAGGCTACTTTATGCCTATCTTTAGTTGCTCACTCTAAGGAAGAGGAGATCAAATGGTGTTAGAGATCAAGAGCGGTGTGGCTAAAAGAAGGGGACAAGAACATTCAATTCTTTTATAGTGCTGGGCATGGTTCTGAAAATCGGTATCATATCAGCCAATATGGGCGTATTACGTTCATATCGGATCGATACGATACGCAATACGGTGCTGTATCAGCAGCATCGGAATCGGTTGGACCGTATCGGCCTGTATTGGCTGATACAGCCCATATCGGTGCTGATACAGGCCGATACGCCCACAAAACCCCAAATTTGATTTTTTTTTTTTGAAAAATTCACTCATGTCTCTTTTTCTTCTTTTTCATTTAAACCATGGAAGAATTTTAAAAACTCATTTTAGGCTTGATCTAGACCTATTTTGGGATCAAAACAAATGATTTGAATGAGATTTGACAAATCGAAGCGAAGTGGACCATTATGGGAAAAATCAGAAAGAAGGGTAAAGAGGTCCTCGCTTTATAGAGCTTCAAGTATTCGGCAGGCAGTTGTAGCAAAAGAACATCTGGTTTGCTCTTTTGTTAATGGATGTCGCATTCGGTTCTGGGTTGATATTTGGTGTGGGAGTAACGTCCTTCAGGGTTTTTTCCTGGAATTGTTGGTCTTGCTCTCGACTACTTCATTTCGGTGGCGAATTGGTTTATTGTCAGTGGTAGGCAAGTAGTTTGGAATCCTCCTTGCCTTAGAAATTTGACGGATGACGAGATTTTTGGACTTAACGGGTTGTCGAATGACCTCAAAGATATCAACCCTTCACATAACGATAGCAACTCCCTTGTATGGTTGGCGCATAAGTCCGGCAATTTCTCTATCTGGTTGCTTAATGGGTTGATTCGATTTTATCGGCGCCTCACTCTTCTTCTCCCCGGCACCCTTATCAACATTGGTTCTATGGAGCCCCTCTGTGTGTGGCGGCTTTTGTTTGGCTTGTGAGCCGGAAAAAGGTTCTCACTATTGATATCCTTCAGAGGAGATTGCTAGTTCTTCCCAACATTTGCCTAATGTGCATGGACAATGCTGAGTCCATCCATCATCTCTTTCTCCATTGCCCATTTGCGAGGAAAGTGTGGGATCACTTTTTGGGAGAGTTTCAATTCGCTTGGGCTATGTCGTGGTCTGTGGAAGGAAGATAGGTCATGAGAGAGAGAGAGAGAGAGAGAGAGAGAGAGAGAGAGAGAGAGAGAGAGAGAGAGAGATGTGGTTTGGATCAAAACATAGGAGTTGAATGGAATTTGATGAATCGAAGTGCAAGATTCTTTTTGTTTATATTTGTTGCCTAGAGCAGAATATCAAAACACAAGATTTGAGTGGAATTTGATTAATTGAAGTGCAAGATTCTTTTTGCTTGTACTTGTTGCTTAAAAGCATTGTCTTCTATGATCCTGGGAATCTTGAACCATGCTGCAAAGATTTTCAAGCTATCACGGTCAATGTCTGAAATTGATCTTTAATGTAATTAGTAGTTTGTAATGAGCCAATCTTTCATATGTATGAACACATAACATATAATACCTTTAACAGTCAATTATGTACATGATGATAGTGATTTTTTACATATTCTGATTCACGTTTTTCATTTGCTTTCACTGTAATGCTGTCAGACTAATTTGAGTTATAGGAATGCCAGAGGTGTGTTTGTAGTCAACTGTGCCCAAATTGAGGAAGTGATATTGTTTTCATTGGTCCTTTGCACATGTACATATGACCATTGACCAGTCATTTCTTTGCATTTCAGGTTGAACACGTAGTCCGGGAGGAGAAGACAATGGCAGCATATGATATTGTTGAACTTTATTGTGAACTCATTGTCGCGCGCTTGCCTATCATTGAGTCACAGAAGTATGTACTCCTCTATCATCATGGCATTATGCATTCCAATCTTGATATAAATATCATTTTCTAAGATCCATTGCACAGGTGGTCCAATTTTCATGGATTTGAATAGCAGAACCTGCTTGTTCCACATCTATTTTTTCATGTTTCACCTTTTTTTTTATATAAAAAAGGAAAAAAAAGAAAAAGAAAACACCATTGCTGCTTGTTAGGAAATCAAATTTTCCTCCAAAATGTACTGGAAGTTGTGTTTCTGAAAAAAAAGAAGAAGCAATTCTCTTAACATTTTTCTTGGTTGAATGATCTTGCAATTGATATACATGTCATATGCCACCTACAGTGGAGGGTTATTGGACATAGACTGATCGTCTGATCCCCAAAAAAAACCTTAAACCAAAGGTTCGGCTGCCACAATGAAGAAGACCAATTTGGTCTCTTTCTGCAGTTTTGTTACTCTTTCTTTCTAATTTCTAACAACAATTTCTCCTATTTTTCACTCTATCTTGAAGAAGCTTCAAGATGAACATGTGTTTTTGCTTTGAAGTTATTCAATTGCTGCTCTGAATATTCTTTCAAGAAGAAAGAAAAAAAACTGCTTGGAATATGTGAAGTCGACATTGTAAGTTGTAGCCATGGGATGTGGTTACGGTGAGACAACTATTAACATTAACTTAGTCATCATGATGCCTGGTGACAGCCATAGGTTCCAGATCCATGTTGAAAGTTATCACCCTCAAACCATATTCCCACTTCACCAACCTTTTCGCAGGGGTAGGGTGAGTGCTGTTTAGAGTCTTTTAATCCTTTCTTGTTTTCTAAGATCAAGGACAGTGGGCTAAGATATTTCACTAGTGGTGGACACCCCACCATGTATAGGTTGTTCAGACCAGTTAGCCCACTTGATCCCAATGGAAGGTCTTGTCCTAGCCTTTGATTGTGGCAGGAGTGTTGCTAAGTTCCACCCTAGCCTAAACTCAGTCATGCCCTGGATCCAACTCTAACCCAATCCAAACTCCTACCTAAACCCATCTAAACCAACTTAGAGTCTCAGCAAATGAGCAAGAGGTAGGAGGAGTGGGAACTGATGAGCTTTGTCCTGTATGCCCACCCACCTGCCCACTCATCGAGTCATCGACACACACGTGTGTGTGCGTGCGTGCCAGGGGGTCCCTCTCTAGACGGTGGAAACTGGAAATCCCTTTTCTGCCAGCCAGACCATTAAAAAGATCGGTTTCTGAATCTTGGAAATGCTTTTTCCACCGCCTAGAAAGAGTAGAAATGTGTTGTAGAAGGAAGGGAAGAGAGAAGGGGGAGAGAGAGAGAGATGGCTAGTGCAACAACTCGTGTTGTGTTTGTTGTTTGTCAAATGACTAATTCACACATGCATATAAACTTTGAAGGAAAGATACAATGCTCCACAGGAGTACACAAATGTTCGAAATATCGGTATTGCACCATTTATATACGTATTGGATATCGCATGGGATATATCGTTTGTACCGGGTAATTTATCGCACTTTTGGGGAAACATGGGGAAACATTGGGTTATTGATTGAATTTTTCAATGGAACTTCAGAGATTGTTAATTTATACCTTAATACACACTTATAAATCATAAAATCTCAAAAAATAAGTGCACATAATAGGTTTCCTTTGTAAAAGGTCCTAAATTATGCGCTAGTTGACTGAACTAATGCAAGTATATTAAAATTGAATGCATAATATTTATAAATGTATCTAGGCATGTATGAAAACACAATTAATTCATTCAAAAGCAAGAGAAAGAATTTGAAATTGTAAAACATACCCATCAATAATGTGAACGGCTATGGCTTAGACCCACATAGTGTTGGACCCACCGTGAATGTATTTGGTTTATCCACGCCGTCCTTCCGTTTTTCTAGTTCATTTTAGGGGTTGAGTCCAAAACTAAAGCGTATCTAAAGCTCAAGTGGACCACATCACAGGAAATAGTGAGAATAATGATTTCCACCATTGAAACCTTCCTAGGGCCTACAGTGATGTTTATTTTTCATCCAACCTGTTCATAAGATCACACATACATGGATGAATGGAAAACACAAATATCAACTTGATCCAAAACTTCTGTGACCACCAAGAATATTTTACTGGTAGACATTCATGGTCGAGCCCAAGAAGGTTTCAACGGTAGGCAACTTTCCCTAGTTTTCCCTCTGGTATAGTTGCCTTGAGTTTTGGATCCACCTTATTTTTTAGTCTCATGTGCTAAAATGGTATGAAAAAATGGATGGACGGAGTGGATTTCTCACAAACATCACGGTGGGCCCCACCTAAGCATCCCAACGCAGGAACTTTCGCAAAAGGCTTTGCCAAGAAATCCACATCCCGGTCTCATACGACGCAGAACAAGCGACATGGCTGGGACCCTGACAGTAGAGCCCACCTCGATGCATGCATGGTATATCCACACCGTCCATCTGTTTTGCCACATGATTTTAGGGGTTGGTTCCAAAAATGATGCAAATGCAAGGTGGTCGTGGACCACTCCACCCGAAATAGTGGTTATTGATCATTAAAAACCTTTTCTTGGCCACAAAATTTTTGTATCAAGATGATGTTTGTTTTTTTCCTTTCATCCAAGTCTTTGTAAACTTATCAATAGGTTGGATGGTCAATAACCATTACGGTGGACCCTAGGAAGTTTTTAATGGTGGGAGATCAATGACCACTGTTTTCTTATAGTGGGTCCACTTGAAACTTGTATCCGCTTCATTTTTGGGACCATGCTATAAAATAAGCAGTTCAAGCATATGGACGGCATGGATATGCAGTAAATACAGATAGGTGAGCCCCAAAGAGTTTACTCATGTGCGCAATCCACTTCCCCAAAGAGTTTACTCACGTGCGCAATCCACTTCCTGTGGTGTGGTCCACTTGAGCCTTATATCTGACTACTTTTTGGTCTCATGCCCTAAAGTGACCTATCAAAATGGATGGACGGTGTGGATAAAACACATACGTCATGGTGGTCCCTACAGAGCCCCGACAGGACCGTCTATCTCGAGCTAACTCGATCCGTGCCAATAAAAATGGTTCATAAGCCATTTTCAGATGCCAAAGAGGGTTTCGGCCTTCTGGAACCCAAAAACCCTCCCAAATCTCCGGATTTCTCTGGATTTTTTCAGAGCGCGATACCAAAATCAGTTGTGTTTCGATTGGGTTAGCTCAAGACGGACTCGGAGATTTTGTTTTCACTCACCTACGAACAGCGCAACGCTTCGATTCGAATGGCCTACCAAATGAAGCTTCCACGGCAATCTCTTCTAAAAGTACCAAATCCACCTTGTTGAAAGTTTTTCTCTCTCTTTTTTTTATTTTATTTTCGATTTTTTCGGATATTTACGCTGTCCAGAGTCTCCCAACATCTTGGCTCTTTTATCGACGAATTTGGTAGTTGGCTACAGTAGCCCCCTGACAGGTAGGTGCTGTACAACGAAATATCGAGAAAAAAATCCCGATAAAAATGATAATATCGTTGATATCGCACGACATTTAGCGATATCGAACGATATTTAACGATATTATGTGATATATCGATCGATACCAAGTATTCCATGATTTTTGTTTTTTTTATTTCTTAGTCTCTTCCAAAGGGTTTTGTATCGTTGGACCGTGATACCGATAATATCGGCCGATAGTATTGATATTATGAACACTGGGAGTACATGACATACATATACACACAAAAACAAAATTACATGTATTTCCACACTCCCCCTCAAGTTGGAGCATGGATTCATGCCCAACTTGGAATACATACAAAGAAGATGATTATGAGCATGGACTGTTGCTCTCCCTTAAACACAACATGACAGGATATGAGACCTTCAATTGGTGGTTGTCTGTAGAATGTAGCTTAAACTCTCTTCATTCATTGAATTTTCTCTTCAACAGTAGGCCATAACCAAATTCGACAATCATTGAGTCACTAACCTGTCATCCACATGCAAAATTCTCTCACAAACATGTGCAACTTGCACAATAAATGAGTGAACTATACTCACAACACTTGAGAGAATACACACACACTAGCATGTGGAGATATGTGTGTCACAACTAACAACAAGGGCCTGGTAAAGCAAGAGATGATGAATTGAAAAGAAAAGATCCACTACTTGTAAAAATCCCCCATGTCAAGATGAAAACATTAGTTGCAATCACCATTAATATCATTCAACATTGCATTCTGCAGCTCCATAACATCAGAAAATGAAGGAATAAAGAAATCCTAGCAAAACCCAAAAAAAAAGGGCCAACGCACCCACTTCTCACAAAAGACGTCATAGCACACCCAAATCTCTACGAACCTTCACGATTCTTGTTTCTGGCAATTGCTCTTGATCAACCGCACCCACCCCATGTGGAGATTCTGTCAAACAATCCTCCAGAAAGACAGGATAGCAAGAAACCTGAAATTTGGACTTATTCTGATTTTTCTCTATTTTCGCTGAAACATCACAAAAAACTTCTCCAAAACATGCAGAAAAATGACCATTATTTTGCCAAAATCAAGATCTATCATATTTCATATTTTTCTACTCCGAAAAGATTAATTGGCCGTACATTGCTGACGTCACCCATACATACGAATGATGTCAGAAATGGGCCCCCACTATCGTAGGCTATGATAAGGTCCTAACTATCGTAGTCTTTGATACCAAGTAGAAATGTGTTGTAGAAGGGAAGAGAGAAATGAGAGAGAGAGAGAGAGAGAGAGAGAGAGAGAGAGAGAGAGAGAGAGAGAGAGATGGCTAGGGAAACAACTTGTGTTGTGTTTGTTGTTAGTCAAATGACTAACTCACACACATATATTAACTTTGAAGGACAGATACAATGCTCCATAGGAGTGCACGGCATACACTCACACAAACAAAATCACATGTATTTCCACAGAAAGCCCTTGCATACTTATCTTTCTCTTCTGGCTTCAATTTCTCCCTTGCCGTACGCCCAGCATCAAAGATCTCCCATTCCATTGTGTAGCCTGTTGAGTAAGCTTTCCAAAAAGCACCAAGATCCGAAGAAGCACAAGTACAATTAGCTCTCTTTGTTCTATACACGGAGGTTCAGGAATCTACTGCATAATGGTGTCACCTGATGGAACACTTGGATTTCGAACAATTGTGCCGTGTTGGCTAGGGCTACTAGCAATGGGTCAGGTCGGCCCATGCCATGGGTCAGCTGACCCAACCCACATATTTTGATAGGTTTTGGTCACAATGTGTCATTATCGTGTTTGGACTAGAAACTGAGACTCCTTAAGTAAATCGGTCTGGCTCATGCTAATCCCAAGCCGACCAACTCACTGACAAGATGCTTATAAATAATAAAAGTAAGCTTTAATCCCTAAACCTCTTAAATAGTATTAATGGGCCGGAAAATAAGGTCACTTAAACAGGTTGAGATGACGGGGCTAGAGCTTAATTATTGTGTTGGGCTGGGCTATGGGCTTAAATTCTAGACCCATTTTGTAAATAGGTTGGGCTCTGGTTGCAGTTCATGGGGTATGGATGGGATTGGGTTTGAATTTTTGGCCCTTTTGGTTATGGGTCAGGCTTTGGTTTGACTTCTTGGCTCGTTTAGTAAACGGGGTCAGGATTGTGTTCCCTACCTGACCTGAACCCTAGCCATTTCCACCCCTAAGGCTGTGCAGGTGATGTAATATAGAGGGGCAAGTCTATACAGGCTACATGATTTTGAATTAGCAAAAATCCAATTGCAATATTAACAATCAAATATAGAACCTGGTACATGGAGCTTAAATTTACAAGGGTATTTCAAGCCTTGCTTGTTATGCTTTTTTTTTTTTTTTTTTTTTTTTTTTTTTTTTTTTTTTTTTTCTTTTGGGAAATGAATCTCCTCTATGAACATTTTATGGTCTTGCCTTCAACCTTTAATTATTATATAAAATAATTTTTATGCAAATAAATTAGTTGAATCTGGAGATCTTCATTTATTGAGTACCATCTCATGTATCTTCTCAGGATCTGCCCAATTGATTTGAAGGAAGCGATAGCTAGTGTAATTTTTGCATCCCCAAGGTGTGCAGACATACCAGAACTCCAGGATGTTCGCAAGCATTTCACTGCAAAATATGGGAAAGAGTTCATCACTGCTGCTCTTGAATTACGACCTGATTGTGGAGTAAATCGGACTGTAAGTTCACAAGTTTTGTTGCAATATGTTTTAAGATTTACACTAATCTTTTTTTTTTTTTGTCGTATCATTTACTTTTTGTGGTTTTTCATCATAATAATTCTCCAGATCATTGAGAAGTTATCTGCAAAGACACCTGATGGTGAGACAAAAATTAAGATCTTAACTGAAGTTGCTCAAGAACACAATGTCAACTGGGATAGGGAGGCACTTGAAGAGCAAGTTCTCAAGCCTTCTGAGGATTTACTGGTAAAGCTTATGAATTGCGATTTCAACTGTTTCTGCATCCTAACAAAATAATAGCACCTGAGCTCCTCCTCTGTGATTCGACAGAATGGACCCAGTAAATTTGTGAGTGCCAGTACGATGCATGTGGAATCTCATAATGTCCAATTCCAGCCTCCTGCTAGCCAAAAGCATGAGCCAGCTACAACATCAGTTGAGAATGACATTACCAGATCATCATTGAGTTCCACACCCCTTTCTTCCACAAGCACAAGCACTCCTGCTTCGATTCCTACTACTCGTCCTGAGCCGAGAGCCCCAGGTATGTACAAAAGCACAAAAGCTACACTGCATTGTCTTGTCGTGATCAGCTATTCCATTTTGGGCTCTACTTGCTGCATTTTTCTAAATCCTCAATCTATTGCTTACAGCATTGCATGGGTTTTTGTCTGTTTTATGCAGACAGAAGAGGTGAAGGAGCAGAACATAGACATCCATTTTACCTGGATGAGAATGCTTCTTTGAATAGGCAGAGCTGGAATATGGAATTCAAGGATGCAACTTCTGCCGCACAAGCTGCTGCAGAATCTGCAGAAAGGGCAAGTATAGCTGCTAGGGCTGCTGCAGAACTGTCCCGTGGAAATTTTACAAGGGAGTATACCACAGAATCACAAGGACCATCTTTTTACGGTCCCAGAGATGAGGGACACAGAAGAACTGGTTCGAAGTTGAAGGGTGAACATGTTGAGCATTCAGTTAGGATGGAAGATGATCTACCGAGTGGTTCCTATGGAAGATCATCGCGAACGGCGCCGAGTAAGCAGGAAAGCGAAATGGAAGATCATTGCCCATTGGGAGCAGCTGAAAGTGGATATCTTGGCCATGGAAGTGTGGAAAGGAGAGGTAGTCAGTCTGCATCTTCTCGTTCCAGTGTAACTTCCATTCATGAAGCGGCAGCCAGTCACCAAAAGGCAGACGAGTTTTCTCGAAACAGGTCGTCTCAGATAGAATCTATCAACCAGAATTGGCAGAGCAAAAATATTGAGAAGGGAGAATTTTTTAGGGAATCTAGTGTTAATAAACAACCTAGCCGATCTGCTTCCTCCCATTCCAGTATGGGTTCATTCGATGATGACATTTCTGTTGACAATCTTCAGGATGAAGGGTTTTCTCATAAAGGATTCACTGAGCTAGAATCTGTTAACCCGGGTCAACAGAGTAAGGAAACTGAGAAGGGTGACCCTCTTGGTATGGGAAGCCCCTGGAAAGAACCTGGAAGTTCTTCTTTCTCTCGTTCTAGTATGAGTCCTATCGATGATGATGCTATTTGGGTTACGAATGTTCATAAATATGTGGATGATGCTGAGCACTCCTCGGTCAGTATGGGACAAGGAAATGTTCAAATAGGTAGTGAGCAACCTGGTGTGTCTGATTATTGTGCTCCAGCTTTTGATGACTCAGCATCAGACAGTGACAGTCGTTTGGAATTAGAGAGCCACAGTGACAGACTTGAATATGACTCGCACTTTTTGCCCCAAGGAAGAAAGTCACCATCTCATGTCTCATCGAACACTGATCCTTGGAGCCCAAAGCAGACAGGAAGTGGATCCCTTCTGAAGGACAGCTCCAGCACACAACTGCATTTTGGGACAGAGCCCCACCCTTCTGCCACGTTTTCTGAAGGGATTGCAAAAACGACAGTTCAATCGCATTCTGACGACTTATTTCCTGCAACTTTTGATGACTCTGATGGCCCGGCTAGTGAGAATGAAGAGGAGGATGATTTTAAGCTCAGAGGACGAATGGCTCAAAATAATCATGGGTTGGCTGGTTCCTCACTTTATAAGAAAAATGAAGCAACAGGACCAAACAGAAAAACTCTGTCACATGCCTCTTCCGATGATTTTGAATTAGAAGAAGCTCGCTCTGAGATTAACCAAAAGGCGGAACTGAACATTGCTGCTGAATATCACCCATCTCCTGGAAAACGCACGAAATCCCCCAGGAAATATGATTCAGTCGGGGAACCATTTAACAACTCAATGGTTGAAGAGCAGCACCCAGTGCAATCTTTGAGATTTCCATCATCCAAGGAAGTCCAAACTCAGGAAAAGTTTGGTGCATCAATTTTGCCGGCTAGTTCTAAAGATTTGGAATTTTCAAATAACTTGAGCAATGAAAGTGAGAGTGGGTTGAACTTGGGAAGATTAAGGGGTGGTTTCAAAAACAAAGGTTACAGTCGGCCACCTTACATCAAGGGTCGTTCTGGTGATGATTCACTCCCATCCAAACAATCAACAATGGATGAGAAACACACCATTGTTGAGACACCAACCAATTTCCACACAGAGAAGGCCTCAGCAAGTTCTAGAGCTGACAATCACAAGCCGTACAACCAGAAACCGCGTACAGACATTCTCAAGGAATCAGCCTCATCTGCAAGAACCTTTTTTGATTCAGATAGTGATGATGCTGAGGAGACACAGCTGCACCAACCAGCTGGCAGCAGTGGCCATCGAGGTGGCATGCTTTCCCGCAGGACAAGGGATTCTCCAAGACAATCTGAAACAGCTAGTCCTTCAAGGCTGACGCGCAGGTCCGAGGTGTCCACTAGTTCTGATTTTGGTGCGGGAAGCAGGCTCTCTCCTCTTATTTCTTCTATGGCCAAACCTCTTTCTAAGCCTCAAATAAAGACATCAAGAGCCAATTCATCAACTGAGCAACCATCCAAGCAGCTTCCACAGAATGAAATTTCAGCGAGTAGGGAGAGTGTGAAAGCTTCTCAACCTACTTCAGCTGTTGAACAACCATCTAAGCTTGCCCTGAAGACTGTAATATCAGGGGGTAACGAAATTCCCAAGTCATCGAGTTTGACCGTGCGCTCAACATCAAGGGAGAGCTCGCAAAAGAGTGCTAGTCATGTTCACCCAAAGCTTCCGGACTATGATTCCTTGGCTGCACACTTGGAGTCACTCCGATCAGATCGACGTTCGGAATAGGTATTACATTCTTGATGTTTGCATTTTGGGGGGGGGGGGGGGGGGGGGGGGGGGGGGGATCATAACAAGATATTCAATGGGAGATTGAGAACCGTATGTTGATTTGTGCCATAGTTTGCCATTTGTTGAGTCACTGTGGTTGATACAAATTGTCACTTTGCATGTAGCTTTTTCGTATATTTAAATATGTTGAAGAGAGATGATGGTATAACAGGAATAAGGTAGAGCGCCAATGAGAGAGCAACATCTGTTGTCCTAAAATCAATTTCCACCCACAGAAAATAAAGAAGGAAAAACTATGAAAGTACTTTTAGATGCCAGCTTTCGCTTGGTCATGGAGGCACTTCGGTAGGATTTCTCATGTTTAAACACGATGTGACCATCTGATAGTTATTTGAGATTTGGTACCAATCTATAATTTTTTTTCTCCTGTTTTTTGTAATTATTTCATTTTGCATTATACTGTACCTATTTTAGTTACATCATGCTTGAATTAGTCACCGTGCACCTCTTTTGCCATTATTTTGTTCTTCTAAATTTGTTCGGTGGTCATGTAATCATGCTACCTTGATTAATTCGGATCGTTCGATCCAACGCCACCTTGATTGATTTGGACAGCGGTGATGAAATCAATTAACTGTTCTTCCCGGGATCGGCTTCAAAGTAGGCTCTTCTTTTCTTCCATCGCCTCACTAAATATGTGGATGGATTTCATGAAGAGAGGTGAACTTTGATGCTCTTGGAAAGGTGATGATTGATACACGGTTGTCTATCATGTTCTCGCTATGCAGTGCCTAATAAATGGTCCAGATTGGTTACACAGTGCCATGCCATGTGATTGTTGAAACAAGAGTTGGGTCTTTCTACCGCTCCCCACGTTCTTTTGGTCCTTTTCCTTGCCCTGTTAGAGCTTACAATTTGTTCCAAATCACTCCTAATACACACCTAACGGATGCAGTTCTTGGTCTCCATTGCATGTTACTAAACCATCTAAATCTACTTTTCCTCGTCTTATAACATATTGGTGTTACTCCTAAATTTTTCTGAATGCATTCATTTCTATTTCTTGTATTGCCACGTATCATCTCAACATCTTCATTTTCAGCTACACATATTATGAATATGTTGGTCCATAGCTGTCCAACATTATGTTCCATAAATCATAGCTGGTGTTATAGCGATCTTATAAATTTCCCTTTCATTTTTGAGTTCTTATAAATCACCCTTTCATTTTTGAGTGGTACACGACGATGATATAGAACTTGAAAGGCACCTCTCTGTCTTTGCTCTGCTTGAATTTTATGGGCAACATTCTTCTCAAATCTCTTAGGGCATTTGGATTATAAGTTAAGCTACTTATGCCTCAAGTAACTTATCTTGATTTTACTTATTAAACTTAAATGTTTAAAGGTAAGTTTGGATCATAAGTTACTTTGGATAAGATACTGCTTATCTTGGTTTCTACTTATTGGTAACCAACATACTAATCAACCAAAATGTAGAAAAACATGTTTGGTTCCAATATTATAAGCAATTATCCTCAAGCCTGGTCCCCCTCACTTCCACCATTCATCGTGTAGGGCCAACCTTTAATGTGGAGCATTTATTATGTGGGCCCCACCTTTGATATGTGCCCTCCATCATACGAGGCACACCTTGGATGTGGGCTATTCATCACTATGGCCTGACCTTTAATGTGCACCATTGATTATGTAGGGCCCACCTTTAATGTTGGTCATCCATCAACTGGGGCCCACCATCAATGTTATTGTCTATCATATGGGCTGCACCTTCAATATCCACTACCCATCATGTGGAGCCCACCTTTAATGCGGGCCCCACCTTTGATATGGGACGTCCATCATGCAGGGCCCACCTTGGATACGGGGCACTTATAATTAGGGCCCACCTTTGATTTGGATTGTTCATCATGTGAGGCCTACCTTGATGTGGACCATCCATCACATGGGGCCCACCATTATTAATTGCCCATCATGTGGAGCTCACCTTTGATGTGGACTATCCATCATGTGGGCCCCACCTTCAAGTGGGTTGCCCACCATGCAAGTTGGATGTGGGCATTCATCATTAGGGGTTGACCTTTGATGTGGATTGTTCATCATGTGGGACAACCGCAATATGGGCCATCCATCATGCAGGGCCCGACTACAATGTCCACTGCCCATCATGTAGAGCTCAAATTTGATATGGACCATCCACGTGTGGGCCCTACCTTTGAAGTGGGTCATCTAGCATACTAGCCCGCTTTGGATGTGGGCTTTTTATCATTCGGGCTAACCTTTATGTGAAGCATCCATATGTGGGCCCACATTAATATGGGGTCATCATCATGTGGGGCCCACCTTTTATGTGGACGGTTCGTGGACAGTCCACATGTGGGGCCTCCTTTGATATGGACAGTGAGAGAGAGCCTCTTTTGACATGGATCGTGAGAGTGAGAAGTAGAAAAGTCATAAGTCGAAAAGCTAAAAAATTACTTATTAAGATAAATAGCTTTTGACACCCAAGTTAATTGTTCAATGATGCTTACCAAATTAAACTTAAGTGAAAAAAGTAAGTTAATTACTTAACATAAGTTAAAAAGTAACTTATGTGATGGTATCCAAATGGGCTCTCAGGGAAGCTTCTTGGACAACAATCTTAACTAATTTTTCGTTCCACTCTTATTGTTACTGAAATTGCACTTCATAAGCTCTATTTTAGTTGTGATTAATTTAAATTCCTTTAGGGCCCATTTGGACACCACCAAATAAGTTATTTTTTCTACTTGAAGTAGTAGACAAGTAACTTATTTGAGATAAGTAAGTTTAGTTTATGATCACCTACAAGTAACTTTTTTATTTAAAAGTTATTTAATCACTTTAGTTTAGTAAGTAAAAATTAAGATAAGCAACTTGAGGCATAAGCAGCTTATCTTAAAAAATTTATGAGGGCGTTGTAACTTTTTTACTTAAAAGTTAGTTAATCGCTTTAGTTTAGTAAGTAAAAATCAAGATAAGCTACTTGGGGCATAAGTAGCTAATCTTAAGTAACCTGAGGGCGTTTGGATAATAAGTTTATTAAGATAAGTTACTTATGCCTCAAATAGCTGATCTTAAATTTTACTAATTAAATTGAAGTGATTAAATAACTTTTAAATAAAAAAGTTACTTGTAAGTGTTCATAAACCAAACTTATCATCTCAAATAAGTTGAAGTAGAAAAATTAATTTATCTGGTGGTTTCTGGGCCCGTTTGGATTGTAAGTTACTTAAGGTACTGATCCAATAAGCCACTTATTTTGGTTTCTACTTATTAAGCAGAGAAGTATGTTTGCCAATAAGTAGATATGTATGTTTGGTTTCCAAAATCATAGGTATTTTTTCCCATCCCTCCTTACATCCACTCTCCATCATTCAAGCATGCTCAGGCCCCATACATCTACCCTTGATCATGTGGGGCCAACCTTTGATGTGGACCATCTAGCAGCGGGACCCACCCGATTTATTTGTCTCATCACTGTCCATTCATTTTTTTCCCAAATCATTGCAGGGCTTGGGCCCTAAGGCGTGGCAGACCCAAGGCTTAAAGTGGGCCGCACCACTGAAAACCGTGGTGATTGAGCACCTGCCGTTGAAACATTCCTTGGGCTCACTATGGCGTGTGTTGGAAACACACCGTCCATCCAACATTCTAGCTCACTTAAGGGCCTGGACCCAGAGATGAGGCTGATCCAAAGTTCAAGTGGACTGTAGTGCCTAAAACAATGAGGTATGATCCCTATACTTAGATTTTCTATGGGCCCACCATGCTTTTTGTTTAACACCCAACCTGTGGATATGGCCACGTGGGGTCTGGTACAACCAAAACACAAATATCAGCTTGTTGCAAAGCTCAAGTGGGCCCCATCTCATGTATCAATGGTGGTTGGATTTCCACCGTTGAAACACTCCCTGGGGCCCACCGCAATGCTTTTTTTGCTAACAAACCTGTTGATTAACATCACTTAAACTTGGCTGAAGTGAAAACATAAATGTCAGCTTGATCTAAAAGCTTTGTAGGCCCCACACCATAGAAAATGGGGGTGATTGTACTCTTACTGTTGAAATCTTCCTGGGTCCACTCTCTTTCACACGCTGGGGCCCACCATCCAGCCATTTGTATCAGCTCACTTTAGGGTACGAGCTTAAAATCAAGACTTTAAATTCCTGGTGGATCATACCATAGAAAAGAGTGCTGGGTTTTCCACCGTTGAAACCCTTTTTGTGGGGCCCACTGTGATGTCTGTCTGTCATCGAACTTGTTGTAGACAGCACCCTTGCGATGCTCCTCCACGCGGGCTTTTGCCTCTTATTGAAGGCCTTTTTTTTAAATTTTTTATTTATATATATTTTTTAATGCGCGTATTGGTTGGGTATCGGTACATTTGAAATGATATTGTGTAAGACTAGAGTCCCCGCTAGCTAATTATTACAAATCTATGGTCAGCTAGACATCGTAGAAATGCTTAAGAAAAGGAATCCGAAGATTCCTAATACTAAGATGACTTTTTGATATGCGTCTAGAGATTCGAGGCAAGGACCACAGTTACAAAGTGAGAAGTTGTTAGGTATTCACATTGCTCGTACAAATGTACGGTCTCCACTTCACATAATTAAACAAATTTTGAGGATTAGTTCTGGTTCTCACACTAATGCTATACGATGCTATGCGGTGCTATGATCAGTGCGAGTCATCACGAATTTCTAGTGGGCAAGCTCCAACCTAAGTGGCAAGCCTCAAAGCATATGTTCGTATTGACAACGTGTCGGTGTGATGCGTAAATGCAATATGTGAGTCAACATGAATTTCTGGTGAGCAAGCTCCAACCTAAGTGACAAACCTCAGAGCATACGTTTGTACTAACAGAGTGTTGAGGTGATGTGATAATGCAATGTATACTAGTCAGGGTTTCTAATAGGCCAAATCCGAGTAAATCGGCAAGCCACATAGCAAACTCCCCAAATTGATATTAATGCGAGATGATATGTAACATGTATGGATGAGATAAGTAGGGGGGGGGGGGGGGGGGGGGGGGGGGGGGGCTAGTGCAGGGTTGAACAAATTGGTTGGAAATTGGGTGGATGGAGGTGTTGCAAGGGGTTGGCTTGGGTGAATTGGATTTGAAGTTAGATGGCTCAAGAGGCTAGGGTTAAGGCTAGGATTGAACTAGACCCAGACTAGGCTCACTTCTTCACTCTTGCTTTCCTTGGTGGAGGGATGGCTAGGCTAGATGAATAAGGCTAGGACCAAGGGTTGGTCTAGGCTAGGGAATTTTCCAAATGGAAAAGGATTTCTAAGAGGAAGAAATGTTTAAAGAAGGATGGGATGATTGGAATGAGGAGTAGCCCCCAACCTTGGTTTTTCGGTAATTGTTGGTGAGTTCAAGGGAAAAATATGACTGCATAGCTTAGATTGGAGATTGCCATATGGCAACATGTGGATGGTTAGATTGGATAGTAAGATAGTAAACTTGGATCAAGAGAAGGGCATTAGAGTAAATACACATTTCAGAGTAAATGCACATTTCTCGCACACTTAGAAGTTGTAAATGGGCAAACCGCACGATTCGGGGAGGAAACTGCCTTGAGAGGGGGGATTGCCATGTGGCTGGTTGTACGTAGGGTACTGCCACCTCCCAAAGAGCTCTCCTGCTTTGGCAGAGCTCCTCCCTCAATCGTGTGGGAGCCATGCTTTGAGGTTTGACCTCCTTTTGTTTCCTTTGAAACTCTGATCTGGGCTTCTTTTGGGCCTTTGCTTTGGACTTGGTTGATGGGTTTTGGGTTCAATAAGGTGAGTTGACTGGGTTGTTGGATTGGGTAGGCTGATTAGGTGAGTTGACCCAATGAGTTGACTCGTCGAGTTGACTCAGGGCTTTGGGTTTTTGGGATTTTTAGGGTTTGGGATTCGACTAGCTGGGTTGACTGGGTTGAGTTTAGGGTTTTGGCTTAAGTTTGGACATAGGGTTAGATATGGGGTTTGGTTAGGATTTGGGTTAAGACTAGGGGTTTGGGCTAGGATATGGTTTAAGATTAGCTATTGAATGAGTGTGATTGGTCTAAGCTTTAACCAGCTTATGAGCCCGAAGTGGGGTGTCTACACCTGTCCATACAGTCACCTGGACCTGGACGTGGGGTAGGGCCCATAGATGGGGCAGATCCATGATGGACCCCACCACAGAAGCTACGATGGTTTTCTGTCCACAGTTGAAACCCTTCTGTAGGGCCCACCATGTTGTTTTTTTTTTTTTTTTTTTTTTTTTTTTTTCTTTTGTTTTTTTCACTCAAGACCTGTAGGAAGGGAAGACATAAATGTTAGCTTGATCTAAGCTTAAATGGAACCCCACCATAGGCAATTACGGTGATTGACTCCCACCGTTGAATCTCCTTGTGGGTACACAGTGATGGTGATGTGTCCTCTCACCCGTTGTTGTGGTCACACAAACCTGGGAGAAGGGACAACACAACCATCAACTTGATCCAAAATCGTTGTGGGCCCACCCCAAGAAACAGTGTTGATGAAACATCCACCACAAGAAATAGCGTAGGTGGAGCACCCACTGTCAAATTTTCCTTTGGGGCCATCATGATGTTTATTTGCCATCTAATTGACCGTAAGGTCACTTGGGCCTTGTTGTGGTCCAGCCACAAAAAGGAAGCAGATTCAAAGTTCAAGTGGGCCCCACCCCCCATGAAACAACAGTGACTGAATGTCTACCATTGAAACCTTCTTGGGTCCCACCTTACCGTTTATTTGCCATCCAACCCGATGATTGTGTCATGCAGACCTTGATGAAGGGAAAATACAAGTATCAGCTTCATTCACAAGCTCCCGTGGACCCTACTCCAGGGAGCAGTGGTGATTAAAGGCCCACCCAGCCAAACTGTGTAGTAGATTTGGATCATGTGCTTTTCTCCCGTTGATCATGGCTTTCAACTTTTTAGCAAGCGGAAAAAAGAAAAAAAAAAAATCACTAAAATGCTTAATTAATTTTTAGCAAATAAGTAACTGATGATTAATTGTAACCAAATTTACTTTTCTTAGATAAGTAACTTAACTCGTGCAGGAAAAATTACTTATCTGGTTGCAACAAAATGGGCCCTTAGTCATGAGAAATCTACACAATGAGGAGACCATGTTTGGGCCGTCCACGTGTATTCTCAGACTGACAAATACTAGCCTGGGACCATGCCTAAAATTTAAGCCGGTTTATTAGTAGGGCTGGGCTCGGGTTGCCCGGCCTGTTTAAGGTTTCAAGGAATTTTTGGTCAATAGCTTACATGATCGGGCACATCTAATGAACGACCTAGATCTTACAAAAAAAAAGGGTCTCGTGCAGGGCCTTGCATTATCATCACGGGCGGGGTTTGGGTCTGTGTTTGTTTTGGGCTCATCATGGCCCTCGGCCAGGCTCGATCGGGTCTTAACCTTGCGGGCCTGGCTTGGACTGACCTGCACCTGGCCTGATCCCAGGCCTTTGACAGCACTACTTCCCACGCAGCTGCATTTGGACTCGTTGGATCTACATCATCCATTTGGATGTTGGTCCAGTCCAGTCCACTCTTCAGAAGCTGACTTCAAAAATTTATAATGTTCGTGTGATTAAAACCATCCAATCAGTGGTAAAAAGGGAATGGACGGACAAGATCACTTACGGAAGATAGGTCCAGTCAAGGATGTTTATAATATACAATTGCTGTGATTTTTGCATAGCAGTGGAAGATAAATAGACTACCCCAAATGACTGCCTCCAACAAGACCCCCAATACAGCCATGTGGATCATTTCTCTTGTTTAGGAGCAAGCTGTATTGCTACCTCAAACCTAGCTAGAGCTGTACACGAACTGAGCTAGCTCAAAAAGCTTGCTCAGCTCGGCTCGGCTCAGCTCAGCTTGGCTCGTAAGGTTGAACAAGCCAAGCCGAGCCTATTTTATAGGCTCGTTGAAAATTCAAATCAAGCTCGAGCCTGGCCTGAGCTCGATTCGGCTCGGCTTGAACTAGGATTGATTTGGCTTGGCTCGTGTACAGGCTCAGTATTTAAAATATATTAATCAATATATATAAGTTTAAAATAAAAAAATAAAACTCTAAAAGTCTAAATTTTTTTCAATCAAGTACGCTCCCCCTTCTCTTTCTTAAAGCCCCCTCTCTCGCGCTCGCCTCCCTCAAACCTTAGTCGCCTTTGCCTATCGCAGCTTGACTGCCTTCGGGCCATTTGGCCGCCATGAGGACCACGACCCTCTGAACTCTCTCTCTCTCTCTCTCTCTCTCTCTCTCTCATCTTCTCTCTTCTCATCTCCTCTCTCTCTCCGCTCGCCGTCCGACCTCCCTCCAGCCGATGATCACCCTTGTTCGATAGTCGACCTTCCTTCAGCAGACGACCTCCCCTGTCCGACCATCCCAACCTCGAAAGCCCAAGCTCGATTTAACTCAAATGCCTAAGCTCGATAGTGGCTCAAAAGCTCGGCTCGAATTTAAGCTTGAAAGTTGGAAGCTCGAACAGGCTCGAAAGCTCAACCAAACCAAGCCAAGCCTGCCAGTTGGGCTCGAGGATCAAGCCGAGCCAAGCTCGAGCCCAAGTCGCCCGTTGACCAAACTAAGCCGAACTCTACAAAGCTCGGTTCGGCTCGGCTCGTGTACACCTCTAAACCTAGCATAGGGTATTGTTTATTTATGCGTCTGTAATGCTCTGCATTTGGGACCAAATAGCTTCCACGGGCTCGTTTGGATGCACTTCCTTAAAAAGGGGTTTCAAGCCTACTTTCAACTTGATAAAACAAAAAAATCAATTGACAAAAATAAAGAATAAGATCTTTGTCAAGTTGGTCTTTTAACACCTAGTTTCTTGAGCGGGAGATGAGACTGTATTTGCAAAGTACATCCAAACGCACGACATCAACTGCCCCAACTTGAGCTCAACAGAACTTTTAGAGTTAAACCAGTAGATAATTTCATTTTCTTACATTTAGTATGATTTTGACATTTGGACAATTATTTAATATTTTGTAATGGTTAGGGCATTAAAATGTGCTTGACGCACCAGGCCCGCGCACCGGGCGAACCAAGCAAAGGGCATTTATACGCAAAATTTACGAAAGGCAGGTCGACACGCTTGACGTGCCAGACGCGCCACGCCTCGTATCAAGGCAATGGAAGACAAGCAATAACTAAGCGATATGCCAAGTGTGCCAGCCTCTGTCATTTGCGCACTCATGTTTGCATGAATTGTCATCAACGGGCCATTCGCATATTCAAGAGATTTGATCTTTTGTCGTGATTGGTTAATTCTCGATGAATGAGAGAATCCCATATGGCACAACGCTCAATCTAGAGTTCTTGGCTATAAATAGCTCAATCCATTACTCACTGGACGAGAGAGAGAGAGAGAGAGAGAGAGAGAGAAGGAAGAGAACAACAGAGAGACCTTTGGGTATTACCTGCCATGGAAAGGAGAATCCTTGTTGGAAGTCCAAATCCTTCGCCGGAATCCTTATTCTATCTCCAGAATCCAAATTCCGACAATTGGAGCTTAATACTCCGACCATTGACAGGTGAGCCCCATCTCCAACGTGTCGGAACCTACCTGAAGGAAGTACCAGTGCGTCAAAACAACTCCAATTGACGAAAAGAGAGAGAGACAGGAGACAAGAAGAAATAGATGGCTAAGGGGAACGCGGTAAGCGCGTTAGAGGAAGCGGCTGGTGCATCCGGCGCGTCAACCATTTTGTTAATATTAGGTTGGTGCCCTTGGCGCGTCAGCCTGAAACTGATGCGCTAGGCCTCTGGCTTACGCACCAGAGCCTTTTGGCCCTATTTGGTGCCATCTTGCTTCATCCCAATGACTCTTAAGGCATACCTAGGGGCATGTAGACCCCTTGGGGCTGTCCGAGGCGACAATAAAGGTCTCAAAGACCCGAACTGCTAATGTATTATCTTGGATACATACCTTTAAATCACCAGTAGCACATTAATATGGGCTCATCGGCATACCTTGATACCGATGAGGATTCATAGTCTTGATGCAATGAGACAAAATAGAGCTGGAATTGTTCTAGTATCCCAAAGCCCCGCAAGGAGGCACTATAAGCGATACTGTATATCAAAACATTCATCGTAAGCACGACCCGACGATGAAACCTGAACATCAACTAATCCCGAGCCTATAGGAGACCGTCCTACGTCAAACTATAAAAACAAAAACTGTCATCAAATGTACTGGCCCTTGCGAGAACTTATATCAATGCTAAGGATTTTCTCCATTCGGAGTTATATAGTGCCCTACCCATTCGATAAGGTCTTCATGGACATGATATGAGACGCCCAAAGTCGTGACCAATCATCCGAGGTCACCCGTCTCAGAGACGTGCCCCAGAGTTGCACTGCATGATCAACGACTAATCAATCATCTTGTCTGGAATTGAATCAATGGGACATAGACACTAGATTCACAGAAATGATGTAGTTTATACAGTCAACTCGACGTGGTCCAAGTGACCCATGCTACGGCCCATGTGGCCAATTCTTTGAAAGACTTAGTCCCCTGTAGACGTGGTCTTTTAACTTTCAATCAAGGTTTATCCATATGATGTAATTAAGGGTTTGTGCCAGATCACGGCCTATAATGTATAAAATCTGAAATTTTTGCGCCTTATCTATTGTGTACTTGTGTATGTTGTTTGTGGATGTTTATAAATTTTCTAATTCTCCAAATGAGAAATGTAAACAAACATCAGTAAATTTTTCCTCACTTGAGTTTGAAAATTTACAGTTTTAAGAGAAATAAGTCTCCAGTTGAATGATAAACTATCCAACTTTAGTGGTGATTTGAATTTCCAATATAAAATTTGGTTTATTTTATCTGTGTGAATGGATATCCAAGAATATGAATGGATAATGACTCATATGTCAAAGCATATTTCCATGTAATATAAGATAACACCCAAAATTCTTAGCCGTGCACTCGGGCTACGAAATTTTAGATCGTTACAAGTACCACCATTTGGATCAAAATGTTGTTTAGGCCTCAAATGCCCCTTAGTGAGAGTATCCAAACAAGCCCTAAAAGTGGAGTGGCACATGTTTGCTTTCCTTCTTGTTAAAAAGGGAGAAAGAAAAAAGTACCTACGGTCAGTTGCATGCTAACTTCTCATGCAGTGCCAAATTTTCTGCCAACTTACCACACTGGCGGACAGATCGGGAACTTCACTTAATAACTAGATCAGGTCTATTTTGATGATGTGGCCCACAGATCAGGAACTTCACTTAATAACTAGATCAGGTCTATTTTGATGATGTGGCCCACAGATCAGGAACTTCACTTAATAACTAGATCAGGTCTATTTTGATGATGTGGCCCACAGATCAGGAACTTCACTTAATAACTGGATCAGGTCTATTTTGATGATGTGGCCCGGTACAAATATTCTACACACGTGGTATTTTGGTAGGAAAGATGTGGTTGCATGACAAGTTAGTTTTTTTTATTCCCCTCTTTTTTCAAATTTTATTTGACACACACTCACGCACCTCACATGAGTTCTTGAACACATGGCCTCAGTGTTGAAACACACTCTATCTACAAGTGAGCTGCTTGTTTGCAATCATTCTCCTATTGCATAGAGTTATAGGAAGCTCATATGCAGCATAAAGGATCTCATCCACCTGCCACCCATGTGCTATCATATCACACAGGTGTGTAAGATATAGATCATTCAGCATATATGTAGCTGGTCCATTTTATCAAATGTGTGACCATGCGTAAGATAAATCAAATGGTCAACTCTCCATTGTAATCGAAATGGGGGGCACATATAATGAGATTATTGCACTAGATTTCCTTCTACTTGATTTTTCACTTTGGGCCCTAACGATTGGACGGTCGAAATGTGGTACTCAAGTGCGCATGTTGGCGTGGAGCTAACATAGAGATGAGATTAGGTGCAGGTGTTTCATATGAAAAGGACAGCCAACACACGTTGCCTTCATAAGGCGAATCCCGAAATCCCAATAGCATTATTCTTTTTTGCAGTGACAAGATTGAGTGGACTTTCATTGAGTCGAATCCATCAACTTATTTTTAGCGGTGCAGAGAGAGAGAGAGAGAGAGAGAGAGAGAGAGAGAGAGAGATGGTGGGCCTAGTTCTGTTTGTGCAAGTGGGCCCATCGTTAAGTGATCTGGACTGTTGATATGGTGGGCCCCGTCTCTAGATGGGAAAATGTCTTAAGAGTCGGCTTTGACAGGACTCTCCTAACCCTTATGGTACAAAGAAACATAGGAAAGCTGAGGCCATAGCTAGGTTCTTCATTTTCCTGCTAGCCCAGCTGGAAGACCCCTAGGCATTTCAACAGCGGGTCTCAGACGAACCCCACTGGTGGTTGGTGCATCGTATGACTAACTGTATCGGTGCATTGAATGACAAAAAAAAAAAAAAAAACAAGGTTCTTCATTTTCCCATCCCTTGGTGGTGGGCCCCACCAAACCAGTGGTACGGATAATTGGACCATGGCCCACATTTTGGATGCCATAGTTCTAAAACAATCAATTCTTTATAATCATCACTTCTGATCGGATAGCCATAAGGCAGTAGGCAATGAGAAACACGTATTCACAGATTTCTAGTTAAAAGTGGCCCACCGAATTATTTTGTCTCTCGAGCTTTCATTGTTAGAAATGGTGGGGTCCACCCTTGCTCAATGGAGGGCATACAGGACGCATGTGTTGGCACGTTCACATCCGAGGGACAAGATAATCGATGGTCCAGCTTTTTGAGCCATAGGTTGGGGCCAGTTTAGGGAAATATGATTGTTGGGTCCTTAGTGGGAGTGATCATGGTCCACAAATGTCGAAACAGGATTGGAATCAGTAGTGTTTGGTCCGCCAAATCCGGTGGTTCCAACATGGTGTTGGCTGATTACATGCTCACTTAAATTCAATGTATTTCATTTAATTAAAAATTGCTACGCGTATTTGAAAAGTCTTTTGACCCTTTCAGAAATTGTTAGAAAGGAAAAGGGATAAAACTACATTTTCATGAAACTAAGGGGGCATTTGGCATCTCTACTCTAATTTAATAAGAGCTTTATGAATAAGAGTCACTTCAATAAGTTCTTATTATTTTGGCTCTCGTTTTAATTAAGCGCATTTGTAAAATCTAAAAAAAAGAAGCTCTTATTTAAAATAAGCATATTTGGTGAAACTTTTAAATAAGATTTTTTTTTAAGAGTAGCCGATGTCATTTTTAAAGTTTACAACGACTTAAATATAAGAGCAATCCAAATGGTTATTTGGGGGAACCATTCATCATGTGGGGCCCAACATCAATGCTAATTGTCCTTTATGTGAGGCCCTTAATGTCCACTACCCATCACTATCACGTGGACTCCACATTTGATGTGTTCATAGTGTGGGCCCTACCTTTGAAGTGTATTGTCCATCATGTAGGACCCAATTTTGATACACCATTCATCGTGTGAGGTGCACCTTCTATATGGATCATCCATCATACGTCTTACTTTAAATATGGGTCATCCATCATGAGAGACCTTGGATGTGGATTGTCCATTAGGTGGGGCCCACTTGATGTCAACTGTCCATTATGAGGGGCCACACTTTTATGTGAGTCATCCATCATGTGAAGCCCACTCCGTCCATTATGTGGGCCCACCTTAATGTGGACCATTTTTTTTTGTGGGGCCCCACCTTCATTTTGGGTCGTTCATCATGTGAGCCCATCTTTGATATCAATCGACCATCATGTGGGGCCTACCTTTGATGTGAACCTTTCATTACGTGGGCCCACCTTAATGTGGGGCTCCACTTCAATATGAGTCATTCATTATGAAGGGCCCATCTTTGATGTCCACCATCCATCATGTGGGTCCTACCTTTGTTGTGGACCACTATCATGTGGGGCCCACATCAAGTATGTAGTCCATTATGTGGGACCCATTTGATGTCCACTATACATCATGTAGGTCTCACCTTGGTTGTGGACTGTCCATCATGTGGGGTCCAACCTTCAATATGGGTCATTCATCATGTAGGCCCACCTTTAATGTCAACCTTCCATCATGTGGGGTCCAACCTTCAATATGGGTTATTCATCATGTAGGCCCACCTTTAATGTCAACCTTCCATCATGTGGTCCCACATTCAATATCCACCATCCATCACTTGGATCCTACCTTTGATGTGGACCATCCATCATGTTGGTTCCACCTTTGTTGTGGACCATTTATCATGTGGGGCCCACTTGATGTGGATAGTCTATCATGTGGGACCCACCTTTGATGTCCACCATCCATCATGTAGGTCCTACCTTTGCTATGGACCATCCATCATGTGGGGCCCAACCTTTAATATGGGTCATTCATCATGTGGTCCCACATTTAATGTCAATCTTCCATCATGTGGTCCCACATTTAATGTCCACCATCCATCATGTGGGTCCCACCTTTGCTATGAATCATCTATCATATGGGGCCCACTTGATGTGGATAGTTCATCCATCATATGGGGCCACATTTTAATGTGGGTCATCCATCATGTGGGACCCACCTTTGGTGTTCATCGTCAATCATTCAGGGCCCAACCTTTAATATGGGTTGTTCATCATGTGGGCCTATCTTTGATGTCAACCTTCCATCATGTGATCCCACCTTCAATGTCCCCATCCATCATGTAGGTCCCACCTTTTATGTGGGCGTTCATCATGTGTGGCCCACCTTGATGTGGAAACTCACATTCAAAATGGGTTGTTCATCATGTGGGCCCACCTTTGAGATATTCTAAAAAAGAGAAGAGGGCAAGATGGGAATTATTTAAAAAGTTAAAGGACAAAGTTGTTCAAAAATTAATTAAAAATGTCTACCCGCTTAAGTAAAATAAGCTCTTAAAGAAAAAGTGATAGGGAAGTCACTTTTTAATAATTTAAGAGCTTTTTTTGTTAGTTTTTAAAAAAATAAGCTCTAAAATAAAAGCTTTACCAAACTGTCTATTTTTATAATAAGAGCTTATTTTTTTTTGGAATAAGTAAATAAACTCTTATTAATAGATTTGCTAAACGCTCCCTAACCATCCACATTTGTGGATCCTTTTTTTCTCTTGAGATCATGGGTTATGCTTTTTGATTAGCTTTATTTATTTATAAAAAGTTAAGTGCACCGTTAAACTCACATATGCTATTGTAAACTTTCAAACTCCTCATATGTACCACATTAACTATTGTTTATCTTGCTTGCGCTCACATATGGAAAACATCCCACATGTGCAAAAATGTTACATTTGGCGGCGACAACTCAATACTAAAATGCAATAGAGCAAAAATGAACTTATAACTATAATTTAAATATTTATTTGGACTTGTCAAGCCTGATATGGTTATATAGCATGAGTCACCTACATGAGTTACCCTTGACTCGAGGAGACTTAGACTCAACTTAGGTGATTAGTTGATCACTTTAGGATTGGATTGAATTGTAATTTTAAAAGAATTTTAGGATTATTTTAGTGAAAAGTGAAAAAAAAAAATTAATGCACCACCACAGCCTTTAGCATTAGCATTAAGTGAAGGGAGGAGAGTTGAAAAAAGACCTACATTTCCTTGTAAAAATTTATTTAAGCACTTAATAAGTTGATTTTGTCCAACGATATGAATGAATGAAAATCATTGAAAAATCAAATTTCAATAATAACATGGTAGACACCTCACGCAAAATGAGGCTATGCTACTCTTTAGACTTTGGTTAAGCTTCGATAAAATCATCTATGAATTACTTAAAATTTAATTGATCAAAAGGGTAGGACCCTTAGCACATTTTAAAATTAATTGACGGACCTATTCAACAGATCTGGAACCTGACAAATCAAATATTAGCCAATTATCTAAGTGCTCTGGAAACCCTTATTAGCACCATAAAATCGTTTTTATTCAACTCGTAAAGTATTGCAAATCCAGACGGGTTATATATTAAGGATCCCGAGCACCTCTTGAAAGCAACTTATGGATTAGATTAACAAAATAAAATCATAGGCTTGTGGTGAGCCGACAGTGATGTTGGCATCCCTACTTTCATTTTTTGAACCAACAGGTGTCAATGAGCTTATCTTGTCAAACAGAATGGTGCCATGTGGACCGTCGGCTCGCCATAAGCCAATGGCCACTTGTCACACTTTTTACCCACTCGGAAGTTATATTCGAACCCTACAAATGCCACAAATATGAAATAGTGACATGTGTCCACCGTTGTCTCACCACAAACCGACGGTCTCTGTTTGTAAATTCAGTGCAACCACGTCCATTCTTGGGGAGACAAGATAGAGTGACACAAAGAAACAAAGATGGCCATTGAGTGAGAGACGTAGGGAGGGTCCTAGTCTCCGAAGACTTCAGAGATTTCCTAACTGACACTAAAGTTCTGCCTAATTTAGGAAATCAACTCTAAGGAAAACAATACATAAAAGAAGTGGCTAAAGTCAAAGAGTATGGTTGAAATCAGGGACATCTGACCATCCCTTTTTGTAGAAAAGGGTATTAGGTCTTTCATTTTTCTTCTTACATTTCAAATCAATTTGTATTCTAATCTACACATTCCAAATACATAAACAGTACGTACACATTTATCTTTTTATTTTATTTATGCAATCATCTCTCATGACTGTCTATCTTATTTAATTTTATTTGTTTACCTGGGGTATTAAACTCTACAAAATAAGGTTAATTAGGTGCTATTTATTTTATTTTTCACATGCTCAGAGTTTTAAACTCTACAAAATATAATTAGATACAACGACGTTAAAATTCTTCTGAATTTTTTAAAAAAATCACAAAATCATATATTGCACAGGCGAAAAGTAGTATCTAACCTCCTTTTTTTTTTTTCGTAGCTGAAACTTTTACTCAGAATCTACGGTCACAAATGAACTAAAAAAGTCATTCAAATCAGAGAATCTTACGATTTCTTGAGTTAAATGATTTTATAATTGAGTTGAATGATTTTATAATTTTTACCCAACCATAGACTCTGAAGCTTTATTTTGCTAGTAGGGATTTAAAAAATCAAATGCATTTTCTATCAATGAGTTAATTCCATTCCTCATCTACTCAATTGATTCGGAAGTGAAGTGACTGCTTACATGGCTGATGGAACTTACAAACATACAAGCAACTCATAACAATAAATGGACCATCTCACTTTGCCAATGGGCCATAATGGATTGTTCATGGTCCAAATATCCTCCATCTAATTGTGCTAGTCGTCGTATTGGCCCATTCCATAATGAGGTTCACCAGATGATAGTCTGGATCATCTAAAGATTAGTCTTGTCTGACTGGTTGCTAGGGCTGGCGTCAGATCTACCCAGTTTTTGCTTCCTTACAGCCATGATATGATTTACCGAATAAAACTACACACCAACCGTTTGATTGTCAGTCGACATTTTCAAGCTGAAATTGGACCACTGACATATTCACATCTAAGGACGATCAACCGAATGGTGAGGATTTTCAATCAGTGTAACTTTTTGGTATTCAAAATGAAGTGTGGCCCACAATTTGGATGGTTCAGATTCACTTGCATGCCACATGCTGAGTTGCACAGTGGATTTGAGCACGAGGATGATCCACCCTACAATCCTAGCAGTACTTGGGGAGGAGCCATACCACTTAAACTCTTGTGAGTCTACCACTGTGGTTCCTCACACGAACACATATGACATGCACGTACCTGAATCCAGACCGCCCAAATTGTGTAATACCCAAAAACTACACTGAAAGATTGATCCTACCCAACCGTTTAGTGGCCATGGAAGAAAACAAGATCACTAGGAACAACTAATCAATGTGATCTTTGGATTATACTACGTCGGCCTTGACCCACGATTTGGACGGTTGAGATTGAGTTACTTGCATTTCCCATGTACTTTTGTGTCTGCATACGTATGATATAGCATGCTGTAATTTGGACCGTGGGATTGGATTGGAAGGGCGGGGAATTTAGACTACCGTGTGCGTTAGCTATCATTTATGGTACCTGGCTACAACCCGTGCATGCGGACGCGGATTGGGTACCACCCCCACCAGGACCTGGCGGTCCTGTCAGGGGCTCTGTGGGGCCCACAGGAATGTATATATTTTATCCCCGCCGTCCATATATTTTGAAAGATCATTTTAGGGCACTAGTAGAAAAATAAGACAGATAGAAAGCTCAAGTGGACCACACCACATGAAGCAGTGAGGATTAAACTCCCACTGTTGAAAACCTCCTAGGGCACACCATGATGTTTATTTACCATCCTACTTGTACATAAGGTCACATATACTGGTATACACCGATGAAGCAAAACACAAATATCAACTTGATCCAAAACTTCCATGGTGGCCCCTGAGAAGTTTTCAATGGTAGGCTTTCAATCCCCCCCCCCCCCCCCCCCCCCCCCCCCCCCCCCCCTGCTTACTGTAGTGTGGTCCACTGAAGCCTTCAATCTTCCTCAGGTTTGGGTTGGTGAAATGAAATGGTATTTCAAAATGGATGGACGGCGTGGATAAAATATATACATTACTGTGGGCCCACAGATTCCCTGACAGGACAGTGCATCTCTAGCTAGGTCCAGGTGAGGGATAGTGCCCAATCCGCGTCCCGTGTATGTCCCCTACCTTCTGTACTTACGTACATTCGGCTGCATGCGGCCCACCTGCGATGCACTGATGTGCATGTGTCGAATACAAATCGTGCATCTGGAGTGCCTCTGCGCATGCTCACTTTACGCCTGGGAACTGGCCATTCCCACCAACGTTTTGGGATGACTTGAATTTGGGGCCACATCTAATGGATGGGTTGGATAGAAAACGTACATCATGGTGGGTCCCACTTTGTACGGTGACTTGAAGATTCCCTTCTTTGAACGGTTGACAGTTACATTTTAGTTGTCCATTTGATGGCTGTGAATCGGACAGACACGATGGTCTGTTCAGTGTGATTTTGGGGTTATGTTCTAACCAAGGAAGGATACGCAATTTAAACGGTCTAGATTGAGATAGAAATAAGCATACATGGTAGCGGACTCATAATTAAAAACTGGGAAGGTTATTCCGGGCAGTTTCAGCGTGATGCCCGGTCCACCCAAAGAAAGTAGGTCAGCCCGAGAACGCACGCCAACTGAGCACCGGTCGGTCGAGAGAAGGACAGGGACGGGACTGGACGTTACTCTTACCGTGTGGACCCCACCCCACACGATGCACTGCCCTGCTGCCCGTCCTGCCCGTCTGTGGGAGCAGCGTCTTTTTCGCGTGGTGCTCAGCAACCGTTTAAAAACAGAAAAGTACGTGGTAAATGTCTTCAAGTTTTCGCATGTTATCTTCTCGTTCTTATCGCCAAAATATCGAGAGATATTTAAAGGTGGTATGTGGGGCCAAACCGTCAATCATGCGAGGCCCTTACGTTTTCATTGGAGCCCAAATCAGGATGATCTAAAACTCAGGTGGGCCACATTATGTAAAATCATGACTCCACCGCTAAAATCAGGTGGTGTGGCCCACTTGAGTGTTGGAATTGCCTGATTTTTGGGAGCTAGGATTGCATACTACCCACGAGGGCGCAGCAGGAGATTAACACGGCGGCGGTATTGGTGGAGAGCATGTGGAGCCTGAGGTAATGTGATGTGTCTGTCAGCTCTCCATCAATACGTGCGGGCCCCCCGCCTTCCATCAATCCCTTACATGCCACTCACATGTCCGTATCCGTGTCCTTGTAGGGGTAGTACCCAATCCGAGCTTTATTTTTGAGTTGTACGATGCATCCCAATGGTGAGGATCTTCTAAATGGATTGATGGCACACAAAAGACAGTGGACACGACACTCCTGCTGGAAGTTTTAATTATGAGCATTTATGTGAATCCCCACCGTACGAATGAGTTGGCCCGGTAAGCGCGGCTGTGGGCTGAATTCGCTCGTTAGTGAGCATGTGTACGTTGTGTGGTCGTTAGTGAGCATGTGTACGTTGTGTGGGCTTCTGATCAATTTCTTTCAACTGTTCATTACTTTTCTAGCCGTTCGGCCCACCCAATCAGAGGATGTGCTTGAGTCTCGGATGAAGATATCTGTATGCCGATGCTTGCCTGATGAAGGGCTTGTATATCTCACACGAATGCCAAATAGGTGGGTGAGTTGTAACCACAAACGAGGTACCAACCACAAAAGGGCCCACAAGATAAGTGGTCCTAACCATGGTGAAATAAACTTCAACCATGGAAATCACAAAGTCCATCAATTTTATCTGACACTTGCAGATGATCTAGACTGTCCATCTCGTGGGTACCATCATGACGGCCCACGCTTGAAAACTAACTTAGTAGCATACACCATGGGAGAAGGTTAGGTGAGGCGGGTGCATCACCAAACAGCCGGCAAAAATTAATTGGATCACATGCTACTGCCAAAACTAGAGCCAGACAAAGTATGTTTGAAAGTACTTTGGTTGAGTACATACTCAACAAACATTCAGGCCCAATTAAATCTCCCCAGACTAGGATAGGGCTTTTCTTACACTTGGGACCTGAATTTTCTTAAACATAACTTTGTGGGCGCCTACTGAAAGCTTTGGGTGAAATTCTCTCGTACATTAATTTTGCTATATCATATTAAGACTGTTAACGTCAAATCTGTTAACGTCGGATTTGGTAATAGGATCCTCCAGACGTTCACCTTCCCTCAAGCCAGCTCTCATTCGAACCCGAAAGAATATAAGAGAAAATTAAGGGTGGCCGGCGTCTAGCCGTTAGCCCTCCGAAGCTTAAGTCAGATAGGATATGGTTGCAAAGGAAACTCACAATTTTGGAGTTTAGAGATTGTGTATATTGTACCTTTACTACATGTAGGATTATCTATTTATGCAAATCCGGGTGGTCCAGTCCGTTACGAAAGCCATTAAGATTACTGCTGATTTTTTAGGATAAGGAGCTTATCCTATCAATCCTTAGATAAAGGGATAGCCTAATCCAATTAGACATCTAGTCAAGTACGTTCCTTAATAGTGATCCCTTGAGATATGGAGCCGTAGGCAAAGATAAGTCCAAAATCGGCCTATATCGGCTGCTGGTACTATAAGCTAGGGGACGTCATTGCTAAAGACCAGTGACCAGGGTTGCTCGCATGACGGAAGCTACTCGCGAGCACGGCTTCTCACATATTGAGGTTACTCGCGAGCTAGGCTGCTCGCATATTGAGGTGTGACACCTTTTAATGACCACGAGACGGGCGGCTCACAGGTCGGGAAAGATGTTCTATGCTCTCCCACTATTCGATTATCGACAGTAAAGGCTCGATGACTCGGTAACTGTGCGTCGTACTTGTCCAATGTGCGAGACTCGACCAGAAGACTTCGCGAGTCGATTATTGTTGTAAAGGTGCTCGTAGATTATCGGGACCTCGCAAGAACCTCTGATCAGTGCAATTTGGTTAAAACAGATGCCCCCCAAGTCCTTACCGCCAGGAAGTCTAAGGGAATGACTTACTTACTGTCATGTATAACCGCCTACCACCTTTATCGGAGATGAAGCCGTACATGATTGGGTTGGCATTAATGAGCGCCAGCCTTCCGCAGCTTTTCGGCAGAGAGGAAATGAAGAGACGCCACCCATGTGTCTGGGGAATTAATAGCCATGCCTGCTCGACTGCTGTGCCGAACGGGTGGTAGCCACGTGTCGCCAAATCCGGTGGAATGATTGCTTATAAATATAAGGAATCCGCCAAATCTTCGAATTTTCACAGAAGTTTTCGAAACTTTTTCCTTCCTCACTCACTTGGTGTCTGTGTCCTTCTTTTTCCGGTGTCCTTCTCCTTCCACCCTCCATACTTGGTATACTCTGCTTCTGCCTTTTTCTTCTTTTCTTCTTTTTTTTTTATCTTAAAAAACTTTCATGGCTAGAGATTCCGATGAGACCACCGTCCCCTTGGGGGATGCTACCCTGGAATCCTCTGCCTCCAGTAATGCGAGGGTTCCGGCGGGCAGGTACTCAGCGTCCGGGTACCCATCTATCTTGTCGGAGGAACGGCTGAACGAGTTACGGAGAGATACCAAGTCCCTAACTCGGTCGTTCTCCGGTTACCCGAAGAGGGAGAAACTCCAGATTCCCCTCCCCTAGGGTGCGTTGCCATCTATGAATACCTTCTTATTCTTGGGGTGCGCCTTCCTCTCCATCCCTTCATTCGTAATGTCCTCCGAAGTTATAAGATTGCCCTCGGGCAGTTTATCGTAAACGGATGGAGGATGGTCCTGAGATCCTTTGCCCTCTGGGCGCAGGCCGGTAACGGGGAACTCACCGCTGAAGAGTTCCTCCGTATGTTTCGACTCAAGAAGGCACCCTCTAGCGAAGGCTGGTATTACTTATGTTACTGGCACTGGGATAATTTCTGTTAACGTCGGATTTGGTAACAGGATCCTCCAGACGTTCACCTTCCCTCAAGCCAGCTCTCCTTCAAACCTAAAAGAATATAAGAGAAAACTAAGGGTGGCCGGCGTCCAGCCGTTAGCCCTCCGAAGCTTAAGTCAGATAGGATATGGTTGCAAAGGAAACTCACAATTTTGGAGTTTAGAGATTGTGTATATTGTACCTTTACAACCTGTAGGATTATCTATTTATGCAAATCCGGGTGGTCCAGTTCGTTACGCAAGCCATTAAGATTACTGCTGATTTTTTGGGATAAGGAGCTTATCCTATCAATCCTTAGATAAAGGGATAGCCCAATCCAATTAGACATCTGGTCAAGTACGTTCCTTAATAGTAATCCCTCGAGATATGGAGCCGTAGGCAAAGATAAGTCCAAAATCGGCCTATACGGGCTGCTGGTACTATAAGCTAGGAAACGTCATTGCTAAAGACCAGTGACCAGGGCTGCTCGCATGACGGAAGCTACTCGCGAGCACGGCTTCTCACATATTGAGGTTACTCGCGAGCTAGGCTGCTCGCATATTGAGGTTACTCGCGAGCTAGGCTGCTTGCTAATTGAGGTGTGACACCTTTAATGACCACGAGACGGGCGGCTCACAAGTCGGGAAAGATGTTCTGTGCTCTCCCACTATTCGATTATCGACAGTAAAGGCTTGATGACTCGGTAACTGTGCGCCGTACTTGTCCAATGTGCGAGACTCGACCAGATGACCTCGCGAGTCGAATATTGTTGTAAAGGTGCTCGCAGATTATCGGGACCTCGTAAGAACCTCTGATCAGCGCAATTTGGTTAAAATAGATGCCCCCCAAGTCCTTATCGCTAGGAAGTCTAAGGGAATGACTTACTTACTGTCATGCATAACCGCCTACCACCTTTATCGGAGATGAAGCCGTACATGATTGGGCTGGCATTAATGAGCGCCAGCCTTCCGCAGCTTTTCTGCAGAGAGGAAATGAAGAGACGCTACCCACGTTTCTGGAAAATTAATAGCCATGCCTGCTCGACTGCTGTGCCGAACGGGTGGTAGCCACATGTCGTCAAATCCGGTGGAATGATTGCTTATAAATATACGGAATCCGCCAAATCTTCAAATTTTCACAGAAGTTTTCAAAACTTTTTCCTTCCTCACTCACCTAGTGTCTATGTCCTTCTTCTTCCGGTGTCCTTCTCCTTCCACCCTCCATACTTGGTATACTCTGCTTCTGCCTTTTTCTTCTTTTCTTCTTCTTTTTTTTATCTTAAAAAACTTTCATGGCTGGATATTCCGATGAGACCATCATCCCCTTGGGGGATGCTACCTCGGAATCCTCTGCCTCCAGTAATGCGAGGGTTCCGGCGGGCAGGTACTCAGCGTCCGGGTACCCATCTATCTTGTCGGAGGAACGACTGAACGAGTTACGGAGAGATACCAAGTCCCTGACTCGGTCGTTCTTCGGTTACCCGAAGAGGGAGAAACTCCAGATTCCCCTCCCCTAGGGTGCGTTGCCATCTATGAATACCTTCTTATTCTTGGGGTGCGCCTTCCTCTCCATCCCTTCATTCGTAATGTCCTCCGAAGTTATAAGATTGCCCTCGGGCAGTTTATCGTAAACGGATGGAGGATGGTCCTGAGATCCTTTGCCCTCTGGGCGCAGGCCGGTAACGGGGAACTCACCGCTGAAGAGTTCCTCCATATGTTTCGACTCAAGAAGGCACCCTCTAGCGAAGGCTGGTATTACTTATGTTACTGGCACCGGGATAATTTCTGTTAACGTCGGATTTGGTAACAGGATCCTCCAGACGTTCACCTTCCCTCAAGCCAGCTCTCCTTCAAACCTAAAAGAATATAAGAGAAAACTAAGGGTGGCCGGCGTCCAGCCGTTAGCCCTCCGAAGCTTAAGTCAGATAGGATATGGTTGCAAAGGAAACTCACAATTTTGGAGTTTAGAGATTGTGTATATTGTACCTTTACAACCTGTAGGATTATCTATTTATGCAAATCCGGGTGGTCCAGTTCGTTACGCAAGCCATTAAGATTACTGCTGATTTTTTGGGATAAGGAGCTTATCCTATCAATCCTTAGATAAAGGGATAGCCCAATCCAATTAGACATCTGGTCAAGTACGTTCCTTAATAGTAATCCCTCGAGATATGGAGCCGTAGGCAAAGATAAGTCCAAAATCGGCCTATACGGGCTGCTGGTACTATAAGCTAGGAAACGTCATTGCTAAAGACCAGTGACCAGGGCTGCTCGCATGACGGAAGCTACTCGCGAGCACGGCTTCTCACATATTGAGGTTACTCGCGAGCTAGGCTGCTCGCATATTGAGGTTACTCGCGAGCTAGGCTGCTTGCATATTGAGGTGTGACACCTTTAATGACCACGAGACGGGCGGCTCACAAGTCGGGAAAGATGTTCTGTGCTCTCCCACTATTCGATTATCGACAGTAAAGGCTTGATGACTCGGTAACTGTGCGCCGTACTTGTCCAATGTGCGAGACTCGACCAGATGACCTCGCGAGTCGAATATTGTTGTAAAGGTGCTCGCAGATTATCGGGACCTCGTAAGAACCTCTGATCAGCGCAATTTGGTTAAAATAGATACCCCCCAAGTCCTTATCGCTAGGAAGTCTAAGGGAATGACTTACTTACTGTCATGCATAACCGCCTACCACCTTTATCGGAGATGAAGCCGTACATGATTGGGCTGGCATTAATGAGCGCCAGCCTTCTGCAGCTTTTCGGCAGAAAGGAAATGAAGAGACGCCACCCACGTGTCTGGGGAATTAATAGCCATGCCTGCTCGACTGCTGTGCCGAACGGGTGGTAGCCACGTGTCGCCAAATCCGGTGGAATGATTGCTTATAAATATACGGAATCCGCCAAATCTTCAGATTTTTACAGAAGTTTTCGAAACTTTTTCCTTCCTCGCTCACCTGGTGTCTATGTCCTTCTTCTTCCGGTGTCCTTATCCTTCCACCCTCCATACTTGGTATACTCTGCTTCTGCCTTTTTCTTATTCTTTTTTTTTATCTTAAAAAACTTTCATGGCTAGAGATTCCGATGAGACCACCGTCCCCTTGGGGGATGCTACCCCGGAATCCTCTGCCTCCAGTAATGCGAGGGTTCCGGCGAGCAGGTACTTAGCGTCCGGGTACCCATCTATCTTATCGGAGGAACGGCTGAACGAGTTACGGGAGAGATACCAAGTCCCTAACTCGGTCGTTCTCCGGTTATCCGGAGAGGGAGAAACTTCAGATTCCCCTCCCCTAGGGTGCGTTGCCATCTATGAATACCTTCTTATTCTTGGGGTGCGCCTTCCTCTCCATCCCTTCATTCGTAATGTCCTCCGAAGTTATAAGATTGCCCTCGGGCAGCTTATCGTAAACGGATGGAGGGTGGTCCTGAGATCCTTTGCCCTCTGGGCGAAGGCCGGTAACGGGGAGCTCACCGCTGAAGAGTTCCTCCGTATGTTTCGACTCAAGAAGGCATCCTTTAGCGAAGGCTGGTATTACTTATGTTACTGGCACTGGGATAATTTCTGTTAACGTCGGATTTGGTAACAGGATCCTCCAGACGTTCACCTTCCCTCAAGCCAGCTCTCCTTCGAACCTGAAAGAATATAAGAGAAAACTAAGGGTGGCCGGCGTCCAGCCGTTAGCCCTCCGAAGCTTAAGTCAGATAGGATATGGTTGCAAAGGAAACTCACAATTTTGGAGTTTAAAGATTGTGTATATTGTACCTTTACAACCTGTAGGATTATCTATTTATGCAAATCCGGGTGGTCCAGTCCGTTACGCAAGCCATTAAGATTACTGCTGATTTTTTGGGATAAGGAGCTTATTCCATCAATCCTTAGATAAAGGAATAGCCTAATCTAATTAGACATCTGGTCAAGTATATTCCTTAATAGTGATCCCTTGAGATATGGAGCCGTAGGCAAAGATAAGTCTAAAATCGGCTTATACGGGCTGCTGGTACTATAAGCTAGGGGACGTCATTGCTAAAGACCAGTGACCAGGGCTGCTCGCATGACGGAAGCTACTCGCGAGCACGGCTTCTCGCATATTGAGGTTACTCATGAGCTAGGCTGCTCGCATATTGAGGTTACTCGCGAGCTAGGCTGCTTGCATATTGAGGTGTGACACCTTTTAATGACCATGAGACGGGCGGCTCACCGGTCGGGAAAGATGTTATGTGCTCTCCCACTATTCGATTATTGATAGTAAAGGCTCGATGACTCGGTAACTGTGCGTCGTACTTGTCCAATATGCGAGACTCGACCAGATAACCTCGCGAGTCGAATATTGTTGTAAAGGTGCTCGCAGATTATCGGGACCTCGCAAGAACCTCTGATCAGCGCAATTTGGCTATAACACGGACGAAAGGTCAAATGTGATCACTGAGATCCGAAGTGGGCTAGACGGCAAGGAACATTGGGGATTGGGCCCTCCCTAAACTTTCTTATAGTACAACCAACTTGTGTGGGTAGTAAATTGTGTCCATAGTCCGCGCTAGAGATGACTCTTGCATTTAATGCACCTCAAGCTTACTATTTAGTGTGGTTCACTAGATTGCTGGACCTACTTTACTTTTGGCTCATACTCTAAGCATGTTTTTGGAAAAGAGATGGACAATATTGATAAACATAGACTGGTGGAATGTTAAGTCCCGCGATATACATAGATATATCTTCCAACAGCTTGAGGTTTCAAGAGAAAATGATAATTTGACATAATATCATAATAGAAGGTCTTGTGTTTGAATCTTAAAAGTAGCAAGTAAGCTACTGGTACCATGACTTGGATCCTTCATTGGTTGTGATTATGAGCCATTTCTGGACATGATCCACGAGATCTATTGCTTGGCCTGCCACGTGGCAGTTGTTGCGTGACCAATGCCTTTATCCAGCGGCCTGGATCAGAGTTGGCCTCTTAAGGTAGGAGGAATCAATGTATTGTTTCATGATTCTTTCAATCCTGATCATGTGGGGTCCATGTCTCATAATCTAGATCTTTGTTCTGATGAGCTGCATCATGGATGGTGGATGAGGTCGAAACCTTCGACATCTAACCTTTCAATCTTTGGCCCTTTATTTGGACGGTTATTGTACTCTTTTCTCTACCATCTATTCTAAGTCTGTGGACCTTCAATTGAATGGTTAAGATTGCTCAATCAAGAGAAATTTTTGGGTATCCTCTATCTCACCGGTGCCCATGTGATCAACGGTCAGATCACCGACACATGGACCCCACTTGACGAGGCTTTAAGTCTAGACAAGTGTTGCCATCAGATCACTAGGACATTTACACCACTTGTTACGTCATGACTCTGGAAAAGTGGGGCCCACCAGATCAACGAGAAACGCGGCCCACTTTTCGAACATTAAGTTCGATGAACGGCCAGGATTGTTTAATCAATGCTCATCCTTGCAGCTTCGTCCAGGAAAATATCACGGTATTATTACGATGTTTCAACGATAAAATGATTTTAGCGAGATGAAGAGAAATGGGTCCGCCAAAAGGCTTTTAGCTGAGGACGATCCACCGTACGTTGGGACAACGGTCCGTGTCCACGTGTATATGGCGGGATTGGACGTGGCGCTGTTGACGGCAACGGGACGTTACGGTTCTCGGCCTCACGAGTCTCCAATATGGACGGTCCTGAATTGGCAGTTATGTACTAATGGACGGCAAAGATTCTCTGTCAGGATCGCGTTTTGAGATTGCTTTGTTTGAACGCAACGCTGCTAGCTCGTTTTCTAGCGGAGTCATTTCATCGGCTCGGCTCAGCCCTACTAGATTCGTAACGGCTTTGTTGGTTACGTATGAGATTTGCAAGAGCGCATTCGGTCAGTCCGTGAACGTGGCCCCACCTTGATGTATGTATCTGGACTCCAGATCCTCTATTGGCTTCCCTGCTTGTAGCCTTTTAATTTCGTCAACATCACACTGCATGATGTCATGTGATCAGGTTGCACTGAGGTATGATCAGTTTCCATTGAGGATGTGACAAGGTTACAGAAGTATGTGAAGATGTGGACCAATGAAAAGGCTTCAAGCAGGAACCGGCTTAAAAGTCAACAGAGGATCCAGACTCATGTATGTGTTGTATGGGAGACTACACCTACTTTGTGCGTCACCATTTGCCTGGCCAGCAGGCTCCACACCTTGGTATTAATGGGATGTGGTGGGTCTGACAGCTCTGCATCAAACCTGACTTGCAGGACTCGCTGCGTCGGTCAATGACGACGGCCAGGTAGGCGTCTATCTCTTTATGCGTCCTAGTAGAGGGGGTAGTACCTGATCCGAGCCCGTGTTGTATATCCCTATCATCCATCCATTTTTCAGTCTTATTTTAGGGCATGATCTAAAAAATGAAGCCCATTCAAACCTCCAGTGGACCACACAACAAGTAAAAGTGGTGATTAAAAGACAGAATTAAAAAACTGTTATAGGCCACAAAAGTTTTAAATCAAGCTGATACTGTGTTTTGTACACCCACCCGAGTCACCCTCCAATGTTAGCCACCCCCACGTTGGGATTCCATACCTTGAGGTCCTTGACCTCAGTGTTTTGTGACCTTACAAACAGGTTGGACAAGTGAGCATTACGGTGGGCTCGGAGAAATTTTTAATGGTCAGCATTCAATCACTGCTATTTAGGTGGTTTGGTCCACCGGAGATTTGAATAGTTTTATTTTTGGATGGCAACATGGATGTACATACATCAACGTGGTCCCACATTCAGGACTTGAGCGAACGCAGTGCTACCCTGGCTTGACCGAAGCGGCTCCGATCCACATGCACTCCTCTCTTCACACAACTTTCCACGTGGCACATGAGCTAATGTAGCAATCTGTAGTACATCTGACCCAATGCATAAAGTGGGTCTTCTCATCTGGACTGCCAGATGTGAACGTTGAACCTAGACTGTTGTCAGGTTCTTCTAAACTGTCCATTTTGCGTACATAGGTGGGTTCCAGCCTGATTGGTGCCTTTGGTCGAATTAATGATTGGCCCATACTATGCATGACTTAGGGCCTATTTGGGATCAGTTGTATTGGATTGTAATATATTATATGTCTAAAAATGCTATGGTATTTTGACAATCCAATCCCACATTCAACTAAATTCTTACATGAAACAAAACGTAAGAGTTAGCGGACTTGGTATTGTAATCAACATATCAGATTTCATAATTGATATTGGTTGCCTATATTCATGTGCAATAGGAGCACGCAAAGGGTGCATTTGGATGTACAATGTGGATAAAACAAATGCATCAATGTGGGGTCCATAGATGTAATTGATTTGGAAATTCACCAAAAATTGCACTTTATCTCCTATTGAAACCGGAAGTTCAAACATTAGGATTAATCCAATGCTTCTCATCGATTCCAAACACCAGATCAAATTTATACGAATGCCTTACACAGACAAGTGGGCACATAGCTGCATGTAGTGTATGTTGGAAATCCGGTTAGCGAAAGCACCGAAGAAGATCAAACAATCACCACACAGCCACACACGCAATCAACGCAAAAGCACATGAATTTTACGTGGAAAACCCTTGCGGGGAAAAAACCACGACACAAAGCGACACCTCCATTATGATAAATAGATGATTACAAAGCTAGAACTACCGGAGTAGATCCCAAAGATGAACAAGGCACACAAAAGCTCTCAATCCTCTCTCCCAATAACCCTAATCTCTTTTAGATTACCTAGGTATTGCTTAGCATGACTCCACACACGATTAGGAAACATATATAAGAGGAAACCCAGAATTAGAAACAAGTAACATGAAATCGCACAAACATTCAAATCCCGTACTACGGCCGACCGATCGGACGACCAGTCGTCAATGATCCAGAGAGTTTAGCCAGCCCGCTGCCTCAACTCAAACCTGTCTAACGACCGGTCTGAGCCTCCAGCATCGGTCTGATGACCGGTCTCAAAACAACAAAAAACGTCTAGAGAGTTTAGACTTCAAACAGAGCTAAGATGTCCACTAGCCGACCGGTCGGTGGACTCCTTACTTGCGTAGTTTTGAAGCCTTCACAACAAACTCCACCAGGGCATCAAAATCTCAAACCACCTTCTCTACTCTTCAAATTTTCTCATCATTAATCATAGTGTTACCGCTTCTCATGCACCACTGCATCTTCGTTAAGCCTTCATCAATCCCAGAGAAGTTACGCAGAACTTGAACTTCTTTGTAGGGACCACCTTGGTCAGCATATCCGCCGGATTCACGTTAGTGTGAATCTTGTCCAGAGTCACATTTCTTTCCTCAAGCACCTGTCGAATAAAATGGTGACGCACATCAATGTGTTTAGTACGTGAGTGATAAATAGAATTTTTAGCCGAATTTTTAGCCAAATTTATAGCACTTGAGCTATCGCAATTAACTAGCATGGCTTCCTGCTGAAGCCCAGCTAATTTATCATTCCTTTTAACCAAACAGCTTCCTTGAAAACTTTTGTTACCACCATATACTCAGCTTCAGTAGTGGAAAGAGCCACCACAGAATGAAGCTTAAACATCTAACTAGTCTCTCCACCCGCTAATACAAACGAGTATCCTAAAGTCGACCTCCTATTGTCCACACTACCTGCATAATCAGAATCGACGTAACCAACCAACTTGTCCTTGGACTTTTCAAACGTCAAGACATAGTCCTGTGTACCTCGAATGTATCAAAGTAGCCATTTCACAGCTTTCCAATGTTGTTTGCCCGGGTTAGACATAAATTAGTTAACAACACCCATAGCTTGTGAAATTTCCAGTCTTGTACAGACCATGGCATATATTAAACTGCTCACAGCACTTGAATAGGGTACATGAGACATAACATGCTTTTCTTCATCTGTTTTGGGACAATGTTCAGAAGAAAGCTTGAAGTGAGCTGTGTGGGGAACGCTAACCGGTTTAGACTTGTCCGTACTTTTTCAATACCTTCTTAAGGTATTCTTCATAAGATAGCCACAACCTGCTTCTCTTCTTGTCTCTATGAATATCTATACCAAGAACCCTCTTTGCAGCCCCCAGATCCTTCATCTCGAATGTCCCTGAAAGCTGAGTCTTCAATACATCGATGTCAGACATGCTATGACTGGCAATAAACATATCATCGACGTACAACACCAGTATGAGAAACTTTTCGTCATTCAGTGTCTTGAAATAGACACAATGATCGTACTCGCTCCTGGTAAAGCCCTGACTCATCATGAAGGAATCAAATTTCTTGTACCACTACCTAAGCGACTGTTTGAGACCGTACAACGATCTCCTCAACCTGCAAATCTTGTTCTCAGCCCCTTGCATTGTATTACCTTCTGGTTGCACCATGTAAATTTGCTCTTCCAATTCCCCATGCAGGAAAGCAGCAGTCTTCACATTCATCTGTTCCAGCTTGAGGTCGTATTGGGCAACCAGGGCCAACATGAACCTGATAGATACTTGCTTCACAACTGGTGGAAAGATCTCATTGAAGTCCGTGCCTTCACACAGAGCATACCTTTTCGCTACCAACCTTGCCTTGTATCTATCATGTTTCTTTCAAAAAATCCACTTACACCCTATCACTTTTCGGCCCACTGGAAGCTCCACAACCTCCCAAGTCTTATTTTTGTATAATGAGTTCATCTCGTCTTGCATTGCTGTCTTTCACTTTTCAGCATCTACATCGTGTAATGCCTCCTCAAAATTAGACGGATTCCCTTCATCTATAATAAGAGCGAATGTAATGTTCAAGTCATCCATGTACCTTGCCGGTAATCTGCGATCCCGGGTGAATTTCTTCGCACAGGTGGCTGCTCCACCTGATCCTGTACCTTTGTTTGCGCTTTAGTATTAGCACGTGTCTCATCTTTGTCATCATGTGTATCAACTTGTTCTGATGTTTTTGGTTCCTTTGTAGCATCCTTACGGAACAAAGAACTCTCATCAAACTTGACATCACGGCTCAGAGTGATCTTCCATGTGATAGGATTATATATGCGATAACTCTTCACACTATCACCATAGCCTACAAAAATCTCTTTTCTGGCCCTATGGTTTAGCTTACCTCTCTCAACTGACTGTATAAGAGAGTAAGCCTCACAATTAAAGACCCACAAACTTGAGTAGTCTAACGTACGACCACTCCACACTTCCTTAGGGATTTTACATTCAATTGTCATAGAGGGTGACTGATTTATCAAGTAACAAGCCGTGTTAACAGCCTCAGTCCATAACTCTTTGCCCAACCCAACATTACTAATCATGGATCGAGCTCTCTCCAAGAGAGTCCGATTCATCCGCTCTGCCACACCATTCTGTTCTGGCGTGTGGCGCACTGTGTTGTGCCTCACGATCCCCTCTTCTTTACAATACGTGTTAAATTTTCTAGAAGTGAATTCACCTATATTATCGGTTCTCAAAATTTTCAATTTTTGTCATGATTAATTCTCCACCATTGCCTTCCAATACTTGAAGGTCATGAAGACATCAGATTTATTTTTCAGAAAATAGATCCCAACCTTCCTGCTATAATCATCGATGAACGACATGAACCACGATGACCCTCCAACAGAAATAACGGGCGACGGCCCCCATACATCGGAATTGACATAATCAAGCACCCTTTTACATACATGTTTCCTCCCTTTAAATGACAATCTAAACTGTTTCTCATACATGCAATGTTCACATATACTAAAGTCTACAGATTTAAAAGAAGGAATCAAAGATCGTTCAGAGAGTACCTTCATGCCCCGCTCGCTCATGTGGCCTAAGCATGCATGTCACATACGTGTAGATGTGGAATCTACTACAATCGCTGCAGCTCCACCTACTGAAGTGCTCTCAATCAGCCTGTAAATGTTACCGTGCCTCTGTCCCTTTATAATTACAAGGGCCCCCTTTAAAATTTTGCAGAACCGGTCAAAACCGGTGAACTTGCACCTCAATGCTTCGAGTGCACCAAGGGAGATTAGATTCTTCCTCAACCTAGGAACGTGCCTCACTTCTATCAAGGTCCATTCGATCCCATCGAACATCTTGATGCACACAGTACCAATCCCCACAACCTTGTAGGCCTAGTCATCGCCTAGAAATACCGCGCCTCCCTCATACTCCCTGTAGGAAGTAAAGAAGCTCCTATCTGGGCACATGTGATACGAAGTCCCAGAGTTCATGATCCACTCATCGCTGAGAGATCCAACCTTTGACACCGTCAAGACCTCGCACACATCACTACCACCTTCATCAGCTTCAGCGGTATTGGCTTCCCTAGAAAAATCACCTGACTTCTCCTTCTTATATTTAGGACTCTTGCAGTCCTTCTTCATGTGCCCAACTTGGCCATATTCCCAACACTTTAACTTGCCTTTGCCATTGCCCTTCGATTTGAATCGAGAACTCGACGATCCTTCACCTCGCTCAGAATTCCTCCCTCTTATAAACAGTGCTTCGGAGGAGGAATCAGTATCACCGCTTTTCTGTCCCATGGCCTTCGATTGAATGGCTGAGATAACAGTCCCGACACTAATAGTGTCCCTACTCACGCACAACGAGTCCCTAAGTGACTCATATGAACTAGGAAGTGAGTTCAACAAGATCAAAGCTTGATGCTCGTCCTTCATCTGCTCACCAAAATCGAGCAACTTGCAAATCAACTTGTTGAACATGCTAATGTGGTCCTCCACATCCGTTCCCTTCGCCATCTTCAAAGTGAAGAGTTGCATCATCAGATACATGCTATTTTCTAGAGACTTCTTTGCATAGATGTTCTCTAGCTTGGTCCATGTCTCTACGGCGATCTTCTTCTTCATAATGTTATAGATGACGTCATCAACAAGGCACAATTGGATTGAGGCCATAGCCTTCTCATCCATCTTTGACCACTCATTATCTTTCATCTCGATAGGTCACTTTTCACGGGCGTTCACGACCCCTTGCTGAGTTAGGACGGCACGCATCTTCACCTTCCACAACTCAAAATTGTTTTTGCCCGAGAACTTTTCAACACGGAACTTCATATTAGAAGCCATGAGATTGTCGCAAAAAACTCCTTCTTCAACCTTCCAACGATAGCTCTGATACCACTTGTTGGAAATCCAGTCAGCGGAAGTACCGAAGAAGATCAAACAATCACCACGCAGCCACACACGTAATCAACGCAAAAGCACACGAATTTTACGTGGAAAACCCTTGCGGGAAAAAACCACAGCACAAAGCGACACCTCCACTATGATAAACAGATGATTACAAAGCTAGAACTACCCGAGTAGATCCCAAAGATGAACAAGGCACACAAAAGCTCTCAATCCTCTCTCCCAATAACCTTAATCTCGTTTAGATCACCTAGGTATTGCTTAGCATGATTCCAAACACGATTAGGAAACATATATATAAGAGGAAACCCGAAATTAGAAGCATGTAGCGCGAAACCGCGCAAACATTCAAATACCGCACTACGGCCAACCGGTCGGACGACCAGTCGTCAATAGTCCAGAGAGTTTAGCCAGCTCGCTGCCTCAACTCAAACCTGTTTGACAATTGGTCTGAGCCTCCAGCCAGTTTAGGCTTCAAACAGAGCCAATATGTCCACTGGCCTACGGTCGATGGACTCCTTACTTGCGCAATTTTGAGGCGTTTACAATAGTGTACTTATGTGTCTAGGAATTCCTACGTTCATTAGTTTAGGCACGTGTTTAACGTGTAAAATTAGTGAGGAAATGTTTAAGAGATTGATGCTTTTCTCATATACATCCCCACATCTTCAAATAAGAATAGTGGGGACTATGGATTTGAAATTTCTTTTTTCTTTTTTTCTTTTCTTTTCAAGAAACCGTTTGTTTGACAGGGCTTTCCTTGGATGGAATGCCCCTAAAACATTCTTTGGATTTAAGGTTTTAACCCTTTGATTTATACAAAAGTTATCATGATCGTTCATGTTCTAAGCAAAAGAGCCAAATTATCAGAGGATTGAAATTACCCAATTTAAGGCATTTATTTGTTATCTTCCCACTATATATATATATATAACAAACAAACAACAAAAGTCGTCATGTAAACAGTTTAGATCATTGAAGATGGCCAGAGTCAAGAGGCCAAAGTACCAACAGACTGCAATCAGCTTGAGATGAATTCTGGCAAACCTCATATATATCATCTTTTGTGTGTGTGTGTGTGTGTGTGTGGGGACACACATTCTTCTACACATGGGATAGGTATATGGAATCCTTCCCATACATTAGTTGCATTTGGATATGTGGATAATCTGTGTCACCAATTTGGACCGTCTACTTGGATTGGTCCACCCTAAGTCGGCTGCCTTGGATATATCATATCAATTGTATAATCCAAGTTGTCCAGCCTATGCCATGAAAAATTGGATGAGAAGGTTGTTCGCATTTGATGCCAATGCAAGTCCAAATACAACTAGGTTCAAGGGAAGGTTTCCCTTAGCTCATTACACACACAAATGCTCACATGGGAACCAGTTCTCATGAAAACTTATGAGCATTTTTTGACACTGATGTGGGTACAAAATTTAAATGATCCACTAAATGAATCACCTCATGAAACTCTTGAGGCTCAAAAGTTAACCTGATCCAAAAATCACCTCACGAATCCTTGATTTGCTTCTGACTTTGCTATGACCTACCAGATTTTTTGATTAAACTGACTTTTAGCTCTAAATGGTTTCATGAGGTGACTCATCTTCCTTCTCATGTTGCTATGGCCTACCACATTTTTAGATTAGGCTAACTTTTAGCTCCAGAGGGTTTCATGAGGTGACTCATTTAGTTAATAGTTCAGATTTTGTACCCATATCATGTGTCTAGAAGTGTCCATGAGTTCTTGTGAGAAGCAGTACCCAACCTCATGGAATCTTCCCATGAGTTCGAGCTCTATGGGCCTCACCATATGATCCATGTCGGAAATCCACACTGTGCATTTGGTGGGTCCCTTCTAAGTTATGTGATATCCTAAAAATCAGTGTATCCGTAACTCAAGTGGGCCATACTATTTGAAACCGTGCGAAATTGTGGCTAAAACATCTAAAACCACATAGTGGGTTCCACCTAAGTTTTTGATATGGCTAAAACTCAGTGTGACTCCTCATCCAACTGGGACACACAATGGATGGTTGGATGTTTGAACCACATCTCATTAATAGGCCCTATAAATGATCATAAAGGTTCAATGGGTGGATATCTTCTCTCAATTGTTGTTTGTGGTGTGGCCCACCTAAGTCATTTATTGACCCAATTTTTAGGCCTGTGACCCACTGTGGAAGGGTGCATATGATTGATGGGGTGGATGTATGACATAGATCACGGTGAGGCTCACAGAGCTTGACCTCTTGTACATCCAATTAATTGAGTGTGAGTTTCATCTTAGCATTTGTAGAGCATTCAACCCATGTGGGAAGGTAGTCCCACTATAAAAAAGTGGTATGCACCAAAAATCAGATTGAGACCTTATTTTCAGGGTGTCTCATTTTCATTGTGAGATACCATGGTGGATGGGTGGGATGTCTTACAAACACTACAATTGAGCCCTTGTATGCTAACTAGTTGGACGGACAACTAGTGTGAACCATCCATTCACTATGGCTCCATTCAACAGTTGACCTATTGACTGTCCGTTGGAACTCGACAACCTTTTGCATAGCTGGGATGGCCTTAAGATGGATTATATGGGAGTCCAGATTCTTTGTTTGCTACAAACAGGGATTACATAGGAGTTCGATCATTTGTTTGCTACAAACAAGAGAATCTCTGTTTGTAGATTTTTATTGGTCTACGGCATGACATTGGTTTGTAACAACATCACATTGTTCAGACAACAAAATCACATTGGTTTGCAACCTTATCACATTGACGTTATGCTTTGTTAATATGGATGAATAAAAAAGCTACAGACAGGAAATTTTAGTTTGTAACAAAGAGATGATCCAGACTCTTTATATATATAGAGGTAGAATCCAGGAGATATTACAGGAGAATCATCCTTAATCAAGCCACTAGTCCATGCGATATTAAGTTACCATACACACTTAGTATCATCATGTCATAAAGAATGTATTATGATTTTTTTTTTAGGTGAAATTTTACTACCATAAAATCATTTACTGATGCTTTTGGTTGCACCAAATGTCATGAAATTTCATGATACTTGGCACCGAAATAAACCACTTAATCTTGAAATTGCAAAATATTTGGTGCAACCAAATATACCCTTAATCACCTATTCATGTACCGGTGTATTTTGACTTATGTGTAAATTTTTATTAATTCATATGCCACTGCTTTAATACCATGCTAACTTGAAAAACTATATGGTAGACAGCTGTATTATTTCATTAAGAATAATCATATCATATACAAGTAACAATGAATGCATTATGTGGACAAACATCTAATTACTAAATGCAATAATCTACTTGGTATTGGTTGCATCCTAACATTTACAGCATTTGCAAGAAGTTCATTCTTTCTTCCATCTCCTAAAAAGTGTTGTCCGAGTCGACTCTGTCTTGACTCAGCTTCAACAATCGATGAAATGGATTTCCACGCCAAAACAGAACGAGTTGAGGTGAGTCGTACCTATTTCGGTCCTCCAATCAAGTGGCCCACTCTGAAAACGCTACTTAAAATCGTAAAATTTAAAAATCTAGTTGGGCTTGTTCCATCAGTTGAAAGCTATTGAATGGTCTGAGCCGAGCCAAATCAGAAAGAGCTCCGGTTCTGATCCATGGCCGGTCAGACCGGACAGTTTGGATGTTGGGTTTGAATGCATGCCAATCATTGCTACGTGTTTCCATGTGGGGGTTATTATGAAGAAAAAGGGGTGTGAATATCATTTTCTTTTGGACCATTGTTTTTTATATCTCAGAAGAGGACTGTTACCCTACAACGATTGTAGAATAACCCCATTCTACCACTACGTATGGATTCGCGGATTAGGTGAGTCCCGGTTTCTAGTGTAGTGGGCGAGTTGCTGACTTTGGGGCCCACCTTGATGTATGTGTTATATGTCCACTCAGTCCATCAGTTTTTCCAGCTCATTTTAGGACATGGTTCGAAAAATGAAGTAGATCCAAATCTCAAGTGGACCACACTATAGGAAATCAATGGTCATTGACCATTAAAAACTTCTTGTGGGCCAGAAAAGTTTTGGATCAAGCTGATATTTGTGTTTTCCCTTCGTACGTTTTTGTGAGACCTTATCAACAGGCTGGATGGGCAAATAAACATTATGGTGACCTCTGTTTCCTGTGGTGTAGTCCACTTGAGATTTGGATCTGCTTCATTTTTGGGACCATGCACTAAAATGAGATGAAAAGACTGATGGACGGAGTGGATATACAACAGATACATCAAGGTGGGCCCCACGGTCAGGACTCAACCACAAAGCTATTACCCCTAACTCACCTCATCGGGCGCCCATGTAGGGCCCACAACTGCTATTCTATAAGGCCTACTTTTTCTTATATATTCCATCCAATCCCTTCATAAGATGCTCCCCACTAAGTCGAATGGACATGCTAAAATCAGGCCTTTTCAAAAATTAGCAGGCCACACGGCGCGATTTTAGAGGTTTTAGACAGGATTGTAGATGGTGTGGCCCACCAAAGTTTTGAATCGGCCTGATTTTTGGGATCCAAGGAGGACATGATAAGATACACATGATGGACTTAGTGGATATGATGCACACATCATGGTGTCCCCACACACATAGCTGTAAAATAAGCTTATTCTACCAATGCTGCACAGGATCAGACCTCTGGAAAGATCGAAGAACGCTGATACACCGCTTCATCTACGGTTGTGGATGAGAATTTCGTGCAACTAGCTGCATGTGGGGCCCACCCTGGTGTGCATGGCATCTAAACCCATCCAGCAGCATTGCCCTACGGTGGAAATAGGACCCCACCAAAGTCAGGCTTATTCAATCAGCTGCAGGTCGGCTATACTGACAAAAAACATACAGTAACTCAGAAAACGACGAATTCCTGCAGTGGCCCACCTAATGAATGGATCAGCCTCCTCCCTCTCTCATGGTGGAGGAACCATTATCGTTTCACACGCCTTGGTGGGCCCCACATGCTGCAGCTAGTTGCACTAAAATTTCGTATACTACAGTTGTAGAGGAACCGACCTTCTTAAAACAAATTCACTGTAAATGGGTTGTGGCATTCTTGTGAAAGCTACTATAGCCGAGTATACGAAGAGAGAGAGAGAGTCATGATCATCATCTCCACGTCAGCATTTTCAGACCCAAGTCTCTCTGCCTTTCCTTCGTTCTCATAAATCCCAGTGTCTGTATCTGTTTGAGCCCTGTCTCTTGCTTGTGGAAAATTGGAGTTCTTGGATGTTTGCTTTCTTCCATGGAATCACACTCAAAGATTTTAGACATCTTTGTATATTGCTTGTAAAAATCTCTTGTTTGGTTTCATGAAATCTAAGTTGAGAGCTTCAAAATTTTCTGGTATTTACATGCTTTTCTTTCCTCCTTGAAAAATATATATAGCTTGAGAGGAAAAAGATAAGTCTTTTGGTTTGGTTTTGTAGGAAGGATCCTTTCGTGGATTGAGAAAATCTAAGCTTTTTGGTTCCTTTCTTTCATCTTTGGATCCTGAAATAGTCTTACTGTTTTCTTCATCAACCCATCTCAGATCTTTCAAATACTAAGGTTTTTTTTGAAGTCCTTCAAAAGCCCAATTCAATTCTTCAAGAGGTTCTGGTTCTTCTCCAAACGTTTTCCTTTCCTGATCACTGCATCTTAAAACCTGAAACAACTTTCTAAAAATCTGATTCTCTTTCTTCCATGAAGAAAACCCAAATCAAATCTTCAAATGCCTTCCTCCACTGTCTAGTCTCTACTTTCTCCAATTCAAATCTTGAAAAATAACTGACGTCTATCCTCCCTTTTCTATCCTCTCTTGAAAAAATTCTCTCTTTTGCACTCCTTTCATGATTTCATCTGAGAGCAAAAGCTAAGATATAGAAAAGAAAAAAAATTAAAAATCCAACCTTTTGTCCATCCTTTCTCATCACACTCACACACCAAAAAAAAAAAAAAAAATCTAAAAAATCCAATTCTCTGTCCATTTGCATTCATTCCATTTCATTTCCTTTCCAGTATTAGAACAGTCCTCAAATCCTTAAAAGGGAAGAGAAAAAAAAAAACTAAAATTCAATCCGCTCTCTTCTAAAAAAAATGCAAGATCCAAACACATTTCAATCCATCAAGCCCAATTTCCCCGAGCAAGAGCACCTCAAATGCCCGCGCTGCGATTCAACAAACACCAAGTTCTGCTACTACAACAACTACAACCTCTCCCAACCCCGCCATTTCTGCAAGAACTGCCGGCGCTACTGGACTAAAGGCGGTGCCCTCCGCAACATTCCTGTCGGCGGTGGCAGCCGCAAGAACGCCAAGCGATCAAACTCGAAACGCTCTTCCTCCTCATCTTCTTCAACACCACAACCAAAGCTAGAACCTCCTTCCGGAATTTTCAGCCCGTTGGCGACGGTGGATCAAGACCATCGAATGCTCGACATCACGGGTAGTTTCAGTTCTCTGCTGGCTTCGAATGGGCAGTTTGGGAATCTACTGGACAGCATGAATTCGAGTGCTTCAAGCGTTCAAAGGGTGCAATTCGGAGAGTACCCCCATCCAAATTCTGATTCGGTCGAGAACCCAGCATTGGATTTGGAGAATGCAAACAACCCAGAAAATTTCTTGGGGTTGCCGAGCGATTCGAGCTGTTGGGGTGGTGGAAATGGGTGGCCTGATCTTGCTATCTACACACCAGGTTCGAACTTTCAATGAAAAGAGAGAAAGAAGAACACTTCTGTTTTCGAAATGCACTTCTATTTTCTTTTCTTTCTTTTTCTTTGTTGATTTGAATTTGGGTTTTAGAGATCTAATATATATAAAATGTGAGTGATAGATATATGAATTTGGATTATTTTCGGCTGTTCTTGGATTTTGATTTTGTTTATGGCATGATGATATTTTGTTGAAGATGAATCATATAGAGTCTGATGCATTGATGTGAATAGTCTCCTGATTCATCCATTCTCTACAAGTGCTGTCCATGGTTCATTGATCCGGACCGTTCATCTTATCAAAACAGCAAATATTGGGATGACCCAAAATTCTTTCAGACTGGAAGTTCAGAGCCATCAAATCGTTGGCCGTTTTCTGGACCCGTGCTATATTTCCCTCTCTCTGAAGCATTTATTTGTAGGCCACTGATCAAAGGATTATGAACCATAGTCTGAGATGTTTTTTCAGGTATCCCCAATTCAAATTGGGTTCCATAAGATCAACAGTCTGGATAGCTGAACCATGGGCCCATTTATGTAGAATGATGCATCAGGATTTCATAATTTGAATAGTACTTCTATAGTGTTTCTATCCCTTTCATGCTCGTATTTGTTTTGGGAGAGTTTTTAAGCATGAAATGATTCTGTTCAGATTATGATACTTGGTCGGATCCAAAAGATAGAGAACTCTCAGATTTTTTTTTATTTTTTTGGATGGATGTTGGGAAGAGCGCAGATAATGAAATGGATTGACATTTACACCCCCTATTTTTTTTATGCGGAAGGTCTCACCTACTACTCATAAGTGTATACTAACTGAGGGATAGGGTCCACTGTGGTTTATGGCATCCACCCGGTCTAACAAGATCACGAGTAATGAAAATGGGACGTCCCAAAATTAATGCCGATCCAACCATCAAGTGGCCCACCTTGTGAATTACGAGGTTTTGAGCGGTTGTCCATTATTTTCTATCAAGTGGCCCAGATGAAGACTGTGTCAGCATGATTTTGGGGCATCCTATTCTCGTGATGGGACCATATTGGATGGACTGGATGACATACATTCATCACTGTTGGCCCCACATGCAGCTGGTTGCAGATTTTCTCATATTCAATTGGGTGCTTGCCAGACATTCCCTTCCTTATGCATACACTCTCTTCTCCTTCATGTTTTTCTATTTAAACATTTGGAGAGAAGATGTAATAGTGTTAACCTCTGTGTGGCCATCCTGATGAGTGAATGACATCCGCCCATCAGGTGGGCCATTCTACCTGACAAAAACCACAGCCCAATCGAGAAACTCAAGTGGAAACATGACAGGAACGTTGATAGGAAATGCACAACTAATAAAATCTTCTATGTTGCCTGTGGGGCTCACCTTCGATGGGATATGCCGTCCAATTAATTTATTAGACACACCCCACCAGGAGGACACGAAAAATAATCCATTCCAAGAGTCTGAGTGGACCACACCAAGTGAATTTAAAGATTCTAGACATGATTTTATGTTGTTCCCTCTGGTGTGGCCCACCTCAGTTTTGGACTAACCTGATTTTTGGGCTCGAAGGTTGGACAGAGTGGATGATGTCTTACAAACATTAATGTGGCGTCCACAAAGATCAAGACTGCTCTGGTGGATCATTCTCCATCAAGTATTCTATGATAACTGTACACGTGGTGCAAGTGTATGAGATCTGGGCCCTTCATGAGTGGACCATACCATCGATGGATGCACAGGGATCATAATCGGGTAATCCTGGACGATGACAGGAGGATCTTGACCATTAAAAATTTACAGCTATAAAAAAAAAAAAAAAAAAAATCCAATCAAGGATTGAGGTTCCATGGGTGAAAATCCTTCAATCAATGGCTCGGATCACCCGAATAATGTGATTTTTGGCATCTGCTACGTGTATGGTGATCTAGTACCGAGTCGAAATGCAAGGGTGCATGCATAAAAAAGAGAGGGGGTTAAATATCAATTTACTCATTAATTTAGAATAGGTAGTTTCTAAAGTGTGTTTGGTGAATTGGTTGAAGTTCTAACTTACCATTATAAAATTATCGATTAGCTTTTCTTTTATACTCTGCATTGTACGATACATCATGCACATGCACTCAGAGATTGTCCAGAGTAATGTTCATGTAACTAACTAAACTGTCCAGATCATGTGGCCCACTTCAGATTTTCTAATTAACTAAGATTTATAAGGATCTAATGTTATAAATGGTTGATTGGTTGACATCAAATGGACAGTTAAAACGAAAAGCAGATCCGAATCCAACAGTTGAATATCTACTGATCAGAGATTTGTGACCGTTGAAATTTAGTTATATGCTTGCAACATTTACCAGCAGCCGGTGTTGCGTCTGATGATTCTGATCTGAAACGTCAGACGAGATCTTGTGCTTATAAACTTTGGTTAATCCTAGGCCCACCTTATGAAGAATTTACGGTTGGGATGGATGTTTTGATCCGTGAATATGATCCTATGGTCATTTTGACTGCCCATTTACGAAAGGTGGGACATCATAACATCAAGCTATCTAGTTCGTTGAAATAATTCAAAGCTCTGGCGGAGTATGATAGTTCATACACATGCACTCAGAAGTTTATACGTTCCATGATGTAACACAAATTAAACCGTCCAAATTGTGGGGCCTACTTTAAATGGGTGATAAACAACCATTGAATTGAATACATGCCCTAGTTAGAAACTAGTGGACATTTATTGGATGGCTATAAATCAACCGTCCCAATTCAACAGACAGATGTACCCCAAATCAGAGGTCAGGATCACGGACGGTTGATTAATGAAATTAAAATGATTTGGGAGTCTGTTAATTCCATAAACTGCGATTCACCTGATTAGTGGACCACCTGATTTTCGTGGCAGGAGGTCCACCCAATAGACAGATGAATGCTTATTACATGTACCCGCGTTGTACTATCCCAGTGCGTCGATGGGCCGGGTACCTTCTATAATAGGTCTCTCCAGTGAAAAACACACATGATCTTCCTGACGGCCCACTTAGATTCAGGTGCTTATTAAGATTTCAAACAATCACTCTCAGGTGATATGACCTTAATCCACCTTTAGACAATGACTAATCCACACGCGGTGTGAAAGCAGCCCATTTAGTCATCTACACACCGACAAATGGGCCAGCATACAGGTGGGGTGATCCAAGCCGTCCAACAGGTTTCTTCCATGTGAAGATGCCCTAGAATAGAAATCAGGCCGGCCCACTCATCAGGTAGACCATTGTTTATGAAACAAATGGATGGCTGCATTAGAATTGGTCAAGTTTTTCTAATCTGTCCCACAGTTTCCCTTCTTCCAGATCTGTGTGACCTTATCAACAGATTGGATGGCAAATAAACATTATGGTGGGCCATAGGAAATTTTTAATGGTGGTCGTTCAATGACCGCTCTTTCCTGTGGTGTGGTCCACTTGAGATTCGAATCCGCTTCATTTTTTGGGATCATGCCCTAAAATGAGCTGAAAAACTGATTGACAGCGTGGATATACAACACATACATTAAGGTGGGCCCCACGGTCAGGGCCTCACCTAATCCACTACCCGTACAGACGGTCACGCTAACTTGATGGACGGCTTGGATCTCGAACCCATGGACCACAGAATGTTAGATGCTACGAACGACATCATTCCACCTTCTTGGCTTTCTGGGGCCATGCTCATTTTGGTTCATCAACATTTCTTGAATTTTGATTACTCACCCACCGTCCACGTGTCGTCATATGGAGTCAATCTAGACTGTCCAAATCGTGGGCCCAATTGGAGATGAAGCATATGTCCCAACATTACCCTTGTTGAATGACCACAACTTTGGATGGTCCACAATGCAAACGTTCTGTACTTTTTTTCTTCACCGTTCGCCTACAAGGCCACAAATTAGAAGGTCAAGATTTTCCTATTGAAGAGATCTTCGAGAGATGGTCCATTCATGGCAAGACAAAACAGGCCAACGCTCTAGATTACCGAACCATGCGCCCCACTTGTCAAAATTGAAAATCGGTGTAAACCATCCAAAGATGTGGGCCACAGCTACATATCATTGTGATGGATGATGCACAAAATCCCCCAGAGTGGAAGAATCCTAATTATCCAATAGGTGGCTGACAGATACACAATTAATGCAGAAGATACAGCAACTATCTACATTCAACCAAGACAAAACGGCACATATCTTACAGCTAGGATCTTCAAATTCAGGAATCATTTGTTCATGGTCCATCCATGGACAGGCCCTTCATATCAACGGTTTGGATCATCAAAACCTTGGTCCCACCTGTACAAACCTAAAACCCAAACAGGTGTTTCAATACCTCGCCCGAAATGCACTGTCCAACCGGTTGGACGATAAGTTTCCGTCCAACCAGCGGATACCTTCCAACCTATAATGTATGTGTGAAATCTACCCCGTCCATTAGGTTGGCCCCACCATGAGGATCACCTTCTGTGCCCCATCCATCAAGTGGGCCACACCCATAATAAATAACTAAATACCAGTGCCGTACGCTTGATGAGTGGATGGGCTGATTTTTTTTTAACAAAGGTAATCTTAACGGTGGGGCCAACCTGTTGGACGGGTTGGATATCCGTATGTACCTGACACGTTGGAACCTATCCACTGGATGGACGACAGCTTACAATCCAACTAGTTGGATGTGAGCATTTCTACCGATGGATGGCTACCTATGCATGCATGTATGTATGGGTGGATTCCTACTCAACGGATGAGATGTAATGACTGTGACCCTTCAACGACAATGCCATTTGGACGATGGTGGTATCCCACACCCATCATGGCTGTCACATGCGCCATCATATCATCCTTTCATGACCTTGACCTTACAATGCATAGTCATCTCATGCATGCCATCATTATAATCCCTCCATATCAAGTGCCATCAGCGCACGTTAGCCCAACATCTAGAATAACACATGCACGCGATTAATGATTTCAAGGTAATTAAGAAAGTGATTAATTTTTTTAATGGTGCTGAGTGATTGAAGATTATAGGTGGGGCCCATGATCTTGATTTCTTATTATTTCTTTTTTCCTCCTTGAGAAAGATGTCTTGGATTATATGATATTGGTGCATTTGGACAACCTGTTTGGATTGTGGAAAGCAATATAAAAGATAGAATCTATGTCGACGGCCCACTTGGGTCGGTGGGTCCATCCCACTAAGGGTCTAGAATAGATGGGGTTGACCGATCACAGTAGGTTGTGTCTGATATTCAACATTTTCAATTTGTTTAAAGCAAGTGGGGGAATGGAATATGGGACCAACGGTTGCAGTCTGTTCATGAGTCATGCCTCACTAGCCACTAGGCCTATTCACCAAGTCAAAAGGCCACAACTCTAGCCATTAGACGTGAAGTTCATGCAACTAGGTGCTTGCGGGGCCCACCATGAAAATTTGATTCCCCGAAAAATCAGGAATATCTAACCGTTAGTCCAAACCATAGAAAATATTGGACAACCACCCAAACTCACATGTGGCACATTGGATTGTTAAGTCGGCCTATCTTTTAGGGTGTCCAACATGTTGGGTGTTAGATGCCACACATACACCCTATGGTGGGTCCCACACGCAACTAATTTAACAAGCTATATATATATATATATATTAGGTTTAGCACTTAAGCCAGTGGGCTTGACCATGGGCTCAGGTGGTGCAGTGAGGCTGGCTAGGGTAGCCAGCTTGTTGACAGACATCTACGTGCCGGTTAACGACCGCTTTCGCAGCAGTTTTAAATTTTACCGCTGCGTGAAGGAATGCTTTAGTAACAATTAGATGACAGTTGTCTGTTGACCATAGCTTCCCTAGGAGATACAAGAGTGCCATCAAGAGGCTTGAGATTACTTTGAATAGACAAAAAACCTAATCCAAAGGTTTCCTGAATGGCTACGAAAGCTGTGGCCAGAGGACACCAAAATGCATTTATACCCATTTACAAAATTTGAAGCCTATAGACTACTTATCTATATGCAAAAACATACCATCGGCTATCTATTTCTTAATGTTGAAGTCCTTTGATATACATTGTTACACCATTTTTTAATAGCTCGAGCTCTTAGAGAAAGTAGTTGCTTGATATATTATCAGAGCAGAAGGACCTGCGTTCGAATCTCGAAAAGTAGTAAATATGTCACCAGTAATATATTATCCTATGGAGGGCCATTTATGTTGTGAGTGTCCCGAAAAGTAATAGATATGTCATTGGAGGTATATAACACATCTCTAAGAGGCTAGCTCCATATTAACAAATGGTTACCTATAACAACGGAAGTCATTGGAAAAGAGTTACGTTATTTTCATTGGCATAAGAAGAGATATAGAGGAACACTCTTCTTCAAACAAAATCCACAATGTAAATCGTGTGGTAGTGATAGAACCATCTCTCTATCTTCCAATGGGTGAGGCCTACTTAAACAACCCACCTTGCATTTACACTCCACATTAAATAGTTAAATGGACAAGACACATCACTGAGTGACCATTATAAAAACAGCGCACCCACACGATGGACATTAGAAAACCAACATTTGATGTTTCTTCCAAATTAAAGGGCTTCCTTGATGCTTATTTTTAAAAAATAAATAAAGAAAAAAAGTTTTTAAATTCACTTGCATCCGTAATAGTTATGAGCTATAGTTTTTGAATTCGTAACAATTGGGAGTTACAGTTTGAATTTATCTGTATCCGTAACCATTAAATGCTTCAAATTCATTTGTATCTGAAACGGTCAGATGTTTTTTTCTGTAAAATCATGGTCTAGCCACCTTATTCAACCTACGGAAAAGAAAACCTCCTATGCCTTTGTCTCTCTTTTTGCGACACGAAGGTATTCTAGTAGGATCTTACGTGAAGGGTTAGCGTGGGATTTTACCATTATCTGTGCGCTATGATGATCCATCAGTTGGGGCATTTGTACCCTGGGGATACAGCATTGGAGCCTCTGCACTGACCAACACATCAATCTCGAAGAAAGTGACCGAGTGCGCACCTCAACCCAGTAGTACTATTGAAGTTTGACTATGCAGTTATTGTCCTTCCCATCTATAGGTGTGAGATTCCATTTTATTATTTGTATTTGTCTAATTATTCCCCATGCTAATCTTTTTTCTTTAACAATTTCGAGATATTTGTCCATGATTATAGGAAATACAAATGACAAATCTATTAGACTTGAGGTATTCGAAGGTCGGCACTTCAAGAGGTGGAAACAAAAGAAGATGTATCTAATGTTCTTTTAATAAATGAGAAGCATAACTAGCATCAACAAAAGAACTATCCATAAAACTAGTCATTCATTTTTTAGGAAGAGGCAAAGCTCTAATATAACCCAAAAAACAACAAATAAGAAGATGACCTCGTGTGCACCTTAACCCAAAAGTACTCTCAAAGTTCAACTTCGTTGTTACCGTCTTCCCCATTTACAAGTGTGAGGTTTCATTTTAATATTTATATTTTGTTTCATCATGGTCTATACCGATCTTTTTTCATTAACACTTAACCTTAGATCATGACTAAAAAAAAAATAAAAACCAAAGGGATAGTCCTAACAATCCAACTGATATGAAGCAAATGGACACTTATAGGGAAAATGGTCAGTCTAAAATTGACAGGAGAAAAATGAAAAGCTAGGATTTGTTAGGATTGGATGCCTCAAATATCCATGCATGGAGGACCGGCCGGTCATGGTGGATTTCAAGACAGCGGTGTCTGAAATGTTTCTAGGCATTGTCAACTAGTCGACTGACCAGTCGGCAGGGGCAGTCGATCGGCCGACGGTGAGCTCCGATCGGTCGACAGGTTTCCTTGTTGGAGTTAGTTTTTTGCGTGGTTTTGTGTAAGAAGTTTCTAATCTTGATTTTCTCCTATTTAAGGAGATGTGATCCGAGATTAGGATTACCACCAATGAGCCAAGGGATTGAGAGAGTTCTAGGGTGAGAGAAAAAGCTATGTGAAAACTAGGAGTTCTCTGGGATAAGGGAAAGGGATGGGTTTGTCCTCCTCATATGAGAATTAGCTTTGTTAGCTAGGTTTTCTCTTCTGGGCTATGATTCGGGTTGTGTTTCTTCTATCTCTTGTAACTTCTGATATCATAGTAGATTAGTGTTGCTTTGTGCCGTGGTTTTTTACCCGTGAGGGGTTTTTCCACGTAAAATTCGAATTATCTCTTGTGTGTGTCGATTTGCTTGTGTGATTGCCATTGTGGTGTGTTCATCGCCTGCTTTGATTGCTTCCGTTGTGGGGCTCCTAACCCTAACAAGTGATATCAGAGATAAAAGTTGGGAATAAGGCAGAGAGAATCTGGGTGAGGCATCAATGTCGTCTTCTAGCATGAGATTCGATGTGGAGAAGGATTCCGTGAAAGAAAAGCATAGAAAGCGATCGGTATCTATAAAAGAAGTAGAGTGGAAGAAGGTGGATCAGTACGCTAGTATCTCAATTAGGTTCATCGACTGTGATCAGGTTTGATCGAGAGCACTATTCATGGTGGAGCTGTGGGATCGACAGCGGGATTCATGGTTGCTCGTCTGTGGTGTGCCCAAAAAGGCCACACGAGCGAGCGGGTGGTGAAGGTGTAAGAATAAAGTTGATGAGGCATGAGAAGCGGTGGTGCTATGATGACGACGGAGTAGAGATTGAAGATAGTGTGTTGCAAGGTGTTGCATGAAGATTAGAATCGTGGTGGAGTTTATTAGGATCAGACTCCTCAAATCTCCATGCATGGAGGCCACCGACCGGTCGGTCACAGTAGATTTCAAGACAGTGGTTTTTGGACATTTCTGGGCATTGTCGACCAGGCGACAGTGAGCTCCGACCGGTCCACAGGTTCCCTTGTTGGAGTTGGTTTCTTGCGTGGTTTTGCATAAGAAGTTTCTAATCTCAATTTTCTTCTATTTAAGGGGATGTAATCCGGGATTAGGGTTGCCGCCAATGGGCTAAGGAATTAAGAGAGTTCTAGGGTAAGAGAAAGAGTTATATAGAAGCTAGGAGTTCTCTGATATGAGGGAAATTGATAGGTTTGTCCTCCTCATGTGAGAATTAGCTTTGTTAACTTGGGTTTTCTCCTGTGGGATGTGATCCGGGTTGTGTTTCTTCTATCTCTTGTAACTTCTGATATTATAGTGGATTGATGTCGCTTTGTACCGTGGTTTTTATCCGTGAGGGGTTTTTCCACATAAAATTCGGATTGCCTCTTATGTGTGTTAATTTGCTTGTGTGATTGCCATTATAGTGTGTTCCTCACCTGCTTTGATTGCTTTCGCTACGGGGCTCCTAACCCCAACAAGATCTTCCACCAGCATATATGCTCCGTTCACAAAGGGTCTAAAAATTGGATGACCTAAATTCATACATGTGTGCTGCATGTACAGTAGACAGGTTGCCACAATTTACCAGACAGTGGAGAATCACATACTTATAAGATGGAGTGGGCCTAGAATTCCAAGGTTGTGCTCCTTGCATTTCCTGGGGCCTTGAATGACAACTTTCAGCAATGGATAATAGCTTACACTCCCGGCTGTTTGCAAAGGTGAAATTAATTTCCATTGGAACCCACTTTTTTCTTTGTATTGGTGGAATTCAAAACATAATTTTATTTAGAATGATATCACATGAGGAGATAGAATTCTTTGGAAAAGAATTCCTAAGGCCGAGCGGCCATTGGAGCGAATACTTTCTCTCGACCGTCTTGTAAAATCAAATCCCTCCCACCAATCATACATGGAAACCATGGAAATGATAATTGTTAAGACATGAGAGCTCTATCTCAGAAACATAGAAATCTCCATTTTTTTAGGTTATATAGCACCCTTTTTTAGAGGAAAACCAAAAGAAAGGAATTCAATTTTTGACAACTTTGTTCTCATAAAAAGACGAAAAATGGCACATATGAGAAAAATGATTTCACTTCCACAAATGAAAAAAAAATAAAAAAATGTAAGCATTGAAATCGATTTTGATTTCACCTCCACTCAGGTCCATACAAGTGGGGCACAAGATTTATTGATCCAGACGATTGAGCCGTTGGGCCGGATCATGGATGGACCAAGATCTAAAGTCTACCAAACTAGGGTATCCTGCCCACCCCATCGATCTAGAGTCAGCATTATCCCATCAGGGAGATTTTTTTTTTTTTTTTTTTTTCCCTTTGTCATGCTCCATCCACTATGCGGTCCATCAGATCAATGGTCTGGATCATCGAAACATGCAGCTCACTTGTACAGACTGAGGCCACAATGTACTTTACTTTGTGCAAGTTGGACCAATGGTTTAGGAACCGAGACCGTTGATCTGATGGCTCCCAGATCGGGTGATCCTGACCATTCAACTCCTATCCTCAGTCTGTACTTTGTACAAGTGGGATCCACCGTACTTATCCTCGGCTGGAGGATCCCTTTATTTCTGGGCTTGGAAACTAGAAGATCTGATATTTTGTATGAGATTAGGTGGGCCTTAATTAGGGTTGACCATTGGCCGGGTGGTCCATCTGGCCTGGCTTCAGACCTGGCTTGGACCTATTAGTCCTTGGGTCGGTCTTGGGTTTGGCATGTATGGACCAATCAGTTTTCTGGACGTGGCTCAAGTCATTTTAGCCAGCCAATTGTGTTGGGCTGGTCCGGGTCTAGTCTGGCCCGCAAATACCCGGCTCATTACCATCCTAGAATCAGTAGGAGATTCATTAAAATATGGGGTGCGATTTACGGTGGTAAAGTGAAGAAGTGGGACCCACGTGAGGTACTCAAGATATCAGAACCGTCTATCAGATGCGCAACGCCATGTTACTCTCAGCTTCCAGAGATGGAACCAAACAGAGACTCAAGTGGGCCACAGAACAGGGAACACTAGACCTTTTTTTTTTGCATGGGGGACTACCGAGCGACTTGGCTGCGACCCTGGAACAACCATGTAGGTGCGGGCCTGACCGTGGGCCCCACCTCGATGTATTTATTGTATATCCGTGCAGTCCATCCTTTTTTTTCAGTTCGTTTTCAGGCATTAACCCAAAAGAATTTGGATCCTCTGCTTGCCTGAAACAGAAATTTTCTGTTTGTTGCAATGTGATTGGGCCACACCATCACAGACTGGATTTAATGCAGCAGTGTTGACAATGTCATTGATGATGTGGACCAATCACAATGGAGGAAAATAGAAAATTCCTATTCCTGGCAAGTAGAGAATCTAGATTCTAACCCAAAAATGAAGCAGATACAAGTTTCAGGTGGACCATACCACAGGAACAGTAGTTATTGAACATTAAAAACCTTTTGTGGGCCACAAAAGTGTTGGATCAAGTTTATATTTGTTTTTAACTTTATCATGTGACCTTATCAACAGGTTGGATTGTAAAAAAACATTACCATGGACCTTAGAAAGTTTTTAATTGTGGGTTTACAATGACCACTATTTCCTATAGTGTAGTCCACCTGAAACTTTTGTCTACTTCATTTTTTGGTACCCGTAGACACCCCCCATCCCAAGCAGACAAGCTGATTAGTTGGATGGATTGAGATCCTAACCCTAATCCATGCCCTAAACTAGACCCTAACCCTAGAAGCTTAAACTCTAGGAATCATGAGCCTGGTACTCAACCCATTCACACCATGTCAAACCCAATCGATTTAGTCAACCTAGTCTAGGCCCATTCCAAGCCCAAACCTAGGCCCATTAATACTTAGAATCACAATAAATCAAAACCGAGTGAACCAAAGGCAATACAAAATCCCAGGAACACCCCTATAAAATTTGGGGTCAATCCATGATTTGGGAGGCACACAAGGTGCCGCCTGCCACGTGGCAGCCCTCCTACTTTGGCAGGGAGCCTCCACATGTGCAAGGGAGCTCACCTGCCAAGATAGGAGGTCCAACTGGCCACAGGCAGCTCCTAGGGAGCTGCCCTCCACGTGGCAACCCTCCTTCCTTAGCAGGGAGCCCCCACACGTACAAGGGAGCTCACCTGCCAAGGTAGGAGGTCTAGTGGTGACACGTAGTAGGGTTTCTATATTGGCAGGAATTCTCCATCCGTGTGCAGTTCTGGCTTTTCCCTCTTTCATTCGTGTGGTTGTCTGAACTATCTCAGGTACCCTTTTCTTTTGTCCTAAATTACAATTTTACCAAACCTATCAACCCATGAATTATTGCTGTGTAGCAATCTCAAATCCAAGCCATTCAACCCCTTTGCAACCCTAAACTTTGCTAGAATTATAAGAATACCAAGTTGGGAAGCTATAAATAGCCCCCCATCCCTTCTCATTTCATCATTAACTCTTCCTTCACAAACCCCTTCTCAAGTCCCTTAAGCCCACTAGCCTAGCCCTTCCATCCCTCCACCAAGGAGAGGAAAGAGTCCAGCCCAATCCATAGATTCATGAGTGACCATCAAAACCTCAATCCAGTCCTTGCGAAACATCCGTCCATCCAATCATCCAATTCTTAATCAATTTCACCTAATCTTGGTATTAGCTTTGTGCAAAATCTTTTCCCTTCTCAACCCCTCTACTCATCTCATCCATAACATGTCATACATAACATTCTCACCCAGTCAGCTTAAGGGTATACTCTGAGGCTTATTGAGTTCCTCGGATCTTGCCCATCAAAAACTCAAGTCGACGAGTTATTCTACTTGACAAGTGGGTTGGGGCAAATTTATCTAGCCCATGACACTGCTTGGCAGCGATAATGCATTAAACACAACATTTTGCACACATTACATACGTCAGTGCACAATAACTAATCTGATCCTCAAAAGTTCGTTTGATCTTGTGAAATAGAGACCGTACATTTGTATGAATAGAGTGGGTGTCTAATACATTCTCACTCTATAACCGAGGTCCCTTACCTCGAATCTTTCGCCGTTGATCAAAGAGTCATCTAAGGATTGACAATCTTCAGGTTCTTATCCTTAGCGTTTCTATAGAGTCTGGCCAACTGTAAAAGCGAAATAATTGACTAGTGGTAACTCTAGTCATACACACAACTCCATTTCTAACCCAATAAAACGCAGAAAGGCCGTGGAGAGAGGCAAAAGCCCGTAGAGGCAAGAGTTGATTCCATTCCAGTCGGGATCCAACGTCCACAATACCATGCCCTTAAATGAGCTAGAAAAATGAATGGGCAGTGTAGATATACAGTACATACATCAAGGTGGGCCACACAGTCAGGGCCACACCCACATTGTTGGTTCCGGGTCGCAACCAAGTTGCGCTGGGGACTACCATGTTTTGTATACAGACACCAGGCCATTCAAACCCTTAACCTATCCTGGAAGAAGTGAAAATCAAGGTTGTTAGGGGCCCGATCCAATAGATGGGTTGGATGTGATACATACACCACATGGGCCCCATATCTTCTTAGTACCACTGGCCCCATCTCTCAAAATACATGCAGCACATCACCTCGTGAGCTAGGGGAAGCTCGACTCCCACTATCCGTTCTCCTTCTTCTTCATGTTTCGACGAGAGGGTCCTACACCCACCACCAATCCCAACCATCCATCACAGTGGGACCCTCATTGTTCTGAACCTTTCATTTGGTGGGATCCGTCGGTCTAGTCTGTCCATAACAAAAGGGGGACAACAATATGCCCAACCTACGAAGCCCAGAAGCTCTGACTCCCTCTCCCACTTCTCTCCTTCTTCTTCGGTCAATAGTGGAGTTGTTCTATACTTAACCTCATCCAAATCGTCCATCTTAGAGAACTGGGTCAAGGCTACCTAGACAAGTTTTAGCAATGTGAATTGTTATTGCACGTCATGACAAAGCCGCAAAGTTGCTTTGCTCGCTTCCTCATTCGTATATAGAAAAAAAAAATAGGGAAATGAGAACACAAGAGAGAGAGAGAGAGAGAGAGAGAGAGAGAGAGAGAGATCAAGTTGTGTTTATGTCAACTCTAGGTTGAATTAATATCGTCCAAACGCAGTAGAGGTAGGTGATCCATCCCAATATGAGATTCTCATATTTTAAATAGTATAATCTTGTTTTATTAAAATTCTAGGATTTGTTAATTCGTCTATTTAGATCTAGATTTTTTTATTTTTTAACTATCTGATTTACACTCTAGACTACTGAATTTTTTTACAATCAGGTTTAAAATTAATCAATTATAATAACTATTTAGAATTAAATTTTGTTTCAATTATAGTTGATTTAATTAGTAGGAATTTTATTTCAATATGAATTTTGGAAAGTTAATTATTTAAATTATTTATGTCCAACTGATGAAATGAACTAATCTAATTTCTGAATTTTTACTATTTATTATTTTAAATTAACTTAAGTCCTACCATTTAGAATTGCTCGAATTGAGTTATTTTTGCTTGAATTTATTGATGTAAACCAGCTTTGTAACATTTAAAAAATATTAATTTATAACAATTTGTTAAAATCTAGATTTAATTTTATATCGTTCAAAATAAATCCGTTCAATTTAGATTGTGTGTGTGTGTGTGTGTGTGTGTGTGTGTGTATAGAGAGAGAGAGAGAGAGAGAGAGAGAGAGAGAGAGAGAGAGCTTGCTAAGTTAGTTTATAATAAAATTTTAAAACTAATTAATTTAAATAAACCTAGTTTAAATTGAAATCTGAATTTAATTAAGTTAGAATTTAAAGAAATTTATTGTTTTGTACTTTAATAAACCTTATTAAACCTCTTTGTAATCCATTCTAAAATTTTAGATTAGTATTTTCTTTCGAGATTATTCTACTAGATTAATTTTTTTTACTGGTTAAATATAAAATTGTAATATAGTTTGAATTGGACTTAAATTGTTAAATTAGTTATAATTTAATTTTTTTTCTAATTTATTTTAAATAATCTTATAGGTTAATAGATTAAAAGTCTGCGCTAAATCTTGAATTCGAGTCTAGGTTTAATTAAATTTATTTTATGAAGAAATTTAAAATAAAAAAATTAATTGATTATTTTAATGGTAATATGTCTCAATGTATTAAATTTTAATGTTCTTAGATTATTAATTTTAGTTTTTGAATTTACTACAAAATTCTGAGTTTATTTCATACATTATGGAAATAATTAAATCATGAATTATTTGTTAGAATTAAACTCGAAGAATTCTCTTGATTATTCAAATATTAACGTAATTGAATTATAATAGTTAAGTTAAAATTTTGGGTTAAATATTATTTTAAATCTAAAGTTCATTGCATTTGAAATATTATTTAGAATTTCATATGTAGTAATTTGATCTAATGTATTAAAATTTAAATCGAATACATTCTTAATGTTAAGATGATGGAGTTGATAATTTCAATTTCAATTTAAAATAAGGTGGATAAAAAATAAAATTGTTAGAGTCATATTGTAATCTAATGAAATTAGGAATTTAAGAATTCTTGAATTAATACTAACTTTATTATGTTAAAATTTTAATAAAAGTAAAATAAAATTACAAACTAACCATTTCTTATCTAATTCAATACTTTAAATTTAAATTAAAATCTTAGTGCTAGTAATTTAATTAATATGCTTATTCATGATATTCTCTATTATGAATTACGAAAAATTGAAGATTATTATAAAGTAAATAAATTATACAAATTTATAACTAATCACAAATAGAATTTCGAGAAATATGAAATTTTCAATTTTGTTCAAGTTGTTGTGCGTAAAATTTCAGAAAGTTTACAAAAAACAGCATAACATTGAGTAAATTATAGGGGGTTGGAGAGGTTTGAGGAGTTAGGGTTCTGCCATGGGGAGGAAGGAATTATATAGGGAAAGGGGTTGTAAGAAAATGAGGGGCTTAGGCCTTTCAAAAGACCCCCTAGAATTTAAACTTGTCGAATTTGGTCGACTGGTTCCACTTCTGGTCGACCTGACGTCACTGTCCATCCATTTTTAAAAAAACATAAGACCGAATCTGGTCAACCGGTTACCAATCTGTTCGACTGGTTACAAGAATTAGGTCGACCATTTTTCCATCTAGTCGATCAGTTTTCCCAGGCTCATTTTCTTTGTGAAACTCGAAAAATCCCCTCTTTTCCACTTTCTTCCAATGCTAAATAGTCGACCAAGTTCAAATTTGGTCAACCAGATCTTGTTGAATTCCAAATAAAAACATCCCTTCACTCGAGCCTCCCAACTCACTTTCATTCTCCTTTTTGGTTTCAATCCACACCTCAAATGGGTTGTTCTACCTTATCTTTGGACAATCCACGATCCACACGGGCTCAACCCTCTCGATCGAAGCGTCTAAACATCAAATTCACTTTATTCGGAATCATGGAGCCGTGAAAATTTCCAATCCTAAGGGTCTTACCTCTAAATCTCTTATTTCTCAACATGGTAAACCTAAACTCGAATTCTAGACCTTATATTTCTACATTGAACATAAAAACATTCAAAGTAAGGGCTTGAATCCTAAGGTTAGTATTAAGTCTACAAAAATCAAACATTTAGGGATTCAAACCTAAGGTTTACAGTTGCTAATTTCAGAGTCCTATTTATGATAACATGAAGTTTATGGTATGTTCATAACTCACAACCTAGTTCAACTCTAAACTCATGCTCTGATACCAACTTATAACGCCTCAAATTTTAAGGGTCGAGTACAACCATAATCCCCAAGATTCTGAATGTCACTAATGATTTGCGTGAGCATAATTTCTTGTTTAAGGTTCATAAGGCATCAAAGCACAAATTTAGAATTAATTTAAGCAGTAAAGTAAAGACGGAATTTAAAGTGAAACCAACTAACATTCAAAACATATATCCAAGTATCAATGGTACAGGGCCTACTCAACAAGTAGCTCCAAAATATACATGCCTAAAATAATAATAACCGACTATCAACAAGGGTCGAGCCCACAGCTCCAAAGTGCACAAAAGTCGACAAGGTGCTCCTATTAGGTTAGGCCATCCTAGAATTGAAAATAGGAATAGTCCTTAACGAACTCCTCACCATCATCTGCGATTGCATCGGCCTCTAAGGTACCTATGCTTACTATAGAGTCTGGTTGGTATTTTAAAACATTATCCTAGGTGGGAGTAAGTAATAAACTCAGTGGTACTATAATTATAAGTTAAGCATGTTATTAAATCAATCAGGCTTAGGTAATGACCACAAATAAAACATACATTTTCTTAGACTAATTGATTTAGTGCATGGATGTCATGAGTTCGCACACAAAATGCATGCATGTCCCGAGCAAAGTTCGCATATCAACAAATGGTGCACTGGTCTTTCTAACAGTCAACCAGGCACCCACAATGCGATTATGAGGGTCATTCTTCATTATCATGGCATTGCTAATAGTCAAACAATTACTTTGAACGTCCATGACATGTATGCATGATTAGTTTGACATTTATTAAATGTTTTCTCATACAATAGAATTGGTGAAGCTTAGATATTACGATTATATCACAAATCTTAAATCGGACCTGTAGACACCCCACCTTCGGCTACACTGTTGGTAGAGATAGCTGGTTGAACGGAGGACCATACCCCCAAATCCCAAGTCCAAACTCAGCCAAACTCACCCTTGTAAGCCCCATTCCATAGCCCAGTTCAAGCCTGAACCCAGTCAACCCAGTCCTAAACACCACCCAGAAAAACCCCCCATAAAAAAAGGCCAGTCAAAAAATCCCAAAAAAAAGTCAAACTCACTGAGTCAACTCGCTGAGTCAACTCGTCGAGTCAACCTGTCGAGTCAAAACACCTAGTCAACCCGTCGAGTCAACCCGTCGAGTCAAATCACCGAGTCGACCCGCTGAGTCAACTCACTGAGTCGACCAGCGAGTCCAACAGCAGCCCCGAGGGAGCGACCGCACTCGCTGGAAACCGAGGAGCGGCCGTACGGGCGGCCCATGGCAGGCCGCCCGGACAAAATTACACAAACTGCCACTCCTCGCTGCTATAAATACCCCCCTCCCCTTCCCATTTCAACACACAATCCATTCCAATCCAGCCCGGGTCCGTTCCAAGCCCTTCTCCGCCCCTTTAGCCCATCTTTCCACCAGGGAGAGCCCGAGTGAGGAGAGCCCAGCCCTGGTCCAGCCTAGCCTGACCACTGGTCCAAGCCTCCCAAGCCATCCAAGTCTTGATCCAGCCACTCGAAGCCAACCCCTTGCGACACCTCCGTCCACTCAGCTACTCTTTTCCAGCATCATCTCATTTGCATCTAGCATAAGTGCAACATTTACTTTTCTTCCAACCCCCCTGCTTCACTGCAAACACTTTGATTATTCAAACACACCGCATGCATCTCGCATAAAGCACCTGTCAGTTCGAGCGTATGCTCTGGGCTTGCCCGTTGTTGGAACCTGCCCATCAGAAACTCTTACTGTTCAGACCTGCATTCATGCTTCACCATAAAACACCTTGATCATTCAAGCACACATGCATATGTCTTTATATTAAGCACCTGTCAGTTCGAGCGTATGCTCTGGGCTTGCCCGTTGTTGGAACCTGCCCATCAGAAACTCTTACTGTTCAGACCCGCATTCATGCATCATGTCATCCATGAGAATATACGAGGATTAAACTAGACTTTCAAATATTCGATCGATTCTGTGAAGTAGAGACCGTACTTCGGTACGGGCAGTGTGTGGGGTGCCTAACCTCTTCCCACCCTGTAACCGTGATCCCTTACCTTGAATCTCTGACCGCAGATCAATAGGAGTCATTTTAGAGGAAAGGATCTTCAGATCCCCTTCTCTAACGTTTCTACGGGGTCTAGCCGACTGTAGATTCGAAGTAACTGGCTAGTGGCGACTCTGGTCTTATATAAATTCACTTAAACACATCCAGCTCAATACGACAACCAAACGAAGCCCTCGAGAACGAGGCAAGCCAGTGGCACAAACGGCGATTTCGCACGCACGCACCTCTTTTTCTTCTTCTTCCGAAAGGAAGGGGAGAACGACGTCGTGTGGGAGCGCGGAAAAATCGGCGAGGGTCCACAGAATGGCGACTCCACTGGGGAAGAGCTAGTCCCACTAGTCGTGATCCGACTTGAAAAACAGAATCCTTCCCGTACTTGAAAGTCACTAATCCTCATACAATCTCATCTGCATAGCATTCTACCCAGAACAAAAATATATATATATAAAAGATCCCAAAACCAAACAAAAAAAAAATAGAAAATCCCAAAACACAAAAAGAATAGAGTACAGTCCTCACCATTGCGCCTCCTCGGGCTCAACGTACGCGGAGACAACTTCCCTTCCGCAGCATAATCCGCACTCGGGCTCAGCAAGCCATGTCCGACCACGAAGAAGAAACTCATCACTTCCCTGCTCTCGAAATGACCGAAGCGCAACCTCCAGCGCAACAGCCCGTTGACAATACGCCAATCATACAAGAATTGGCACAAGGAATGAAAGCAATGCAAGAAATGCTCTTGCAATTCATGCAAGCACAAACCACCGCAGCAGCCAACAATCAGCTTGGCCCAGTTCAGCAATCTCAGCAACCATGCCGGATCCCTCCGGCCTCCAGTTCAAATCAAGCACAACCAGCGGAGTCTACCCAAGACTACCGACAACAGCCATCTCAGCCCTTCGCTATGGGGCATCCTTCTCAATACCTTCCTGCAACAAGGGGACCATCTCAGAGCATCCCAGTCGCAGGGACCTCCAGTCAACTTCCAGTCAATCTTGCAAACAACAATCTCAGTAGATCTCAGCATGTCCCCGCCGATGGGACACCTTTTCAATTTCAGCACATCCCCGCCGATGGGATTTCAATTCAATTTCCAGCAACAGGGACAGCACTGGCGAATGCCCACAATGGGGGTCAGTGTCAAGCCCACATCAATCAGCCGACAGTGGCGAATACCCAACAAGGGGGTCACTTCCCAGCATCTCAGCCTCCTGCAAACAGGAGCACTTTTCAATTCCAGCACATCCCCGCCGATGGGATTCCAGTTAATTTCCAGCAATCTTCAATTCAGCAAAATCCAGTTAATTTCCAGCAATCTTCAATTCAGCAAAATCCAGTCAGTTTCCAGCAAGTTCCAGTTCAACCTTCAGTACAGTCTCCAGTTCAGTTACCATCATTTCAAGCACAAGTTCATCAGAATCCAGTTCAGTCATCAAATCAATTTCAGCAACCCGCGGTTGCTTTTCAGCAAGCCCATAGGGTCGAAGACATCGACCACTATGCCGAAGAAGAACGTGCCTTACTCCAGGAGGCACCAGTCGCTCGAACAGATCACTCACGACTGGACGAGTTGCGGGAGCAGTTCCAGATCTTGCAAAATCAGCTTCAGCGACAACAAGGAATCGACTTACCTTCGACCAAGTTCAGAGACTTGTGTCCTTTCCCAGATGCTCAAGTACCTCAAAACTTTGAGGTTCCGAAATTCAAGAGATACGATGGCAGCGGTTGTCCTACAGCACATCTCAAGGCTTTCTGTGGAGAGCTGAGTGCAATCTCAGGAAATGAAGGGGCCCTTATTCGTTTGTTCCAAAAATCTCTGAAAGGCGATGCCCTAGATTGGTACACTTCATTGGACTGCCACCGCATCAGAACATGGGAGCAGCTTTCCCAGGCTTTCGTCGACAGATTCGCATACAATCTCAACATGGCACCCAGAAGAGCCGACCTCGCAGCACTCAGGCAAAGGAGTGATGAAACACTATCAGCTTACGTGGGACGTTGGCGAGCTATGGCAGCCAGAATGCGGACACCCATCGACGATGAAGAACAAATCTCCATGATTGTTCATTCAACATATCCAGGCATATCCGGATATCTCATCTCGCATCCATATGCGAATTTCTCACAATTGATCCGTGCTGGAGAGCAAGTCGAAGCAGGGATTCGGGCCGGGACGATCTCCCCATGGCCTCATCAAGCCACTCCAGTCAAGAGGAACAGAGTGGAAGGAAGACCTATCGGGCACGGGAATGGAAACCGTAGTGGTTCTCCTCCTCGCCCAACGGAGGTAAACAATATCAACACCACTGCTCAAGGGAATCAACGTGCTCCCCCACAGGGACGTCAACAGTATCAGCAGAATCAAGTTCAGCATCAGCCTCAGCGGTATCAGCCATAACCAAATCCTCAGCCACAACCATCTCGACAACAGCAGCAGTTCAGAGGAAACGGCCAATACTCATACCAGAACAGGCAGAATTACAGGGAGTTCAGGAAGTTCACTCCACTCAGTCAACCACTTAGTCAAATCATGACTACGCTGGTACAAAAGCAGTTACTCACTCTGATGACACCTAGGCCTCCGCCTCATCCTCTGCCTCCAAACTACCGAGAAAATGAGTACTGTGCCTACCATCAAGGACGTGGCCACGCCACGGATCGATGCTATACTTTGAAGAATGCCATACAAGACCTGATTGATGACCGCAAGATCGTCATCTCGGTCCCTGGAACTTCTCCAGCAGCTTCCACCAACATCCTTCAGAATCCTCTGCCTCAACATCCGATGGACCCCAGTTCGTCTCGTGGCCCTGCAGTCAATAGTATAGAAGAAGGGGATCATCTCGATCGCTTCTTCTCCCCCATCCAATCCATTCACGCTTACACTTATGAGCCAACAAATCCTCCTCCAGTCTTGCAAGGGGCAAGTCCCTTTCTTCCTTCAATCTCCGAGCCAGTAGTGCTTGAAGGAGCACCTCCATATGATATACCAGTTGTTCAAGGGGCACCTTACAACCATTCAAGCTGGGAACCAGTCGTCCTGGAAGGAGCACAATCATACATTGAGCCCACATACGAACCTGTCATCTTGCAAGGGGCAACTCCAGAACAATCCAATCCGCAATGGAAGGATTACACTCATCAGCAACAAGAGCCCGTTGTCTTGGAAGGAGCTCTTCCAGTCAAGCCTGTCATATTGCAAGGGGCAAGTCCCGGAGGCGTATCAATCACGCTACGGCAGCTCGGACGAACAGAGAAACCTCCTACCATATCAAGAGGACCAGTATTCATTCCATGGGAGCCTCCCGCCCCAGGAACAGTCAAGCCAGGACCACGACCTTATGTGGTCTATGAAGACAAGCCTCGATATTACCCCTTCAGCACAGGCAACAATATAGTCCTCAAGGCAAAAGCTCCATACGAGGAAGATCTGGTACCCACAACAGCACCGTTGCAAGAACCGGTGGTCCTAGAAGGCAAAAGGGAGGAAAACTACAAAGAGGTTCCATGGCACTATCCAGAATGCGCAGAAGTGGGGAACATGAATCCCAACGGGCGTTGCATCCGAAGAGATAATCAAAACAGAGGAGATCCCAAAGGCGTCCTCTCAGGCCTCGGCAATAAAAATGAAGCCGCGTACGATGTGGCAACTCAGCTCAAGTCAATCCCTGCTCAAATCTCAGTATGGGAGCTACTCTGCACATCTCGCATACACCGAGAGATGTTCGCCAAAACCTTGAACGATGCTCATGTCTCCTCCGATACGGCACCAGAAATGATAGCTTTGATGATTGGACAACTCCTGGCTCCGCGCGCCATCACCTTCACAGACAATGAGTTGCCACCAGAAGGACGCGATCATGGGCGATCCCTCAACATAGCCTTACGATACAAGGACCTCTGTGTCCCGCTAGTCCTTATCGATAATGGCTCAAGCTTAAATGTCTGCCCGCTCAAGACTGCGGAACGTCTGGGAATCAGTCCCTCTTCATTTCGACCCAGCACCATATGTGTCAGAGCATTCGACAACACCCGCCGATCAGTGGAAGGGGAAGTCGACATAGAGGTACAGATAGGCCCGGAAGTCTCCACCATCACATTCCAAGTTCTAGATATATCAGCCTCTTTCAACCTGTTGCTCGGACGACCGTGGCTGCACAAGGTTGGAGCTGTGCCATCAACCCTGCATCAACGAGTGAAGTATATCTGTGGAAATCAAGTGATCTCTATCCATGCAGAGAAGGAGCTCATCATTCCTTCCAATGCTGCTGCCACTGAACCAGACATCCCGGTCATCGATATCCAGCACTCTGAAGAAGACATCCCGTTTCATAGTTTCGAATTCGAGACTATGAACTCCATCGCCAATCCAGAACCGATAAGGGTGGACCGTGTCTTCTCACCGGCAGAGCGTCTGAGCCTCAAATACCGAATGAAGAATCACTTCAAGTCCAGAAAGGTACCGCTGGTATATAACCAACGCAAATGGGGACTCGGATACAGGGCAACCTTCATGGACAAGAGAAGGAAGAAATTTCGGTGCTCACCCATCCAATTCGTCAAGCCAGGAGAACCTTGCAAGGATCCAGGAGGGAATCAACCGACTGCAATACACAAAGTCCTCCCGATGAGCCTAGTTTGGGCCACGTGGCCCCCCATTCGATGGGATCAGATTCTCGAACCATCTAAGCCTCCAGAAGAAGAAGAAAAAGATGAAGACGAAGAAGGAAGTCAAATACAGCAGCTTCAGGACCAGGTTACTCTGACACCTGCTCCCAACCAGGGGCACAACCTGCCCATTTCTCTCAACCAGGGACACAACCTACCCACTTCAATCAGCAAGGGGCACAACTTGCCCATCTCAGCACCAATTAGCAAAGGGCACGACTTGCCCATCCCTGCAGAATCAACATCATCAATCATCAGCCAGGGGCAGAAGCAGCCCATCCATTGGACCAAGAAAGGGAAATGGCCAGCCCTAGATTGGTCTGATGTCCAGATTCCAAACTCATGTCTAGCTGTGGGACCAGACGAACTGCAATGCGAAGTAAGTGATCCGGGAGGGACTGAGTGCGACTCAGATCCCGAACCCGACCAGCGAGAAGTCATGGTCATTGGGCCAGACCATGATTCTTCGCCCAAATCATCAACCCCCACCTCTTCAGGGGAGGAAGTGTGGGGTCCTGAATGGTCATCTGTTCCCCTCACTTTTGAATCAGCCAAAGAGCCATCTGAGGGCTCTGGCTTCCAAAAAAAAAACGCCTGTTTAAGCAGCGACCGGAACTTTGGAACAAGTTGGGATCAATCATGGTCTGTAATGCCCGCTTGTTCAAAGTCCCGTAAATTTCAAAAAACCAAAAAAATCAAAAACTTTCAAAAGCCAAAAACATCTATCATTTCAATTTCAGAAAAATATCAAAAACCAAAAAACATTTCTTTTCCTGCATTCAATAGTGTGCCAAGTTCGTCTAAAGAGTCACATGAGTTTGAAGTCGAATCATATGACTTTGACATCGAATTAGACTTCGAGCTCATGGGTCTGGACGAAGCTCGGGATGAGGAAGATGATGATCCGGCTCCCGAACTAGAGGATCTCCTCAAAAAGTTCGAATCTAAAGCCAATGTTGTAGCCGATGATTTCGAGATAGTAAACTTGGGGACGCCTGAGATCCCTAGGGAAGTACGCATTGGAAAATCGTTGCCACCTGAGATGAAACAGAAAATGATAGAGTTCCTAGCCTCAAGATTGTCCAACTTCGCGTTCTCATATGAAGACATGCCGGGGCTCGATGAAGAGCTCGTTGTACACCATCTGCCAACCAAGGCAGATATGAAGCCAGTGAAGCAGAAACTCCGAAGAATGAAGCCAGAATGGGCTCTGAAAGTTCGAGATGAAGTCATCAAGCAATACAACGGGGGATTCTTGGTAGTCTCCAACTACCCTGAATGGCTCGCCAACATCGTACCAGTACCGAAGAAGGATGGCAAGGTTCGAATGTGCATCGACTTCCGAAATCTCAACAAGGCCAGTCCTAAAGATGACTTCCCGTTGCCACATATCGACACTCTGGTCGACAACACTGCTGGATACAAGATCTTCTCATTCATGGACGGGTTCTCAGGTTACAATCAGATCAAGATGGCCGTCGAAGATCGTGAGAAGACATCGTTCATCACTCCCTGGGGAACCTTCTGTTACAGGGTGATGCCGTTTGGTCTGAAGAACGCAGGAGCAACATATCAGCGAGCAATGACAACATTATTCCATGACATGATGAACAAAGAACTTGAAGTGTATGTGGACGACATGATCATCAAATCTCGCACAATTGAAGGACACTTTGAAGATCTGAAGAAGTTATTCAACAGATTAGAAAAGTACAAGCTCCGTCTCAACCCTCAGAAATGTGTCTTCGGTGCAATGGGAGGTAAGCTCCTCGGCTTTATGGTGAGCGAGGATGGCATCAGGGTCGACGAGACCAAAACCAGAGCAATCATCGAGATGCCCCCTCCTAGAACAGAGAAAGAAATTCGTGGTTTCCTCGGCAGAATTCAATACATCAATCGCTTCATCGCACAGCTCACACCTATCTGTGAGCCCATATTCAAGCTCCTTCGGAAGAACGTCCCAAAAGAATGGAATGATGATTGCCAAGTCGCCTTCGACCGCATCAAGAAATATCTCATGAATCCTCCAGTCCTAGTGCCTCCCACTCCTGGACGACCACTATTGTTATACATCTCGGTAGCAGCAGAAGCCATTGGCTGTGTCCTCGGCCAACACGACGAAACCGGGAAGAAAGAACAAGCAATATACTATTTGAGTCGAAAGTTCACCGACTACGAGACCAGGTATTCCCCGATCGAGAAGACTTGCCTCGCCCTAGTCTGGGCAACTCAGCGACTCCGTCAATACATGATTGCATTCCCTATTCTCCTCCTTGCTCACATGGATCCGCTCAAGTACCTGTTCCAGAAGCCGGCACTCACTGGAAGGATAGCTAAATGGCAGCTACTCTTGTCTGAGTTTGACATCACCTATGTCACTCAGAAGGCAATCAAGGGACAGGCCCTCGCCGATCATCTTGCGGCTCACTCTCTCCTGGATTATCAACCGCTCAAGACGTTCTTTCCTGATGAAGATCTCTTGCTCATTGAAGAGGATGAAAAGAAGAAGAAAGATGAATGGACGTTATTCTTCGACGGCGCAGCAAATTCTAAAGGAAGTGGTATTGGAGCAATCCTCTACTCTCCAGATGATGTCCCTATTCCTATCTCGAGGCGCATAGCATTCGAGTGCACCAACAACATGGCAGAGTATGAAGCATGCATCGCTGGCTTAAGGGAAGCCATAATCTTGGGCGTCAAGAAGCTACGAGTATTTGGAGACTCACAGCTTATCATCAATCAGACCAATGGTGAATGGAAGACCAAAGACGAGAAGTTGATACCATATCATGTGTATCTTGACAATCTGATCGAAGAATTCAAGGAAATCACCTTCTCATACATGCCCAGAGCCAAGAACCAGTTTGCAGATGCTCTCGCCATGCTCGCATCAATGCTCGAGATCCCAAAAGGAGCTTCAGAATGGGAGCTCACAGTCGAAATTCAAGAAGAACCTGCTTTTTGCCTGCAAATAGAAAAAGCCGAAGTTGTCCCTGACAAACCCTGGTATGCCGACATCAAGCAATATCTCGAAACCCAGGAATATCCAGAATCAGCAACAGCAACAGATCGCCGAACCATCCAACGTTTGGCCGGCCAGTTCACCATCAGTGGCGAAGTTCTTTACAAGCGATCCTATAACCACATCCTTCTTCGATGCGTCGACGAAACAGAAGCTGCAAAGATCATGAAAGAAATACACGAAGGAATCTGTGGCCCACACATGAATGGGCACATGATGGCAAAGAAGATTCTACGACTCGGCTACTACTGGCTCACCATGGAGACAGACTGTTGCCAGCACGTCAGAAAATGCTTCAAGTGTCAAGAGCATGCGAATCAAATCCATGCCCCATCATCAGAGTTATACAACCTGACCACCCCCTGGCCCTTCTCCATGTGGGGACTCGACATCATCGGCAAGATCAGTCCCAAAGCATCAAATAGTCATGAGTACATACTTGTGGCAGTCGACTACTTCACCAAGTGGGTAGAGGCAGCCTCCTACACCACGATTGCAGCATCTCAAGTGATCAAATTTATGAAGAACAACATCATATGTCGGTACGGAATCCCCAATGCTATCATCACAGATAATGGAACCCCGTTCGTCAACAAGAAGATGGATGACTTCTTCAGCAAGTTCAAGATCCAACGTCATCGATCAAGCCCCTACCGTCCGCAGATGAACGGTGGGGTAGAAGCCGCAAACAAGACAATCGTCAGGATACTTGAGAAGATGGTCATGACCTATCGAGATTGGTCAGATATGCTCCCATATGCACTTTGGGCCTATCGAACGTCTGTACGGTCTGCTACCGGCGTTACTCCTTTCGAGCTTACTTACGGAATGGAAGCAGTCCTACCAGTCGAGGTGGAAATACCATCGTTACGGGTATTACTAGAAAGCGGAATTGAAGAAGGAGAATGGCAACGGGCCAGATTCGATCAGTTGCAGCTAGCAGATGAAAAACGCATGCGTGCACTAAGTCATTCACAGTGCTATCAGAAAAGGATCGCTTGGGCTTACAACAAGAGAGTCCGAAAAAGGAGCTTCAAGGTAGGCGACATGGTCATGAAGAAGATTCTACCGTCGCACCTTCCAGATCCCAGAGGAAAGTTCAAACCCTCGTGGGACGGGCCACTGATCGTCAGAGAAGTACTTCCTGGAGGCGCCCTCAGACTCACCAGCATGAGAGGGGTGGATCTTCCTGAGCCAACCAACGCCGACAACGTGAAGATCTTTCACGGGTAAGTTATTCTGACCTTATCAAAGGTTACTTTAATAGAGCTGAAGTCAAGGGGTCAAAGCTAAGATCTCTGAGAAATCATCCCGTCCACCAACAAGTGTTTCAAATAAGGAGAGTCAAAAAGAGAAAATACAAATACAAAAAAAAAAGAAAGAGGAGGAAAAATACCAAAAAAAAAAAGAGAGAGAAAAAGAATACAAAAAAAGGAAGAAAAAAGACAAAAAAAAAAAAGGGGGGGGGGGGGGGGAGCCAAAGAAAGGCACCCAAGAAAAAAAATCAACCCAAGAAGAAACACAGTCATCCATCCATCCATCTCAGAAGTGTCTTTTAGCTAAGGCCAACAGCTCTATCATCGTAACTCAGGATAAGGGCTGAAAGACTGCCATCGGCCGGCAACGACGGATTCCCGACCTCTAGCCGCCGCAATTATCCAAGGATTCAGAAAAGAAAAAAAAAAGAAAAAAAAAAAAGAAAAGAAAATGTGTGCCTAAACAAAGAGGGCGGAGTGAAAACCCGAAAGGGCGCTCCGAGTAAAAACAGTGGGCATACAGCGAACTTGGTGAAAACCTGAAAGGGCGCCAAGGGTAAAAATAGCATAGCTGCCAAGGGGCAGGCAAGATCAAATACCCGGGACGTGGTGAAAACCCGAAAGGGCGCCACAGGCAAAAATGACGGGAAAAAGTCGGCTGTGGTGAAAACTCGAGAGAGCGCTGCAGGCAAAAATGGCAAATGAAAAAAAAAAATAAAATAAATAATAAAAGTGCAGGTACCAAGAAATCAGACAGTCCAGATCGGTTCAAGCAGTGAAAGTGCAAGAACAAGAGGAAGTACAGTCAGGAGCAAAGAACTCTACAAACTCTGACAATCTCAGGAAGCGAGAGTTTCCATTGCCTACATCTCTAGGGAACCAAAGGATCAAGCAAGTCGAATCTCAAGACATCGATCAAATCATTGACCGAGCCCCAGTTCTGATTCCTATATCCTGACACAAAATCCAGACACACTCACAAGACAACTCATGGCACAGTAGATTTTCAAACAGTTCTCTCTTTTTTTAATTAAATGCATCATATTTCTTTTACATATAACATATCACCTTTTTCAAAAAATACAAAAATGCATCATCATCAATCATATATGCAAAAAAAGAATGTGCAGGTGGCCAACACAATCAATCTCTACCCTCCTCCTCGGCCACATCAGGTGAGTCCTCTGACTCATAAAAAGATAGTCTCGCTCTCAACCTGCTCACCTCCATACGCAGGTAATGCACCTCATCGCGCTCAAGGATACGGATCGCTGTCTCCTCATCAGACAACCTCCGATCGGCAGCCAATCTCCTCGACATCATCTCACAATGATACCGAAGTGCAGAGATCTCAGACAGCAGATAACCATGAGTGGCCAAGAGGAAGCCAGGATCAATAAACGGGCGCTCCTCAAAAGGTTCATATGAACCAGATGAAGAGCCAGCATCTCCAAGGATATCCTGCTCATCCTCATCAGCAGTCTGGTGCCAACAAGGGATACGTCGATACAAAGACTGCTCAGCAACCCAGTACTGATATGGGGCGGTCGCCATCGGAAAAGTCCGCAGCTCAAATCCCAACAAATCAGCTGTCAAATAACTCGCCCAAGAACAATCAATCCGGGTCCTAAAGTCAGAGGATCTGGATGGAAGTGCTCGACGCCCGATACCCGTGAAAGCAAAAAGAGGAACATCCTGCTCATATCCAAACTGCCGCAGGAATCGGATGGGATGATAAGAGAAGTAGGATCGAAAGCCTACCAACATCAGAGGACGACGGTGTGCATCGCAAAGCACTGGAGGAAGTAAAAGCCAAGATGACTCCCAACGAACGTTCCAGTCACGAAGTGCAGCGAACATCCTGCGATACAGGGGCTCGCTCATCCTGGCTGTATGAGGAAGGAACTCGATGATATAACGCATAATGTCAGAGCTAGAAATGCCAGGAAGAGGTACAGGAACGGTCAGAGAAAGACGCTCCCATAGCCAGACCTGATCACAAAAAGGAAAAGAAGTTCAGCTAAAGCAAAGCAATCCCCAACAAAGCAAGAAGAAAGGTGTAGAAAGAATACCTGCAGGAAGGCACAGCAGCCGCGAAGAACACGAGTGCGACCCAGGGCGCAGTCGGTCAACCCATCGAATAACTCGGCCAAGACGAGAGAAATGATCCCTTGCCGACGGACAGCTCGGCTCATCACCTCAAAAAGCAAAGGAGTCTGGGACCTGCGCCATCCCGAGAACAGCACCTCAGCAATCAAGCAAAACATCAGTGCGTTCCGAGCAAAGGTAGAACCAGCCGTACTCTGAGGACCCGAAAAGAGATCATACAGCAGGTCCAAAGAGAACACTACAGCATCCTGGCTACCAGCTACAGGCCGAACAAGATAGGGGATCCCAAACCAGTTCTGCGGTGTAGCAGTCTTCGGCGATGTCTTCGGCGAGAAGTACTGAGTATAATCCAAGGGTAAGCCTGTCAAGCGTGCAAGCTCCTCCAAAGAAGGCCCCATCTCCATATCGTTGAACGCAAACAAGTTCAACGAAGGGACCCAGTCAATCAAGGCAGCTCCGAGCATCCTCCAGTCAATGTCAACTCTAGCCATATGAATCAGACTGCCAAAGCCATAGGACTCCAAATCTCGAATCTCATAAACTGACAAGCTGTCAAGCCAAGCAAGCAGTCGTGGCGAGCAGGAAGAACGAGGAAGCAGCTGACAAGTCCTCACCGGTATCCCCTCCAGCACAAAAGGACCAGAAGTCAATAATGGCTCATCAAGGATCGGAAGGTCAACGGGCGAAGGAGAAGGAAAAGCTGGAACCTCTGCAGACTCGACAGCCCCTGACCTGCCCTCAGTAACGGCTATGTCTGATATAGTCGCATCACTATCTGAAACTGTCATAACCTCAGCCGCATGGGAAGACTCGCCCACCTCATGAACAGAGTGCGCAAAAGACCGACGATCAAAAGAAGGACAATGCTCTCCATCAAAAGAGCCATCAGTGAGGATCACACCGCACATCGTGGCATCCTGACCAACCTGACCGTCAAAGAATACATCTGAACCATCCAAAGGGGTCCCGGCAACCCCGATCAAAGAATCAACGGTCAGATCTGGACCTGCGGCCCCCTCCAACAGAAAATCATGTATCCAGTCATCATCCTGGACGATCAAGGGGATCATCGAGGCATCTACACCGTCCATCATCAAGGGGACATCATCAATGATCACATCAAGTCCACCCAAACAAGTGTGCCGCACATCTCGGCCCTCATCCAGAGCATCCAAACCGTCAAAGGTACCATCTGAGCCATCCATACCATCCAGACATGAGATCAGCCCATCTATGTCCCTCATAGTCCCATCATCACCGTCCATCACATCATCCATGGGGCCCACACTCAAGGGATGCATAGCCTCACCTATGTCCCATCCCATCATCCCATCTATACCATCCATTCCTCCCATGATGAAGGTCCCATTCAAATCTGAAAATCCAGCCATCCCACCATTAATGGAGCCATTCAAAGCTCCACCAACCACCATCCCTAGCCCCTCATCAATGCTTCCATTTAATGCCCCATCTCCCCCATCCATTAAAGACATCTCCCCATTATCAAAGCTCAATTGAAAATCTGAAGTGTGGGACCCACCTTGGACAGCCCCCACAGCCCCCAAATCTCCACCATCCATTGCCCAAGAAAGGACAAAATGAGAAGAAGACAAGATGAAGAGAAGAGACAAGGGGACAAGAAGATTCATGGCTGGAATCGAACGGTCCAGTACAGGGAATGTGGGGACAGCAGCAACAGACAGCAGAGGATGTCCGAACCAGAGCCAGCCCAGGCCGCTCAAGAGGCGAGCTCTGGGCGGCCTGCCCTGGGCCGCCCGTACGGACAAAGATTCCCTCTCTCCGCGGGATTGGCTCCAGGGTTCTTGGTAGGTGAGTCTGACAGTCCACGTCAGCAGATGGCGCTCCGTAGGCCGCCCAAGGCTCCGGTCCACTCCAAATTTCAACTGAAGATGATCAAGATCGCACAAAAGGTGCCCCACTGGCCCAATCACGAAGCAATGTGGCCGGAATATGGCTGATCAAGCCAAAGAAGGGGGAAAGTGATCAAGTGGGGGCCACAAGCAATCCAAGCCATTCAAAGACTAGATCATCATGATCTAAACCATTGAAGAACCTATATGAGCCGTCAAACAACAAGATCAAAGGTCTGATCATCACAAGAAGGGCCAGAATCCAAGATCTAATCATCAAGTGGGCCCACAAAGCCAAATCAAGCGATCAGAGGTGTTCAAGCCATCATCCACACCATGAGAAGCCTTCCTAGCCTCACAAATCATCAAAAGAGGTGCCCCAAAGTAAAGCTAAGGTTTCAGGTGGGCCCGCAGGGCCAAATCCATCAATCTGAACCATTCAAGGGCCAAATCATCAAGATCCAAACCATTGGAAAGCTTACACAAGTCATGGAGTGGCAAGATCAAAAGTCCAATCATCAAAAGAAGGGCTAAAATCCAAGATCCAATCATCAAGTGGGCCCCGCAGGGCCTAAACAAGCAATCTAAACCGTTCAAGTCATTGTCCATGCAGTTGAGGAATCACAAATCATGAAGGAATGAGTCAAGAGTCAAAGCATACAGACATCACCAAGGGATTTGGGAGAAATTAAAGCCTGTATATTCATCCAAAAGAGCTTGATACAAAAGGAGAAAAAAATAAAAATACAAGGCCATATAAAGCAGAGCCAGCTACAAGTCACCGACATAATCATCATCGCCCCTCCTCGCGTCCCGCTCCCGATGATAAAGATCCATCAAAGGAGCAGTCACTGAACCTCCAGCATACCTGCGACGGCCACCTGGAACATAAAGCGAAGGAAGCAAAGGCCCCTGGCCAAATAGCAGATACCACTCGTCATAATCACGATCCGGGATCGTGAAACGGAAGCCAGGCTGGCCCACCAGAGCCTCAACTCTCTCATCAGCTGGCATCCGAGCAGCTGGAGGAGGTGCAGAACAGGGGACCCGAGCCACCCCAGTGACTTGCCGAAGCAATCTCTCTCCCAAGTACCATTGGAAGGACTCAGCGTCAGAAAGCATAATGCCGAGACATGAAGCGTCGTATGCCTCCACGCGCTGGGGTGTGTAGTAAAGAGGAAAACTAGCATACGGCATCCGGGCAAACTGCAGCAGAAGAGGTTACCACGATCAGTTACAAGTACAGCACAAGGACAAAGACAAGCAAGATACTTACATCCTCAACTGTCAGCCCGTCTATATCAGCACGCCAATTGTCCTCGGGAACTCGGGAGTTCCGCTGACGATTCTGTTGATGCCAGTACATGTGGCGATACTGAGAGGGCTCAATGTCATCTCGCATCCTCGGCGCAAGATGCGGAAAATGGTCATAAAAGCAGGTCTGGATGAAAGTACATTTAATGATCAGAGAGAGAAAGGAGGCAAACGGCTCCAAAGAGGACGAAAGAAGAGGTACCTCAACGACAGGCCAGAAGCCTGTGAAGGACCAGCTTTGCCGACAGTTCTTGTCCAGACCTTGAAAGAGACGGGTCAGGATGGCCCCATTCCAATTATAGGGGTGATGAAGATCTTCGACTAAACGAAGAAATTTAGGATCAACTCTCTCATTCGCATGGCAAAAAAGAAAGAATCCAAAAGCATAAGTGATCATGGCCCGCGCCTTGTGGAGGGCCTCTCGCTCGGTGGTAGGGACGACGGAAGCAAAATTGTTGTAAAACCATCGCATCTTCACTTGATGGCCTTGGAATTCACCCTCAGGAGGGACGTCACCGACAAGCCGCAGCCAATCAGTGGAAGAGAGGGGAGCTAAAGAGCTAACTTGAGGGACAATTACCCCATGAAATGGGAAACCTATCTGCATGTAAATGTCCAAAGGGGTTATCCCCCATTCTCCACAAGGAAGCTGGAAGGTGTGGGTCTCATCCCGCCACCTCTCACAAAGGGCCGCAAGCATCATGCGGTTGGCGTCGTTGTTATGGAAGCGTAGGGTGAGGAGGCCAGCAAAAGGAGTACCATCTAGTACTCGCTCGAGCAAGGGCTGTGGCTCTTTCATCCAATTGTCCCAGCGATCCCTGGTACCTCGACCCTTGATAGCAGGAAGAGGTTGATGCTCCATAGCTAGGGAACACATGTGGTCCCCTCGGCGGACAATGAAAGCAGGATCATCCTCGTCAACCACTTGGTGGCCCCTGGTACCATCCGCCATGGAATCCTACAAGCTTGGCAAGGTAAGTCCCTATCCTTTACCCATTAAAATCCAAATTCTCATCCAAGAAACCCATGGGATTGGACTCGCATTCAAATGCAAAATCTAAAGTCCAACTCCATGTGTCGCTTAGGATATGTGTTGGGCCCATTGGAAAAAGTAAGGGCCACCTTAAAGAAGGTGGCATGGCATGCCTTAGGTAAGAAAAGTCCATTATCCAAGGACACATTTTGGACAACAAATGCACTCAAGTGCCATGAGATCAACAAAGAACAAGAATCCTACTTCACATGAGAAATCCCTTTTCAAAGTCCATATGTGGCCAAGGATTAGTCCATTTTTTATGCCAAGGCCATGGCTCTCACTTAAGATGTTTCCATCTTTTTACACATGTGCATGGACAAGTGGGGAATAGAAAGGAAACGGGCCCCCAAGAGCAACCCAAATGCCTCATCTCAATGGATTGGAGAGAGCACATAGCCCACTTTGGAGAATATGAGAACCCATTCATGGGTTAACCATGGGCAACCTTATGTGCCTCATCTTGATGAAAGTTTTGACCATGAGAATACAACAAGGAGGTCTACCCACAAACATATGAATCAAAGAAGCTAAGGGTAGAAAGTTGATGCACATAGCCCACATGAAGAATCAAGGTTGAAAATGCCCATGAAAAGGCAAGTTTGGGCAACTTATGTGCACCAACTTGTTCACCAAAAAGGGAGACCATTTGAGCACAAAAGAGCATGGCTTGATGAGTCACCCAACCATCATGAAAATGGATAAGAATGTTACACATAGCCCACTTGAATATCAAAATCCAAAATGTCCCAAGGCATGGGACAAAAACGGGCAACCTATGGGTATCATTCTTTCCCACAAATGGAAAGAAAAACCACTCATACTTGAGAATGATAGTGGATGACCCACCAAGTCCCCAAAGAAAAGATCAAGGACCCATGGTTGTATGGATAGCTCACTTGAGAATCATCCATTTGAGGTTGATAACATCTAAGGGAAACTCTTGAAAACCACAACCCTACCACAAAGAAAACCATTTGAACTTAGTGAGATTGTGGGAACAACTCACTCATGGGACTTGTAGATGGTCAAGTAGCTCAAGTCCTCCATCCATTAAAGAAAAGAGCATGAAAATAAAAAAATCCACATGGACAAAGTGTAGTGGGGCACACATGGTTCAAAGAAGTGCCCAAGTTTCAATGAAGGCCCAAAAGCCCATCCACATGAAAAACTTCAAGGAGCCCACTACACTTTGTACAAGGAGGTGCATCATATGGAAGAGTTGGGCCACTTGTCCATAAAGGCCCAACTAGGAAAACTAGCCCACTTGAGATCCAAAAATGGGCTAGCCACCTTGATCCATACACATGTGAAGAAAGATGGGGTCACCCAAAGTGAGCCCCATGAGCTCAAAACTTGAGATGGGCCCTACCATGCCCATGGGCCCAAACCTTGAAAAAGATGGAAAAGAAAGGAAGAGCATTAAGGAAAAATGACAAGGGCAAGAAAGCATGAGGGAGCCCAAAATGAAGCATTGGGCCCATCAAATACACCAAGGGCCATGACTTCACTTTGAGCCCATTTGATACACATGAAAAGAGGCCCAACTCCCATGAAAAAGATAGAGTATTTTGCTATGCACACTTGATGACACGGCAAAATTACTCTTTACATGCACATGGAGGGAGTGTGAAAAAGGAAAAAATGATGAAGTGGAGAGCTTGCAATGTCCTTCTCCATGCACCACCTTTGGAAGAGACTTGAGATCTAGAAAAAGGTCAAGAATACTTGGGCCCACCTTCACACCTCTTTGGATAGCTACATGAAAAAGAAAAAGGACCATGAGAAGAGACAATGAAGATGGAAAAGGACAAGAAAGAGAAAGGAAGTGGTCCATACCTTTACCACTCACCAAAGAAGGACCACCTTGCTGTCCCAAGACCTCTCTAAGGCCCACCACTTGAGAAGAGCAAAGGACCACCAAAGAAGAGAAAGGAAACTTGAAGAAAGAAAGAGTATGAGAGAAAGAAGAGAGAGATTGCACGTTTGAGGGGGGGAGGGTGCCCCATGTTATATAGAAAAGGGGAGGGCACCCTTTTACCCAGCCCCCTGAAGAGATCAGGAGGCACAGACCGGTCGGGCGGCCCATGGGAGGCCGTCCTAGCCTCCACCTAGGTGAGGTGACTTCTCACCTCCTCTCCTTGGGAAGAACTCCTCCTTGGGAAGGGTGGTTGCAAGTGAATCTTGTACCTCCATGTAAGAATGAAGTGATGGAAGAGAATGGTGAGAAAAAGAGGAAATCTCACCAAAATCTCATCTCATGAGAAATGGGTGAGAAATTGGGTGGATGATGTGGAAAAGTTCCATGGAATTTTCAAGAAAAAGAAAGAAAAAGATTGACTTGGTCAAACAATGATCTCAACCATCCAAAAGCTATGACCTGATGATCCGAACCATTCCAAAGAGAATTCCCGTAGTCTCCAACCTGGATTGCTGCTCTTTTGTATATAGTGTTTTGGGTCCGAAGACCTTAAACTACGTCGGGATCAAGATCCCGAGGGATTTTTAATAAAAATGGGTATCGATCTTGACCATCAGAATCAGAATCGATGACCCAGAATATTTTTCAAAAAAGAAAACAAAAAAATGTCTTCACTCTTGTACATGTTTTGGGTCCGAAGACCTTAAACTACGTCGGGATCCACATCCCGAGAGATTTTCAATAAAAATCGGTATTGGTCTTGATTGCTCGAATCAAGATCCGACGACACCGGGTATTTTCGAAAACCACAAAAAAATATATTTATGCATTTCCAACACTTATTTGTACATGTTTTGGGTTCGAAGACCTTAAACTACGTCGGGATCAACGTCCCGAGAGATTTTTAATAAAAACCAGCATCGATCCCAGCTTTTCAGGCCAAGATCTGATGATCTGGATCATTTCGAAAAACAAAAAAATGTGTTTGCCCCCTCTTGTACATGTTTTGGGTCCGAAGACCTTAAACTACGTCGGGATCAACATCCCGAGAGATCTTCAATAAAAGCCGGCGTCGGTCTTGTTTGCTCACATCAAGATCAATGACTCCGGACATTTTCAAAAAATCATAAAAATATATTACCAGCCCCTCTTTTAAAAGTTTTGGTCCGAAGACCTTAAAACTACGTCGGGATCGACATCCCGAGAGATTTTCAATAAAAACCGGCATCAGTCTGGATTGTCCATCCGCTGACACCGGACATTTTTCCAAAAAAAAAAAAAAAAAAAACATGTTTGCCCCTCTTTTGTACAGTTTCATGGTCCGAAGACCTTAAACTACACTGGGATTAATTTCTTGGGGGACCTTTCTCGCTTTCAACTAAAAACCGGCATCGGCCTCGACCATTGAAATCAAGGTCTGATAACCCGGATCATTTCGAAAATACTAAAAATATTTTAAAGCTTTCCATAAAAACCAGTGTCAATCTCGATTACCCGAGTTGAAGTCTGGAACCTTTTCAAAACAAAAAAAATATAGATACAATATTAAAAAAAAAAAAAATGATTCACCAAAAATTTCAAACTGCACAAATTCATCCCCAGCGGTCCGAAGACCTAAAACTACACTGGGATTAACTTCTCGGGGGCTTTCTTTCCTAAACCTGTTCCAGGCATGGCTGACACTTGATCGTACGGGTGTCTGGAATCTCTTAAACAGGTAAGGGCTGTGGCGGGCAGAACTCCGCAATCCTGTTCGTGTTGAACGCACCGTGATAGACAACCTTGATTTGGAAGTCGCTGTTGAATCTGACGGATGTTCCCTGTTCCTAGAACTCATGAAGGGGATTAAGGCTGTTGGGAGGTGGAGCTCACCCTCACGGAATGGTGAGCAACGTAAGACCCCAAACTGGATTGATTAAGGGAAATGTGAGGATGTGGCTCATTTTGTGGCCGAAGGAGTCCGTCGGACGATACGTGGTCTATGTGCATTGCACATGAGGAACAGGCAACTTTGTGGGTGTGTTTACTGAAAACCCTCAAAATCTCCTCATCCGAAGATGTAAAACTACGGCACTTAACTGTGTGAGACTCGTCTTGCTCGCTGACGTAAAATGGATCGGGTGCCTTACTAGCAGTAGAAGCTGGAAGTGGATGGAAATTCCACATCTTTTCCCTGCATTTCAGAAAAATCACAAAATACAAAAAACATTGCAAAATCACCTCTTCAAAAATCACAAAAAAATATTTCCATCAAATCAAATATCTGCAAAAATCACAAAAATACTTTTCTTGCTTTCATCAAAAATATTTCGAAAAATCACAAAAATATTTCCTGTGTTTTCAATAACCAATCTCTATCCTGATCGCTCAGGTAAAGATTCGGACCACATATTTATAAAAAAAAAAAAAAAAAATCAATCACAAAAATTAGCATCCCCAGCACTACAATTCAGGAGTCTTGAACTCCGCTCACTTCACAGTATGGGATGACGGATCCAATCGCCCGTAAATTGAAATCTTGACCAAAACGGGCAACTAAACACCATCTCAATCACATGTATGCCCAGAAGAACATCTTGAAGTCGAATGATATCCTCGTACATTCTCATTAGCAAAGAAACAGCATCTTGGGACGATGGACCTGATCGACCACGGGTCGGGATCTTGACCAACCCGCTGTCCAAACCTCCGTATCAAAAAGAAAAATCCCCAAGGGAGTACAACCCTGTAAGCAATAAGCTCAAAATTCTCTGCATCTCCAGCAAAAGCAAAATCATCAGACCAGAAGAGAATGAGCCAAGCCATGCATTCATCATGCATCTCCATGCATCAGCATCCATTGCATCAATCATCATGTTTACCTGCTTTCAAAATAAAAGCCGGTTAGCCAAAGACCCCACAGGCATCCCTAGTGGAGGCACATGCAAACTAGATTTTCATTTCAAAAAGACAAAAAATATTTCCATTTGCAAATAAAAACCCCACGGAGTATCACTCCCCAGAGTGGGTGCCTTTTCAAAAATCCAAAAAAATATTTTCCCAGTAGAGCGTTCTGTCTCCAAAACACCAGGAGATCTTCCATATCTCTGGGTAGGAGCCAACGCAAAAATCAAATAAGATCCGATGTCTCGCGGTTTCCCCGGAAACCATCGGATCCAATGCACTCAAAGTGCGGTCGAACTGAACTCCAGTGTCAGTGCGGTCGTACCACATGCCAAGATACAAAAAGATGAAAGCCAAAAGGCTCGGTCACAGAAACCATTTGAACAGGTGGAAACGATGAATTGTAACCCAAGTATCAAAATCAGCAGATTGGGTGGAAAGAGTTCACCCGCACATACCTAGGCGTGGATGCCTGAAGTACCTTGACTGAGTCCAAGTCGGCGTAGTAGAATCCCGTAAGACTATCGGACGCAGGGCGTCTAACCACTTTGACAGTCAAGCGAAACAAGTACTCCTGGAGTGATCTGGGAAAACATCAAACATCACACAATCAGTCTCAGGGTCAGCATCCTCGTAAGACTGTCGACGCAGAGGCTCTGCTGTACCTTTCCGATGTTAGTACCGATCAGGAATGGAAGGGTTGCGATTGGGTACCCAGGTTGCAGCAAACTGCAGGGACAATCGCAACGTTTTCTCCAAACTCTCGCGGTATGTGCGAGTTATCAATTTTCAGACAATCAACTGACCCAAATACAAAGGACAACAAAGATTCCAGACCACAATCAAGGAAAGAATGAATTGCAAACCAAGCATCAAAACCAGCAGATCGGGTGGAAAAGCCCACCCGCACATACCTAGGCGTGGATGCCTGAAGTACCTTGACTGAGTCCAAGTCGGCGTAGTAGAATCCCGTAAGACTATCGGACGCAGGGCGTCTAACCACTTTGACAGTCAAGCGAAACAAGTACTCCTGGAGTGATCTGGGAAAACATCAAACATACAATCAATCACAGGGTCAGTAACCTCGTAAGACTGTCGACGCGGAGGCTCTGCTGTACCTTTCCGATGTTAGTACCGATCGGGAATGGAAGGGTTGCGATTGGGTACCCAGGTTGCAGCAAACTGCAGGGACAATCGCAACGTTTTCTCCAAACTCTCGCGGTATGTGCAAGTGAGCGATCTCCAAACGATCAACTAGCACAGACGCAAAAGCAAGCAAAGATTTCAGACCATGATCTATGAATGACCGGGTCAGAAGTGGGGTGTCCACTCGCTTTGGCATTCGGTTGCACGCAACCTCTGCCAAAGAGGGGCATCTGTAGACACCCCACCTTCGGCTACACTGTTGGTAGAGATAGCTGGTTGAACGGAGGACCATACCCCCAAATCCCAAGTCCAAACTCAGCCAAACTCACCCTTGTAAGCCCCATTCCATAGCCCAGTTCAAGCCTGAACCCAGTCAACCCAGTCCTAAACACCACCCAGAAAAACCCCCCATAAAAAAAGGCCAGTCAAAAAATCCCAAAAAAAAGTCAAACTCACTGAGTCAACTCGCTGAGTCAACCCGTCGAGTCAACCCGTCGAGTCAAATCACCGAGTCGACCCGCTGAGTCGACTCACTGAGTCGACCAGCGAGTCCAACAGCAGCCCCGAGGGAGCGACCGTACTCGCTGGAAACCGAGGAGCGGCCGTACGGGCGGCCCATGGCAGGCCGCCCGGACAAAATTACACAAACTGCCACTCCTCGCTGCTATAAATACCCCCCTCCCCTTCCCATTTCAACACACAATCCATTCCAATCCAGCCCGGGTCCGTTCCAAGCCCTTCTCCGCCCCTTTAGCCCATCTTTCCACCAGGGAGAGCCCGAGTGAGGAGAGCCCAGCCCTGGTCCAGCCTAGCCTGACCACTGGTCCAAGCCTCCCAAGCCATCCAAGTCTTGATCCAGCCACTCGAAGCCAACCCCTTGCGACACCTCCGTCCACTCAGCTACTCTTTTCCAGCATCATCTCATTTGCATCTAGCATAAGTGCAACATTTACTTTTCTTCCAACCCCCCTGCTTCACTCCAAACACTTTGATTATTCAAACACACCGCATGCATCTCGCATAAAGCACCTGTCAGTTCGAGCGTATGCTCTGGGCTTGCCCGTTGTTGGAACCTGCCCATCAGAAACTCTTACTGTTCAGACCTGCATTCATGCTTCACCATAAAACACCTTGATCATTCAAGCACACATGCATATGTCTTTATATTAAGCACCTGTCAGTTCGAGCGTATGTTCTGGGCTTGCCCGTTGTTGGAACCTGCCCATCAGAAACTCTTACTGTTCAGACCCGCATTCATGCATCATGTCATCCATGAGAATATACGAGGATTAAACTAGACTTTCAAATATTCGATCGATTCTGTGAAGTAGAGACCGTACTTCGGTACGGGCAGTGTGTGGGGTGCCTAACCTCTTCCCACCCTGTAACCGTGATCCCTTACCTTGAATCTCTGACCGCAGATCAATAGGAGTCATTTTAGAGGAAAGGATCTTCAGATCCCCTTCTCTAACGTTTCTACGGGGTCTAGCCGACTGTAGATTCGAAGTAACTGGCTAGTGGCGACTCTGGTCTTATATAAATTCACTTAAACACATCCAGCTCAATACGACAACCAAACGAAGCCCTCGATAACGAGGCAAGCCAGTGGCACAAACGGCGATTTCGCACGCACGCACCTCTTCTTCTTCTTCTTCCGAAAGGAAGGGGAGAACGACGTCGTGTGGGAGCGCGGAAAAATCGGCGAGGGTCCACAGGACCATCTGGCTCTCTGCGGTGCGTCACTAATCGTTGCCAATTACGATTATATCACAAGTCTTAAAACTACGACTTCAAGAATATTTGAGGAGAAATATTTGATACTAAGGTCTTAAGTTTCATTACGATCTAACGGCTCAAAAGCCACAACTTACGTAGGTTCGAATGACAGAACTCACTTAAATTCTAGATAGTTTCTAGGCAGATTCACACATCATATATGTTTCCCTATTAGCTCCAAGTTGAGCAATTTGCCACGTGGTTTCATCTCAACGTTCCACAAATGACGGCAAGCCTACTAAGATAGATAATATTCCTTAGTTTCAAGTTTGATGGCCCAATAGCAAGCGGCCTAGAGCTTGTTTGGTATTTTGGCTAAATGAAGTAGAATGTGAGATTTCGTGTGTACGATGTGTGGGATTAAATCAACTTATGTTTGAGATTTGGCCATTAAAAAGTTAGCGAAAATGACGTTTTATCCTAATTCATCATCAACCATTGATTTTTTATTTATACGGTCATTTAGTTAATTTAGGTCATGCACATAATCCAAATCGTCAGTTGTGTTGGTCTTAGGTAACTCTTCGTTAAGTTGCGATTATCTTGATTAATCCGTGGTGGGTCGTATAGGTCTAAGCCTAGACGAATAGATCACAAAGTTAGGCCCGAGATTTTTGGTGATTGGGTAAATTCGTTAAATTTCGACGATTAATTAATTAATTTTTGGGTTGTTCTTTACTGGTAATATCAGTGAATTTGTTAGGATAAAGTACTAAAGATCACTAAGTGATAAAATAAAATAATTCTAACAAAAATTTTCCAGAGGATTTTTGGGTCCCCAGTAGTCGAAAATCCACGGCATTATAAGGATATGATCCCACCAAGCTTGTTATGCTCACCCCTCTTTGAACAAGTGAGCCTCTACTATTAGTTTATACTTTTGATCATTAGGTTTTAATTTGAATTCTTGAGCTTTGATGTAATAAGACAAATAGTTTAAAGTATAATTGTTTAAATAGTGGATACTGTGGCATGATGACTCACTTGTTTAGATTTGAATTTAATAGTAATTTCCTTTTAATTTGAGTGTGAATGGCTTTATGAGATCAAATGAATACATGTGTAGTAATGAAATTTATCAAGTTAGATCATGGGCTTCAAATTTAGGTATTGACTAGTGGCCCTAACCAGATACTCGAATTTCAAGGCGTGGCATGACAACATGGGATTAACCCATTACAACCCACAAGCCTAGCCAATCAATCTCTTACATGGCCCACTACTTCAAGATCATCTCTACACGGGCGTAAATTACCTACCAAGCCCAACTCTTGAAGTTCTAAGCTTTTTTAGCCTCACCTGTCATATCTATGTTGTCCATCTCTTTCTCCAACTAAATTTGGATAAAGAACCCAAACATGAGATAGATCCAAATCTCAAGTAGACCACACCACAGAAAACAGTAGGAAAAATGACGCCCACCCTTGAAAACTTCCAAGGGCCCACCATGATTCAATAACGATTATCAATTATTGAGATTCAGTTTTGATCTAAAGAAGCGAAGTTTCTTTCATTTTAGTTGGTTAGTAACTACAAAACATAACTATTGATAGGTGAGAATCATGGCTTGATTTGGATTTAGCATACACTCTTATATTGGTGATGATGTCGGAATATCAAATTTCAACTATTCTTTGGAATACAAAAAAAGGATTGGTCAATAACTATATCTACATCAATCCACACCATACTAAGATTCAAATTCAAGCAGCTTTGACTTGGATGAGGGGAAATCACAGAAATCAGCTTGATGGAAAACTTAAAAGGCATCTGAAACAAAAATTGTTAAATAGGGTCTTCAAGCCCCTTTCCTGTAGTGTGTAGGCTCATGCACTAAAATGAGCTGGCGAAACCATCGAATGGCATGGATGTAACACGGGAGCGAATTAGGTGAGACCCGGATCCACCAAGGTGGGTGGGACCCCTGACTGTGTGCCCACTTTGATGTATATGATTACATCCTCGCCGTCCATCCGCATTGAAAGCTCATATTAGAGCATGATCCAAAAAATGAAGCAGTTCCAAATCTCAGATGGACCATCATAGTACAGGAAATAGTGGCGATTGACTATTAAAAACTTCTTGTGCGCCACAAAAGCTTTGGATCAAGATGGTATTTGTGTGGTCTCTTCATCTAGGTTTTCATGACCTTATCAACAGGTTGGATGGAAAATAAATATTAGTGAAATCCATGAAGTATTTAATGGTGGGGATTCAATCACGGCTGTTTCCAGTGGTGTGGTCCACCTAAGATATGAGTCAGCTTCATTTTTTGGATCATAGCCTAAAATGAGCTTTTCAAAATGGTTGGACGGTGTGGATTTAAGGCACATACATCACTGTGAGCCCCACAGTTAGGGGTCCCACCCACCTCGGTGGATCCGGAGTCTTACCTAATACGCTCCTATGTAACGCTGGGGCTGTCAATGGACTGGGTTGGCCCGACAGGCTTTTGGGCCTGGCCTGCATTGGGCCAAGCTTGAACTAGAGTATTAGGCCCGTGTGTCGGGTCAGGCCTAAAGTATAAGCCCATTTTACAAACGGGCCGGACTTAGACTGGGCTGTTCAAAAGCCCGCCAACCTGGCCCAACCTAAATATATTTTCTACCCTTTTGAAATTTAAATTTTACACAAACTTTTTCAGAAAATCCATCTACCTCCTAAAACTCTTTTTATTCTCTATAGTTTTGCTGATTTTTTTTATATATATATATGAAAAAGCGTACGATTAAAGGATAATTTCTTTCTTTACGTGAAAGGCCAGGCTCGAGCTAGGCCAGTCCCTACATTTGTATCCTGGGCTGAGCTTGGACTAGACTATTGTGGCCCATCACAGTCCAAGCTGAGTTTGGGCATAAGTTGAGAAAGGCGGGCCGGGCTTGGACAGAGCTTGGCCCGGACCTAACCCGTCCCATTGACACCCCTATGTAACACGGACATTATTGTGGGCCCCACAGAATGTAGGGCTGCAGGAATCCCGTAATTTGCGTCTCTCCACATGCTACCCATCTGCTTTTTTAACTTTTTTTTTTTTACGTTTTACTTTTTCTTTTTATTTTTAATTCGTTTTTGTTTTCTCACTTTGTTCTTTTTATTTCGTTTTTGTTTTTCTCACTTGGGTCTAAATTCCAGTCAGCTTTTGATTTACTACTTCTCTGTGAACACTAAATCTCATCCGCACGATCAGAATCCGCTTTTGCTTCTTTCTAATCTCACCCTCTCCTATGATTGCGTGAAGGACCTTCTTTTGTCTTAACTCGGAACTTCGTCAATAGAAACGAATTCCTGGAGACGCGTCTCACGTATATCTCATCCCTATTGACCAGACTCTGTGGGGCCCACTGTAATCTATATCTTTCATCCACGCCGTCCATTCATTTTTCCATATTTTTATTGGTATGAGCCCAAAAATTAGGCAGATTCAAATCTCACATTGATTACACAGTGTGGATAATGACTCCCACGGTTGAAACCTTCCTAGGGCCCACCCAGATGTTTATTTTCCATCTAACCTGTTCATAAGATCACACAGACCTGGATGAAGGGAAAACACAAATATCAGCTTGATCCAAAACATCTACGGCCCCCAAGAATTTTTCAACGGTGAGCGTTCAATACCCTCTGCTCCTATGGTGTGGTCTAATTGAGGTTAGGATATTCTTAATTTTCATAAAATAACCTAAAATGATCTTAAAAAACTGATTTACGGTGTGGATAAAACAAATACATGACGGTGGATCCCACATAGTCGGGTCAACAGGGATATCCCTGGAGACGCGTGTTCAGGCAATCCGCTTCCGTCGCGAATACTCATAGACTATGGTGATAGTTCATCACCAAACCGTGGTGACTCATCCACCGTCCAAGTGGTATGTATCTACCATAATCCAGACTGTCCAAATTACTTTCCCCACCTTGTATGGAACAATAGTCCTAGATTCACACTGATTAGGTGATCTTAACCACTGAAAGTTTCATTTTTTTCATACAACCACCATCTAGACGGTTAGGATTATCCGACCAGTGTCATTTTCAAGATGGTCTCCATCGAGAACGAGCCGAACGATTTGGATGCTCAGAATTGCAGGATACGTATTCCATATGTGTGGTAGATGGGCCACTACACTTTATAAAAGACGGTGGTGAACTATCACTGTTGGTAGAGACCCATCTATAGACTATTTATTTCCCTCTTCTATCCTTCTTCTAAAGGAGGTAATAAGAAGCTCATAAGCTAGGTTATCATCATCCTTGAATAGCATCTTATATTGAAGAAATGTGGAGCAGAATAATCAGGTCCGTTCATTTTTTCTAATCCTTTTTATTACTATTTTTAAGTTGGATTTCGTTATTGATTATTCATCTACATTTACAATTTAAAATCAGATGATATTGACATCATTATCAGGCAATTTTGTATATATCTAGCCTCAGTGCAGGATTCTGTGCATGTGGGGCCCATCTTTCTCTGTTCCAGACCCTTGATCTGTTCGGCCGCACAGTGGAAGGGGGAATTACCACTATTTCTCGGCGTGGATTGGGAACTACCCCACCAGTATCTAGCTTGAGACGGACGGTCCTGTGAGGGGCTCCGTGGGGCCCACCATGAAATATTTGTTTTTATCAGCCGTCCATCCATTTTGAAAGATCATGTTAGGGCATGAGCCTAAAAATAAGGTAGATCAACGGATTGACTGGACCACACCACAGGAAACAGTGGGGATTGAATGCCTACGGCTGAAAACCTCCTGAGGGCCTCCAAAGTTTTGGATCAAACTGGTATTTATGTTTTACCTCCATCTGTGACCTTATGAACAGGTTGGATGGAAAATAAACATTACGATGGGACCTAGGAAGGTTTCAACGGTGGGTGTCATTGTTTCCACTTCTTCCTGTGGTGTGGTCCACTTGACCCTTCGATCTGCCTCATTTTTTGGATTATGGCCTAAAATGATCTTTCAAAATAGATGGACGGATTATATCATGGTGGGCCACGGATAATATCCTCCAATCTAGGCCGTCCGTAAGGTTGGAGCTGGGCCAGACCATAACCCGGTTCAACCCATGAGTCTGGCCTGGTTTACCATCCACATGTTCACCACACCAATGGTAACCAAGTCTGGCCCAATTAATTATCGGACCTAAAGATTAGGCCGAGGTGCAACCCACAAACCTCTGGTAGGGGCTGTAATGGGTTGGGTTGGACCCTGGGTAAAATGGGCCAGCCCACTCATGAGGTAGGTTTGGACCAAGCTAAATGGGTTGCAGGCGGGCATGAGCTAGAGCTACAAGATATGACCCATTTAAGAAAATGGGTTGGGGTGGCTTGAACCCAACCAGACCTGACTCGCCCATATTGGTAATCAATGACCAGGGCCAGATGACCAGACTAAACCCGACCCAAAAATATGACATATTTATGTATCCATTAATTGGGCTGGGTCCGGTCGATTGAGCCCGACCCCCAATTACAAAGTGAATGGGTCCAGTCGGGCCGGTTGACCCGCTTACAATTAAATGGGACTGGTTGGGTTGCACTTGGGCCTGATGAATTTTAAGTGTGTTGGGTTGGGCAATCAGGCGTCGCTGACTCTAACCTGACCAAGTCACCCATTCCAACTCAGCCCAAAGCAACCTTGACTATGCCAACCTAACCAAATTTCAACCACGACGGTTTGAACCACCAAGCCATGGTTCCACAGGCAAGAAATCCCATCAGCGAGGCTTGTAAATTGATAATTCTTCTCATTTTTCAAATGTTCTAAACAAAAAAAAAACTACAATAAATTGTGAAATTTATGATGATTTTTTTTCTTTTTTCTTTTCGATGATGATTATGCAGAGGTGAAAGTGCTCTTAGTCTCAAGAACAAGGTTATAGGAAAAGCCGATAATCCATGCCAAAAGAAGCTAAAGCCATCTTCGATTATCGATATTGGTCCACAGACACCTCGAAAACATGCTCAACAACAGACATCTCAATGTGCAACTGACTCAACGATTTGAGTCCCAACCATAGGAATGGGGGGAGTTGGAAAGATAATAGCCATGTGCAATTCAAGCTGCTACCATGCATTCACCCGAGCTGTTTAAAAATTAGAACCCAACAGTAACTTTAAAATTACGGGTCTAGCTTTTCTAATTTGCAGACAGCTCTTGCTCATCTTCGAAGATGTTTGGGAAAGCAGGTATATCCAACGGTGAGTTTTGAAAATCTCTTGGAAAGAAAAGCTGCTCGTATCTACTCATAAATCCAATTTGCATGGGAAGGAGGCAAGGTAATTCTTCTGTGAAAAAATAAAATATATCAAGAAGCACAATGTAAGATGAGCTAAAACGCATGGTGAGTTTGGAACATTTTGGATGTGAAAAATGCATGATATCACCTAGAAAAAAAATGCTCAAAGATGTTTGTATGTTGGAAGGATGTTATTAGAGGGGACAAGCAAAGATGCACGATGTGATTCAAGAGATTTTTATTAACTCGCCTAACATTTCTAGAGTATGTGATGCAACTTGAGATGATAGCTATACCAGGTTTTTTATTTTTTATTTTTTCCTTTTTAAGAGTTATATTCTATTCAATTAGCCTTGTGTATGTAAGGCACTGTATGGGGCTTATTCACAGAGTAAACATTGCAGCGGTATGAGCGCTATCTGAGGGGACAAGCAAAGATGCGTGATGTGATTCAAGAGATTTTTTGTAACTTACCAAGTATATATGTAAGTCAGATAATACACTAGATTAAATTTTTTATTTTCCGCTTTTCAAGAGTTGTCTTACATGTAGTCTTATAGTCTTCTGTATGTAATGCATTGTATAGGGTTTGTTCACAGGGTAAACATTGCAATGGTTTGAATACCTTTGAATATGAAGAATTCAAAATATAGATATGAAAAATCCACTCAAAAAACTAATGACATGGATGCCAAGGAATCCATAGTCTGTGAAATAACAAATTCCGAATTTCTTATTGATTATTTTCTAGATACACTTGGATAATATTTATAGATACTTTCTAGATAGATTGAGAAATATTTATAGATAAAAAGATAAAGACTTGTGTTATAATATAATTCTTAATATGAGAGAAGAAATTACTTATAACGCAACTAATTACCAGAAGGGTCCTATATAAACATCAACTTCTAGAATATAAACTTTTTCTTACTTTTTCATTTTGTAATTGATTGGAATTAATTTATTTGAATTTGCCATTGTTTAGATGACTAATCCTTTTAATGAGTTAAAAAATAAAATAAAGTAAAAACCTACTCAATTGGTTGGCATACCCAATAAAAAGAGGACATGCCCATAGATACATAACAATGATCTATTTCCACAGCTATTTTTTATAATTCAAAGGTTATACATGGCTACAATGGTAGAACTTAGATTTCATTTCCAATGGCTAGTGAATAAAATTGCCTCCCCTGAGTTTTGAACTAGAGCAACGAGCATGGGTGAGCCACACCAATGGCCCATGTGAAAGCCCGTCATGAACTGAAGGCTTAGATTTCCAGCTTAGCCCGGCCCTCAGGCCAAGGGTAGGGCTCACCTACTTGAAAATGGTAGTGACTCTTTCACTGTTCCATAGAATCGTTTTACAGCAATCCAGACGATCAAAATCGCCCAACCATATGTGGATGGAGCATAGCACAAAAACTGCACTGAGAAAATGCTAGAAACCATCTGGTTTTTCTCCTGTAACTCAGACCACTCATTATTTTAGTTTTAACCATTAAACAAACAGGCCCACAGTTTGGATTGGATGGTCTGGATGGCAGTACATGGTTGCTCCATGTGAAGTCCATGAATCACCACCGTTCCCAAAATTTTATGGGGAAATCCGAATAACTATTAGTAGGCATGCACCTAGACGCAGTATACTTGGCGTACATATATCTCAATCTAAACCATTGAAATTCCTTCCATGATATGGATGGAACATGGTTCAAAAGCTACAAGAAATTATAATAATATAAGTTGGCCACGTGGGCATTAAAATGACGGTTAAAACGAAAAATATACTTGATCCAGAGTCCATTGATCGGAATTTAGCGTCAGCAGGTCCATCTTATTCTCCGGCAGTGACCCAGGTATAGTGGTCCAACGATTTCGACGGCTTGATTTGACGCACAACCTGTAGGACACAAGCCCCAGCTAAAAGGTCCGTGGGTCCACCTTAATGCTTGTGACACATCCACTCCGTCCATCATTTTCACTTGCTCATGGTAAGAAGTGAACCCAAAATTAGGGTTGATCTAAAACTCAAATGTAACACACCACAGGAAACAGTGGAGATGGGGAATCCTGCTATTGAAACCTTCCATGGGACCAATCGTGATGCTTTATATGTCATCCAAGCCATTCATAAGGTGAATCTGGCGAGGATGAAGGGAAAAACCAAATATCAGAATTATCTGAATCTTCAATGGACCCCAAAAAAATTTCTTACCATTATTTTCCTTTGATGTGGCCTGCTTGAGTCTTGGGTCAGCCTTATTTTTGGAATCACGTTCTAAAACGAGTTGGCTCAAGTCATGGACGGAGTGGATGTCACGCATAAATGACGGTGGGCCCCGAAGAGCTTTTTGTTGTGCGGGCTCTCCCCAACCATTGTTTTAAGGAATCTAGCGTCCTTGACTGACTGTATGCCATGGGCCCACTGATAGCACATTTCTCAAGTATTAGTGTTTTTCTTTCTCTTTCTTTAAGAGGATTAAATCTCCTCCACTCGTTTCGAATCTGCTTTTTCTTTCGCTATGAGTTGAAGTGAGAACACCTTTCCCAAAAGTCTTCACCTTTGCTTAGTCCACACGAAGACATCCGAGCCGTGGATCAGGTGGAGCCAACGGTATAGATGTAATAAGGATAAAATCCAAACCCGTCTAACTATTAGTCAGTACGCACATGCTCGGAAACAATAGACGATACAAAAAAGATTTGGATGCTTTATCAACCGTCCATCACTTTCGTATACATACAGTCGAACAGCCTGAGTTTCTGCATAGATCATCCATCCGTTGGGTTCCACGAGATAAACGGTTGGGATGTCTCACACATATGCAGTTGGTTTAGATTTGCAGTTCTATTCTTCACGTGTTTGACTGAAATATGCGGTGCGCGCGTTTTTACTTTTAATAATTCTAATTTAGGCTCCGTTTGGACACACAAGTGAATTGAATTGCAATTGTTCGCTTCAAGTTGGCACCCAATATCGGTAATATTTTTCAGCTAACAAGCCACTCCTGTAGGAAATCATTACCATGAAAAGGATGGGCCCCACCATGAAGATTAGCATTCTAGAAAGTCAGGCTGATCTGCTTACTAAGTAGACCACACCGGTACGTTGAGTCGGACCGTTGGTTGTCCATTGATTACTAAGATGTGGCCCATCTGATGAACCGACCGGTCTGATTTTCGTGCCAGGTGACATTCAGGGCGGTACCTACTATTTTACTGGTAGTTATATCCTACACAAGTGGCATGTTGAAGAAAAAGATGCTGCGGTACATATGGTACACGTGCCAGGTGTCATGCTCATATGGTAGTGGTACCGTACAATGGGCCCCACAAACAGTGGGAAGGTTTTATTGGTTGGGTGTCCCCTCCCAACCGTTCCTTGTGATGTGGCCCACCTGAAATTTCATTTGTTTAAACGTGGGCCTCACAGCAGCCTGGTTCCACCCATGAACATACCCCAGCACCAAAATCAGGTCAGTCACATCATTAGTTAGGCCACATGTTTGAGTAGATATGGTCGAATTATCATTTATTTTTCTCATGCTAGTGGCCCCAACTAATGAGTGGACCACCACAATGGCATATTCTCGAAGCCCCCATCATAGGAAACTGTGGTGATTGACCATTAAAAACTTATTGTGGGCCATAGAAGCTTTGGATCAAGATGATATTTGTGTGGTCTCTTCATTCAGGTGTTTGTGATCCTATCAACAGGTTGGATGGCAAATAAACATTCTGGTGGAATCCATGAAGTATTTAATGGTGAGTATTCAATCACAACTGTTTCCTATGATGTGGTCCACCTAAGATTTATGTCAGTTTCGTTTTTTGTATCATTCTCTAAAATGAGCTTTCAAAACAGTTGGATGGTGTGGATTAAAGGTACATAAATCACTGTGAGCCCCACAGTTGGGGATCCCACCCAGAACGGTGTATCCGGCGTCTCACCTAATCCGCTCCCGTAAATATGCGACCCGGTGGCGGCGGCACGTGGGAATCTAATCCTCACGCCGCCACTATTTCACCAACGTACATGCAAGAGTTGGGAGCGGATTAGGTACGACCCCGGATCCACAAAGGTGGGTGGACCCTGACCGTGGGCCCCACTGTGATGCATGTGACCACATCCACACCGTCAATCCGTATTGAAAGATCATTTTAGAGGATGAACCAAAAAAATGAAGCAGTTCCAAATCCCAGGTGGACCATAGCGCACGAAGCAGTGGCGATTTACTATTAAGAACTTTTTGTCGGCCACAAAAGCTTTGGATCAAGATGATATTTGTGTGGTCTCTTCATCTAGGTGTTTGTGACCTTATCAACAGGTTGGTTGGAAAATAAACATTTCAGTGGAATCTATGGAGTTTTAATGGTGAGGATTCAATCACTACTGTGTTCCCGTGGTGCGTTCCTCCTTAAGATTTGAGTCAGCTTCATTTTTGGGATCATGCTCTAAAATGAGCTTTCAAAATGGTTGGGCAGTGTGGAATTAAGGCACATACATCACCGTGAGCCCCACAGTCAGGGGTCCCACCAAACTTGGTCCATCGGGGATCTTGCGTAATCCATTCCGTGGGAATTAGCGTAGATATCGTCGGAAGTCCAAATAGGACCTATGTTATTGCCCACCCGGTAGATGACTTCTAATATATCACCTTTGTACGAAATCTAACCCTTTTAATACGTTGGAATCGGGTGACTTAAATCTTTCAATAGATCATGAAAGATTTAGCACAGTAAACTTTTTTGGACTATTTTAAGGGGGTTTAGGTTAATATGTTGAAATCGGATGACTTAAATCTTTCAATAGATCATGAAAGATTTAACACAGTAAACTTTATGGACTATTTTGAGGGGGTTCGGGTGACCGAACTTGGGACATCAAGCGACCGACGGTGGGCTTGGGTGACCGACTATGGTGGTCGCTGCATTATACAATTTGCACAATTTTGCATGATTTTGTATAAAATGTTTCTAATTTTGGATTTATTGTTATATAAGCATGTGTAAATCAGAATTTGGGTATCGTAGAAGCGTAAGGAGGGGTTGAGAGGGTTCTGGGGTAAGAAAAAGAGCTTGGAGAGCTTAGGATTTCTCTTGTGGGGCTTAGATCCGAGGTTTTGTTTCTTCATTCTCTTATAACTTATATTTCATAATGGATTCGCTTTGTGCCGTGGTTTTTTACCCGTGAGGTCAGGAGTTTTTCCACGTATAATTAGATTGCTTCTAGTGTGATTGTCGATTATTGTTTAGTGTGCGCCATTGCGTGATTATCTCGTTTGATTTCTCGCTTCTTATGCTGCGGGCCGATCGTGATTTTCTTCAACAAGTGGTATCAGAGTTATTATTGGGATATAGATTAGAATCTGATATGAGGTTTCAATGGCGTTAAGCATGAGATTCAACATAAAGAAATATTCTAGGAAAAACAACTTTGAACTGTGGAATGTGAAGATGAAAGGCCTTCTAGTTTAACAAGTGGTCGAAGAAGCACTCCTTGAGAAGCAACCAAAGACTATAAAAGAAGATCAGAATGAAAGAACGTAGATTAAAAGGCCAAGGTCTCAATCCAATTATACCTAACGGATGAGGTCCTGTATAACATCATGAGGGAGAAAGCTGCACCTGATACGTGGGCGAAGTTAAAGAACATCTACGCGAAAAAATCTCTGAAGAATCGTCTCTATCTGATGATACAATTGTTTAATCTGAAGATGGCGAAGGGGACTGATGTTAAGAGACACATTACCAGGTTTCATAGGTTCATTTGCAAGTTGTTAGATCTAGATGAACTAATGAAAGATGAATGTCAGGCATGCATCTTGTTGAAATGACTTCCAGATACATATAAGTCGTCCAATGATTCTTTGTGCGCTAGCAAGGAAACCATTAACGTTGAGATCGTTATCTCAGCCCTCAAGGCAAAGGCGATGAAAAATAAGAGCAGTAACATGGGGTCGTCCTCTGACGAGGCACTAATTATGAGGGGAAAGAATTCTGAGCGGGGTGAGGAATCTTCATCATCGATATATAAATCCAAAGGTAAAGGGAAGACCAAGGTAGGGTGCTGGAATTATGGGGAAGAATGGCACATGAAGAGGGATTGTCAGAATCTCAAACAAAGGCAAGAGCAGTCTAAAAATTCTTCTAAGGAGGGGGCTAATATCGTGAAAGCTACAAAGGATGTTTGTGATGATAACGATGTAGTGACTGTATCTTGTAAGGAGTCTTTAGGTGGAGAGTGGCTCTTGGATTCAGATGTATCATGTCACGTATATCCTTACCATAGTTTATTCATGACATATAACAGTTATGATGGTGGATCGGAGTTTGTGGGCAATGGCTATACCAATAAGGTGGTAGGTATTGGTTCGGTGCGCATTAGAATATTCGACGGGATCAAACGAATCCTGAAAGATGTGAGGCACGTCCCTAGGCTGAAGAAAAATTTGATCTCTCTTAGTACACTCGAGGCAACAGGGTGCAGATTCATCGGCAACGATCGGTACTGTAAAGTGACAAAGGGGGCACTCGTGATGATGAAGGCACGGAGGTGCGGTAATCTTTACAAGTTGATCAGGAGCACTTCTCACGGTGGAGCTACGGGATCGGCAGTGAAATCCATGGTTGCTTATATGTGGTAAGTGCGTAAGGGTCATATGAGAAGAACGACAAGGGAGGTGAAGGTGCAAGAATAAGTCAATGGAGGCATGAGAAATAGAGTTATGATGGAGATGAAGTGGAGATGGAGGATGAGGATGGTCAAGTATGGCTAGGTACAACATGAAGATTTTCGTCACGGTAGAGATTGTTGGAATCGGATGACTCAAATCTATGTTGGACAGGGCTGTCGGACGACCGACAGGATGGTCGGGGGATCAACCATGGAGGATTTAACATAGTAAACTCTTTGGACTATTTGGAAGGGGTTCGAACGGTGGGCTTGGTGCCCGATCGGGCAACCAACTATGGCAGTCGTTACGTTATACAATTTGCATGATCTTGCATGGTTTTGCATAAACTGTTTCTAACTTTAGGTTTATTGCTATATAAGCGAGTGTAAACCGAAATTAGGATATCTTAGATGCGTAAGAAGGGATTGAGAGGGTTCTAAGGTGAGAGAAAGAGCTTGGAGAGCTTGGGATATCTCTTGTGGGGCTTAAATCTGGAGTTTTGTTTCTTCATGATCTTTTGTATATTTTATAATAATTCGCTTTGTGTTGTGTTTTTTTTACCATGGGGGGGTTTTCCACATAAAATCGTATTGCTGCTTATGTGATTGTTGATTGTTATTTGTTAGTTGGTGTGTACTGTTGTGTGATTATCTCGTTTGATTTTTCGCTTATTTCACTTCGGGGTGATCTCAATTTCCCCCACATTAATATTAATATGTTTCACCAGTCATAAGTATCCCTTAATTTTAAAAAAAGAAAAAGAAAAAAAAACTAGGCACATTCATTATTTAGGCCACACCATAGAATATAATTCATATCCATTGATAAATAAATAAATAAAACATAAACTTTGGTCCACTCAATAAGCAGCCATTTTTGTACAATCTAATCTTTATGATTCTAAAAACCAATCGGACGGGTTAGATGTTCCGTTCAAGTGAAAGAATTGGAGTAGTTATTTTCTAAAATTTGGATCATGCTCAGCTTGAATAGGATTTTCGCTTTGCCCTTACTTCATTTAATGCAGTCAGTGGTAAACGTACGTACTCTGAGCCAGTAAACAAAAAGGACAATCCTCATGAAGCCGAGCAGACTGTCTTACTCTATTCAATAGGTATACTTGAGGACTTTTTATAAGGTGGCAGCCGGCGGGGAATGCTTCTTGTTAGCTGCTCATTTGCAAAACAATAAAGACAAGCGCACTGTAATTTCCGAAGTAGAAGACTTGAGAAAAATCCAGTCCGACCATCAGGTGGGCCTTGGCGGTGAGTGTTTCCAAAGCTCAATAGAAGATTGTTAGCCCCTTAATTAGGCCTCAAACTTACGAGACAAATGAATGGTTATAAAATGATAACCAACGGAACTGTAGCACAAGCAACCCCTGATAAGTGGATCATACTATTTTTGGGCGCCCATAGTTTGGAACGGCTGATAAACGGCCGATATCTGATACCTTTAAGCATGTAGGCACGTGTGGAACAGCTGTGTGGGACACGTCATCCTCCGCAAATGAAAATGGCATTTCTCTCCATTCTGTTCTACGTCATGTCTTACGTGAGGTGGAATAATACTCAGCCAGCGGTAGGTGGCCGTATGGCGGCTAACAAGGGAGCGGATTGCCTGTGACCCCGGGCACAGGGATATTTCTGTGCCTGGGGCTGGGGCTGTGTGGGGTCTACAGAGATGTCTGTGACGAATCCAGTCTGTCCATCTGTTTCTAAATACCACACTAGTACAGGATTTTAAAAATCATGCAGACCCAAAACTCAGGTGGGCCACAACAACAAAACAGTGGGAACAACGTCGTCCACCGTTGAAACATTCCTGGAGCTGAGCATGATTTTTATATGCCATCCAAACCGTTCATAGAATTACCACCACACTCAGATAAACTGTAAGAACAAATATCATCCTTATACATTACTTGGCCTTTCGTTCAATCCCCCATTGTTTCGTGTGGTATGGCCACATAAGTTTTGGATATGCCGGAGTTTCAGAATAATGTCTTTTGTGGCCTTTCAAGACAGATGGACAGAGTAAATTTGTAAAGGACATCTCTGTGGACCCACACAGCTCAGGCAACAGAGATATCTCTGGAAGCGGATTGCCTACTGAGTAATTCAGGGTCCACTATGATTTATGTGTTTATCCACTCCGTTCATCCATTTTAAAAGATAATTTTATAGCTTGACAAAAAAAATAAGCATATAAAAAGCTTAAGTGGACCACATCAAAGAAAACAATGTGAATTGAATGTGTACCGTTGAAAAATTATTGGGACCACAGAAGTTTTGGATCAAGCTGATATTTGTATTTTCCCTTAATCAAATGTCTGCGTGATCTTGTGAACAGGTTGGATGACAAATAAACATCAGTGCGAGCCCTAGAAAGGTTTCAACGGTAGAAATCATTATACTCACTGTTTCTTATGGTATGGTCCACCTGAGTTTTGGATATGCTTCAATTTTGGTTCCAACCACTTAAATGAGATGGAAAAACGGATGCACGGTGTAGATAAACACAGTACATTTACAGTGGGCCCAACTGAGTTTACTCAGTACGATAAGAGCGTCCTGAGTAACTCAGGACGCAATCCGATTTCGATAGCTCTGTGCCTGCCGGGAGTCACTATCAATCCGCTCTGCTAACGGGAGCGGATTAGGTGAGACCCAGTACTCACCCAAGACTGTGCGGCCCTTACCGTGGGGCCCACCTTAGTGCATTTATTCTGTATCCATGTCGTCCATCCGTTTATCCAGGTCATTTTAGTGCATTATCCCAAACATGAGGTAGATCCAATAATCAGGTGAACCACACCATAGGAAACACCAGTGATTGAAAGCACTGCCATTGAAAACTTCTTAGTTCGCACCTTAACGTTTCGGTAATGTTTATTTGCCATCCAATCTGTTGATCAGGTCACATAAGCCTCGATGAAGGGGAAAAAAAATATCAGATTGATCCAAAACTTTCATAGCCCATTTATGGTAAACCACCCGTGCATCCTATTTTGTGGTCCACCGGATAACTTCATTTTTTGGATATTGGCCTAAACTTATCTAGAAAAACACATGGACCACGTATGGATACGGAATAAATACATCAAGATAGGCTCCATGGTAAGGACCGCATCAATGGTGAGGTCTCCTGCGAGTTTCATACTAAGATTAAGAGAAGGATTGGGATTAGATGGATTTGGAGTTGCACTTTCCATGCGGGGTTATGTATGTGTTTTATCCAGACTGTCTATCCATATATGCTCTTTATTTGTGATGTTTGAGTTGTACACGTGTATAAGATCAGTTGTGAATCCGGTCTATTGGTTTTAATTTCATGGTCCACCAAACGTGAGTTTTGTATAATATAGTGTTTTTGCACACAAAGTGTTTAATCTCAAACTCATGAGAGTGAATTAGGTGTTACTCGGGGACAGCTTAGTGGGTGTTACCCCTGCCGTGTGGCCCACATGGATGATATTTTGTATATCCATACCTGTCCATCCCTTTCTCCAGCCCATCTGAGGATGGGGTTTCAAAAAATTATGAAGATCCAAATCTTGGGTGGACTATACTGCTGGAAACAGTGGTGATTGAGTGCACCACCATTAAAAATTCCAACGAGCCCACAAAATGTTTTTAATGGCCAGTCATAGCTGTTTCTAGTGGTATGGTCCACGTGAGATTTGGATCTTCTTAGGGTTTGGGGTCAGGTATGGAAAAACATATAGCCTATGCGGATATATAAAAACTACGTCAAGATGGGCTCCAGAGGGATAGGGTAACACCCACTACACTAAGTTGCTCCCCTGGTGACAGCTAATCCACTCTCCTCAAACATGGGACAAGATGGTTAAAATACCAATGTATTTTCAGACATGCAATCATTATACAATAATTGTGTTAATTCCATCTAAGGTAACTCCATGCCATTTAATGACATGAAGCCTTGACCATGAGGGCCACCTAGATGCATGCATTATATATTCGCTCCTTGCATCATTTTTTTCAGTGAGGTAGATCCGAATCTTAGGTGAACTAAGGGATTGAAATCTCACCAATAAAAACTTATTGGGGGTTGCAAAAGTTTTGGATCAAGCCAAAATTTGTGTTTTTAGTTCTTCAATGCATATGTAACATTATCAACAATTTGGATGGCAAATAAACATCACAGCTACCGTAGTAATTTTTTAATGGTAGTCATTCAATCACCACTCCCCACCCAAATCTTAGGTGGACTAAGGGATTGAAATCTCACCAATAAAAACTTATTGGGGGTTGCAAAAGTTTTGGATCAAGCCAAAATTTGTGTTTTTAGTTCTTCAATGCATATGTAACATTATAAACAATTTGGATGGCAAATAAACATCACAGCTACCGTAGTAATTTTTTAATGGTAGTCATTCAATCACCACTCCCCACCCAAATCTTAGGTGGACTAAGGGATTGAAATCTCACCAATAAAAACTTATTGGGGGTTGCAAAAGTTTTGGATCAAGCCAAAATTTGTGTTTTTAGTTCTTCAATGCATATGTAACATTATAAACAATTTGGATGGCAAATAAACATCACAGCTACCGTAGTAATTTTTTAATGGTAGTCATTCAATCACCACTCCCCACCTAGTGTGGAGATACACCTGCATCATCCACCCATACCGATAAGGAGACTCGAACATTGGTCTCTTGCTCTGATACCACTTGATGTAGGGAGTACTAGCCAGTCCACCAAAAGCTCCAGAGCTATTGGGGAAGCACCGGAATATCCCTTTATCCAGCCCCTTCCAAGCAAACTGAACGAGACATCCCGTGGGCTACCCCGCATCTCATAGGTCCCACAATGGGACCCACCCCGTGGCCATTCTACATCACAAATGCCACCTCGTGGGTATTTTGCATCACACAGACCTCACCTCATGGCCATTCTGCATCATATAGACCCCACCTCATGGGCCACCCCACCCCAGTGTAGAGATGCACCTGCATCATACATCCAACCTGTTGTTAAGGTCACATAAAATAGGATGAAGGGGAAAAAATATATACATATATATCAACTTGATCCTAAACTTTTTTGTCCCATCAAGGGTCAACACCACTGTTTCCACTGGTATGGTCCACTTGGGAATTGGATCTGCTTCATTTTTTGGATCATGCCTTACATCCATGCTGTCCATCTATTTTGACAGCTCATTTTAAGGCATGATCCCAAAAATGAAGCAAATCCAAATCTCAGGTGGACCACACCACAGGAAATAGTGGTGATTGACCATTAAAATCTTCTTATAGAGACCACAAAAGTTTTGGATCAAGTTGATATTAGTGTGGTCCATTCATCTAGGTCTTTGTGATCTTAGCAATAAGTTGAATGGCAAATAAGCATTCTAGCGGCCACCAAGAAGTTTTTAATGGCGAATATTCAATCACCACTGTTTGTTTCCTATGGTGTGGTCCACCTGATATTTGGGTCTGCTTCAGTTTTGGGATCATGCCTAAAATGAGCTATCAAAATAGAGGTACAACATAGATGTAAAGTATGTATATCAAGGTGGGCCTCATAGTCTGGATCCACAGTCCTCGGTGGATTTGGGGATTCACCAAAACCACAGCCTAATCGGATACACTGAGGTAGGTGGGCCCCCGACTATGCCGCCCAACATGATGTATGTGACTACATCCATGTCGTCCATCCATATTGAAAGGTCGTTTTAGAGTGTGATCCAAACCATAGTATAGAAACAGTAGTAATTGATCATTAAAAACTTCTTGTGGGCCACCAAAGCTTTGGATCAAGGTGATATTGTACAGTCTCTTCATGTGCGTCTTTGTGACCTTATCAATAGGTTGGATGGCAAATAAACATTCAGGTGGAATCCATGAAGTTTTTAATGGTGGGGATTCAATCATGACTATTTCCTGTGGTGTGGTCCACCTAAGCGATGGGTCAACTTCATTTTTGGGATCATGCCCTAAAATGTGCTGTCAAAATGGTTAGATGGAGTGGATTTAAGGCATATACATCACTTTAAGGGCTTATAGTTTTGAAAGACCACAATATGGCATGATTCTAAAAATCCCGAAGATTTAAAACTCAGGTGGGACACACCAACAGAATAGCTGGAACAACAACAACCACCCTTGAATCCTTCAAGGAGCTGATCATGATGTTTATATGCCATCCAAACCGTTCGAAGAAGTATTACCACTCACATGAACTGTAGGAATAAATATCATCATATACAAAATTTCTATCACTGCCAGGCGTTCAATCTCCTATGTCTCATATTGTATGGCCCTCATGAGTTTTGGATCCGCTGAATTGTAGAAACCTGTCTTATTCTAGCCTTTAAAAACAGATGTACAGAGTAGATTTGTCACAGACATCCCTTTCGACCCCACACAGCTCCGGACACAGAGATATCTTTGTGCCTTGGGTCATAGGCAATCCGCTCCCTCCGATAATAATCAGTCAAAGAAATGGGATTATATTTCCTCTCTAGTCACAATGAAAAGAACTTAGGCACCATTTTCTGGTCATGATAAATCTTAACTGGGACTTATAATACCGTTTAGTTCGGCTTCATGCCACATGTCCAAATTGCAAATGGTATTGAATTGCCTTAGATGGATTACCATGGTATTCTGACCATCCGCTCTTACAATGATTGTGTGTCCGGAAATATCATGTTATTTTGACAGTCTAGACTGAGTGGAGAAATCCTGCTCCGCACTTCTTTGATTGGTACAGTTTAGCCAGACTATGTCAGTGTATTAATGGGATGAGCTGGACCAATCCCAGCAGCAGCATCAGCAGCAGAGGTTCTCTGCTCGGTTTCAACATAGGATCGGGATTCTATTTTGATCATCCGATCCCAACGCTTGATATCAGAATCTTCTTATAGGAAACATTTTATTCAGTCAAATCCGTGTTTGGTGGATCATGGATTTGTAATCAACTGACCGCATTAATGTGGGATAAAACACGTGCATTAATGTGAGGCCAAAAATGCACAATGGATTTCAAAATATACCGAAACCCCACACAAAGACTAACCTAATCCCACTTAAATCTTAGGTACCCTGGTCGGAGCTTTAAGGTTCAAACCAGATCCATGTGGGGGCCACCATCATGTATCTGTTTATCCACGCCGTCCGTCACTTTTCAAAAATTATGCTAGGTTACATGTCCAAAAATGAGGCAGATCCAAGGTTCCAATGGACCACACCTTACTTTTGCATTTAATGCAAATTGGATTTAACGGTTTGTGCATTTAATGCTGGAGCGTTGGATTTACCTTATGTGAGAGACCATACACTAGCATGATATTAGGAAAGAGATGAATGGCGTGGATAAACTGATACATGACGGTGGACCCCACACAGATCTGGTCGGACGCTTAAAGTTCCAACCAAGGGTCGGACGCAATCCACCTCCAAATCCCACCTAATCTCACTTACCAAACAGGTTTTGGGTCAAAATAGTACTGAAGTTTTGTGAAGTGATGAAAATAGCCCCTTTCTTCAATCTCATTAATTATAACACCCCCCCCCTCCCCCCACGGGCACTTTCTTAAATTTTTTCCATACCATTTTGCTCTTAAAGAACTCTCTTGGTTCCCCGATGAGATATATTGTTTCAACTTGGAATACAAGGTCCACCTAGAAGTCATGGCTCACCGATGGCCTCTGTGATTTGCCAATGAGACACATGGCTCGTTGATGGCCTCCATAGCTCACCAATGAGACAAATAAATTCCAATTGAACACATGGCTCGCCAATAGCCTTTGTGGCTCGCCAATGAAACACATTATTCCAATCAAGAACATAAGGTTCCCACCTACAAGTCACAGCTCGCCAATGGCCTCTGTGGCTCGCCAATAAGACACACGAATTCCAACAATACACATGGCTCACTGAAAAAACGCATTGCTCGTCAATGCTGATGAAACACGTTGTTCCAACTTGGAACATATGGTTCCCACCTAGAAGTCATGACTTGCCGATGAGACATAGTTTATTGACCTAGAAGTCATGGCTTGCTGATGAGACACATGGCCCTTTAAATTTTGAAAAACTTGTTAACAGACATGGGAAGGGGGTAAAATGGTACGGAGAAAATCTAAGGGGGTATTGGGACTATCTTTAGTGAGATTGGGACTATCAATACTATTTTGGCCTAAAACCCTAACAAACAGGCCTAACTTTTCTAATGGGTTGGAGTTCCCCATGCGGTGAGAGCGAGTGTTTGTAAATATAATAATAATTCAAAGAAGAACAAAAAAAAAAAAAAAAAAAAAAAAAAAAAACTTTACTAATCTACGCACGGATAAGGGAATGAATTTTTATTCGGATGCGGATTGCCTTTGCCGGATACAAGGATATACCGTAGTCAGAAGTTATATGGGGCCCACAGATATTTCAGTGACAAATCCACTCCGTCCATCGGTTTTTAAATACCACAGTAGGATAGGATGCTAAAAACCAGGTAGATACAAAACTCCTGTGGACCATACCATACGAAACAGCGGGGATTGAATCCACCATTAGAAACTTTGTGGGGGCCACAATTTTCTATCAGTGTGATATTTTTTTCCAACAGTTTTGGTAATAAATACATAGACGGCTTGGATATCATATAAAAAAAAATGGTCAGCTCCAGGTAGGTTTCAACGGTAGAAATTCTTGTTACAACTGTTTCATGTGGTGTGGCCCACATGAGTTTTGGATATGCCCAATTCTTTGGTTCCTATCCTAATTTAGTGTTGTAAATATTATGGACGGAGCAGATTTTCCACGAAAATCTCTGCGGGTCCCACACAACTTACCACTACAGGAACTTCCTTTGCCCGGCGGCTGGCAAAGATTACAAGAGCACTACTCATGCATTCTGCCATCGTACACTTATCGTTCAATCCAAACCGTCAAAATAGTGGGCCACATGGCACATATAAAAATCAGAATGGTGAAGCAATCGTGGCCCCAGATCAGTGAACATCTCTCAGTTGAAAAGGCACCGTTCATATTTCATTTTAACCGTCCACCGCATGTCCACAACTGACTCAAGATCATCCGTAATTGTATTTTCTTTTTTTTCTTTTTTCTTTTTTTTATGACATATTCCTAGGATTGGCTGACGATTTGGACCGTTGATTTGAGGTCGATATATGCCACGTGTGATGGGTATGCTCGCATGCGTAGTATGAAAGTTTGATAGATACTGACACGTGTATAGGGCATACTTGGGAGCGGATTAGGTGAGACCCCGGATCCACCGAGGTGGGTGGGACCCCTGACCGTGGGGCTCACAGTGATGTATGTGTCTTAAATCCACACCTTCCAACCATTTTGAAATCTCATTTTAGGGTATTGTCCCAAAAATGAAGCTGACTAAAATCTTAGGTGGACCACACCACAGAAACAGTCATGATTAAATCTCTACCATTGAAAATATCATGGATTCTACCGGAATGTTTATTTTCCATCCAACCTGTTGATAAGTTCACAAACACCTAGATGAAGAGACTACATAAATATTATCATGATCCAAAGCTTTTGTGGCCCACAGGAAGTTTTTAATTGTCAGTCACCACTGTTTCCTGTACTATGGCCCATCTGGGATTTGGAACTACTTCATTTTTTGGATAATGCCCTAAAATGAACTTAAAATACGGATGGACGGTGTGGATTTAGTCACATACATTACGGTGGCCCCACAGTCAGGAGTCTCACCCACCTCGGTGGATCCGCGGTCTCACCTAATCCGCTCCCGGCATACTTGCATGCGGGATTGCCTGCGAAAGCCTTTCACAGGCACCTCCAGCACTCGGAATCTATGTGGGGCCCACTGTAATGTTTTAGAGAAATCTACTCCGTCCAAACGTTTTCTGAGATCATTTTAGACGTTGCTACCAAAAATGAATGGTATCCAAGGCTCAAATTGGCCGCACTAAAGCAAAAGGTGGGTAGGGAAATTATTACCGTTGAAACCTCTATGGGGTTCACAATGATTTTTATATGCCATCCATACCGTTCATAATGTCATTCCTACTGAGATGAACTGAAAACACAAATATTATCCTGATTCGAAACTTCTGTGGCCCCACGAATATTTCAACTGTGTAAGTTCAATCGTCATTTTTTCAGCACAATTGAGTCTTGGATACCTTTTTATTCTGTCACAACGCTTAAAATGATATCAGAAAACGTTTGGACGGTGTAGATTTCTCAAAAACATCACGGTGGGCCCCGCATATACAATACGTACATCGAGGTGTGCCACACGGTCAGGCCTCACATAATCCGCTTCTCTGGACATTTTCCTCTCCAGTAGTCTATATAAGTTTCTTCACTCTGCAAAGAAATTCGTGGAAGGTATCTTCAACTGGTTAATCTTTTTCTACTTCTTAAGAGTATTTTCTTCTTATATATCGGATTCTTTATATGTGTTCTTGTTCATGATAGCTCCTCATTTGGATGTTTAAATTATTATATAGATGGAGAATGATTTGATTTCTTGTTTTCCCATCTTTGCTTGTTTAAATTCTTTTTGGGGTTTTTTTTTCAATCATAGAATTTATAATCTGTTTATGAAAAGAAAAAAAACCCATATATTTAATTGGATGATTTAAATCATATGTAGATGGAGATTGATAGATTTCTTATTTTACTATCTTTTCTGCCTAAATTCTTTTTTGGGTTTTTTTTTCACTAATAATTTAAAACGTGGTTGTAAAAAATCATAAATTAGATTGGATGATTAAAATCACAGGGATACGAGCAAATCACTTAGGTAACCCAAAAAAACCTTAAAGACCTGTTGGGGTGGGGATGTCTCCAAGCAAATCAGTTTGGATATTCCCTTCTCATTTCATTTAAGTAGGGGATCGAAAAGGAAACAATTGGAGAATGGCATTTCTTTAGTGCCTTCTCCACCTTTGTTTCAGGTCATTATGTAGCATCCAAACACCTTTTCTGGATTTAAAAAAAAAAAAACAAAAAACTGAAGTATGGATTTAACCATCACACAAACAGGCCCTAGAGGCTTCTTTGTTTGTTTATCTTTTATATATGCAACTTGTAGTTTGAGAGAATTGATATCAGAGTGGGTTTGTGCTCCGTAATGCAAGCTACCTCTTAAAAGCTCTATGTATTTAAATAATATACTTTCTAAAATTGTGAAGAATGTTTACAAGAATCAATTGTTTCGAACCCAATAAGAGGAACTCTCACCCTCTCATACACGTGAGGGATTGGGACATGTGGACCCCGCTAGGGATTTCCATGGCACACGTAAAGTTGTTAGTCGCGACTTGCTATCGACAATGGCTGCATAAGTGATTATATATTAGGAAGCCATATGTGACTAGAGTCATTGTCATAGGCTATTTAAAACTCACTGAATAGTCTTATTTAAATGGCTTCGTAGATAAGACGCTATATTTGGATTTTTGCCTTGGAGAACAAGAACTACACCAGTCGAAAGGAATCAGTTTATCAAAACTGAAGAAGAAGGGGGGGGGGGGGGGGGGGGGGGGTGGAGGACAAGGAGAAATCCCAAAAGGGTGATGGAAGAGGTAGTAAGAAAAGACATGGTGACCTATGGTTTCACTGAGGATATGGCCCTCAATAGATGGGTTATTAACTGTTAATTGAGGCCATTCCTTTCTCAATTTTGTCATCCATTGTTTGTTAGTATGCTAGTTTATACCTAACAGTGTTCTTGCATTGCATTTTTGTAATTTCTTCTCTCTTTTTCTTTCTTCTTCTTACTTGCATGTGAGTGAAATCCCTTCAATCTTATCAATGAGAAGTCAATCTTTTGCACCACATACCTAAACTATGAACCAGTTTACTAAAGCCCAAACAATATCGCTTGAAGGAAATTAGAATAAATCCACACACCAATCGACGGTCAAGATTCTTTGGTAAGATAATCCAGAGCAATGGAAGAGGCTGCTAGACTTGCCGCGGAGAAAATTTCACAAGCTAGCAAGGGATTGTTGAAGACCGAAGAGCTATACAACGTACCCTCCTCGCTCAAATCTCTTTTCATGGGTTCTCTTATTGTTCACATATTCTTCTCTGCTTTCATGTTTTCGGGAATCATCATTGCTATCGGTTACTGCTGACTTTGAACTAATTTGGCAGTATATACTGGAGACTAGTGTATATCCCCGGGAGCCAGAGCCTCTCAAGGAGATAAGAGTTGCTACTGCCAGCCACCCACTGTAATTCTTCTCGTTAACGCCTTATCTACCACTTCTTTTACCATCAATTTCGATAATTTTTGTACACTGTTGCTTGCTTGTTTTTAATTCAAATGTGTAGTCGGTGTATAGAAATGATATGTGAAATTGGGTGTTGTAGGAAGTGGTTAAAACATCGCAAATCTTTGTTGAAAAGATCATTAAAACATTGATAACAATGATACAGTATGCTATAGTTGTCTACCTGCCATTGCACTGTCACGATATTTACATTGAGAAATGTTATTTCTTCCTGAGACCTTGTGTTGTGTTTTCCAGGGCTTTAATGGCTACTGCTCCGGACGGAGGGCAATTAATGGCCTTGCTCTTGGATCTCATCAATCCGAAGAAGACAATCGAGATTGGAGTTTTCACTGGATATTCTCTCCTACTCACAGCTCTTGCTGTACCCGCAGATGGCAAAGTCTCTCTCTCTCTCTCTCTCTCTCTCTCTCTCTCTCTCTCTCTCCCCGTGTATATGAAGAAATGATGAGGCAGTTCATCAAAGGGTAGATTAAAAAGGTGATCCATGGCATAGTTCTGGCCCCTCATCAGGCAGGGTCCGTCATGAACATGCCCTGACCCAAAAAAGAGCCTGGTTGTGGGCCACATGTGTTTGCTGAATGCAAAACTTTGGTGGCCATTTTTTCTCTCTCCGTTTCTCCCATATGCATTTGCCCAACTTGATGAGTAGACGAACCTGATCTTTCCCTGCTCTGGTCTGCCCGATGAGTGGCCCAGATCCTGCACACATGCCAGGTTGGCAAGTGTGACACAAATCACCTGGAGATCACCTTGGCACTTCTCATCTATATAATATTCATCTGTCATCATAGACTCTTATGTATCAACGGCCCAAACTTATTGATGCAGATCATGGCGATAGACCCAGACCGGGAAGCATACGAGATAGGATTGCCAATCATAAAAAAGGCTGGCGTTGAGCACAAGATCGACTTCATTGAGTCTCCGGCACTTCCAGTTCTTGATAAATTGCTAGAAGATGTAAGTATAATCTTCTCCGACATTTGCCTGGAACTTAATTCATTGAAAGAAAATTGAACAGAACTCTTTATTTTTATGGTCTTGAGGAAGTTCATTAGAAGTTGAATGATATCGTGTTTAATCCACATAGATAGGATGTGATTTTTTCACTGATTCATAGCGAGCCTGAATTCCCCTCATAACCATAACGATCTTGGTCCATTACCACTTAGGACCATACATGTGATGAACAGATGGTAAATTCAGATTGTCTATCTGGTGGGGCCTACTAGGGATGTTCCATAGTAGAGAAACCATACCAAGATCCTGGACTGAAAATAAACAATGGTCCTTGATCCACATTCCAAGGGTAAGTCCCATTAATTGGAAGACCAGGATCATCGTTGGTAGCTTTGTATCCTGGGACATCCACAGTGAGGCCCACCATTCATGTGTGGCAATAAACCAACCCGGACTCATTTGAGACCAAAGATATTCTCAAGCTAACATAATTCAGAAAAGCATGGCACTCCTGTTCAAAACCAATTGCAGGTCCACTTACATCAGTGACAACATCAACCATCCAAACCTCTTAGGGCCTGTTTGGCAGACACCTGAAAATGAGTTCCATCTCATTTTTAGTTACAACATAATTATGATTAACTAAAATGAGATAAACTCATTTTCAGGTGTCTACCAAACAGGCCCTGTGATTTTCCCTTCATGGCACATGATGTACACATATTCTACGTTTCAATTTTCTTATATTCATGCTTTAACATCATTTGATTTCCATCGGGTTTGGATTTGCAGAAAACGAACGAAGGGTCTTTCGACTTTGCTTACGTAGATGCGGACAAGGGGAATTATTGGAACTATCATGAGAGGCTGATGAAATTGGTAAGAACTGGGGGGCTTATAATCTACGATAACACGCTCTGCGGGGGAACGGTTGCGTTGCCCGATGACACATTAGTCCCGGACGACATGAAAGAATCGAGGGCCCACGCAATCAAGCTTAACAAATCATTAGCGGCGGACCCACGCATTCAGATATGTCAAATACCATTAGCTGATGGGGTCACGGTCTGCAGGCGTCTCTACTGACCTCATGCTATGGGCTAGCATCCACTCTATGAGATTGAGGTTGGGGCGGGACAGCAGTAATCAGGTCAGACAACAGTGTTGTACTTTTTTTATTTTAGCGTGGACTGTTTGACACCGTATGGATGTGTTGTTAATTCAAAGTGAGAAATAAAGCTAATGGAATTATCATATAGGATTTAATGCATACTTCATGATTCTGCTTGCCAATCTCCACATGGGCATTCTAGTAGTGCATTGTCAGGTGGGACCCATGTTGCAGATTCCCTACCCCAGAAATCGCACGTGGATTGGCTGGTGACCCCTACACCAGCCAGATAGCTGGTGGAAAAACTGTGGCCTCCACCATGATGTATGTGTTTTATCCACACCCTCCATCATTTTGCCAGCTCATTTTAAGGCATGATCCAAAAAAAAATGAGGCAGATCCAAAGCTCAAGTCGATCGCACCTTATGAAACAGCGGCAATTGAATGCTTACCGTTTGAAACTTGGTAGGGGCCCATCGCACTGTTTATTTGCCATCTAACCTGTTCATAAAGTCACATAACCCCTTGGATGAAAGGAAAACACAAATATCAGCTTGATCCAAAACTTACGTGGCTCCCAAGAAGTTTTCAACGTAGATGTTCAATCTCCACTGTTTCCTGTGGTGTGGTCCACATGGATTTTGGATGTGCCTCATTTTGGGGCTCATTCCCTAAAATGATCTGGTAAAATGGATGCGTGGATAAAAAAAAAAACATACATCGTGGTGGGCCCCACAGATTTTCCACCAGCTACCTGGCTGGTGTAGGGATCACCAGCCAATCCACGTCCCAGAAATCAGGCGGATGAGTTCATCAGGTGGGGCAGACACCTGCATTGCATGTGGACCGCTTGAGAGTTTCTTTTTTTTCCTCGATCATTTTTTTTTCCATACATGTGTGGCCCACCCGGTGGTTTACTGGCCCGATTTGTGGGCAAGGGTTCCCATCTGATACACAGCTCAGATGGAGTCATGGACACATCAGCCCAATGTTAATGGGCAATCCAAATATCAGTCTCATCAAACAATCCCAACCTTAGATATTAGAATTTTTCGAACTACGTTTTACCAAACAGTACCATATATAAGGTACCAAGTTGGGAAAATTTTCAATACACACAGATGATCCCCTGCTCTCAGAGCACCATAACGTATAATGCTCCATCTGGCTAGCTTCGAGCCTTCGACAGTTCAATCCATAACTTATAATGCTCTTAGTTCCATATGCTAGCTTAGAGCCTTGGACCGTTCAATCGATTGATCCGAACTGTCTATTAAGTTCATAACACATGGACTAACGTGCAAAAATCATGCCAATTGAATGATAGACTGCCTTTATTTTCCATAGCCATCTTTTCTCCAAGCCATGGATAGAATGGCTACGATTGCCTTATGAAAGTGATTCTTTAGAACCATGGGCGGTTCATGATGGGTTCTAGTAAATAGTTGGATCAAATTCTTGATTGGAGGTGTATTTTAATAAACCATCTTAATCGTCCATATTAAAGAATATTAGTTAAATGGTTAATATTTGTCGGATTGATGTGAATGTGATGCTTGGCATGTAGACCACTAAATAAGCGTCAGATCTATTGGACAGTATGGATCAGGTATCTTACTAAGTGTACCTATGCAACTAGAAGCTTTATAACTCTAGAGCATGTATAAGAGGACTACTCTGGTGCGCTTGGATGCAATTGAATTGCAATTTGCAGTCTAACAAAATGAAAATAACGTCGGGCGCAGCTCCATGGCTCATTGGTAGATAAGACTGTTTCAACACTTAGATCAGGGTCGAGTGCCCATGTGGTGGGGGGTTGGGGGGGTGCCGGGGGGTTGTTTAAATAAAAGAAAGTGAAAATAACGTTCGAGGACATTTTGGTCCCCTTCAGAAAAATAGAGTTACCTGCAAGTTTTGAGGTGAGATGGATCACACACATTTTGAATATAGCGAGTGATTGGACATTGTTTCAGTTGTGGCCCACCAAATTTCTGAATGGAGCTATTTTTAAGGATATACGGTTATTCCGAGGGATTTCCGGACGTTACACGGGCCAGTTATTAAAGTCATTGGTTGGGTGGTGTACTTGATTTGTGTGCGACTGCTGAATGAATGTCTTTTTTTCTACGGAAGTCCTTACTACCTGCCATTTCAGGCTTTCGAGAAGGAAAAATGATCTTCGACGCAGAGATGATGGGGTTTTAGAAAGGCAAGGGGCTTTAAAGATGGGTTCAGAACATCCATATTGTTGTGCCTGAAACACTCGGATCGGGTACACCACCCTAACCCGTCCTAAGCTCAGCATGGCCCGTGATGTATGGGTTTAATCCACTGTATATCCATTTTACCAAATCATTTTTAAGGTATAATTCAAAAAAAAATTGAAGCAGATCCCAGGCTCAGGTGGACCACGCCACAGGAAGCAGCAGTGATAATGGCACCCACTGCTGAAACGGTCCAAGGGCCCACCATGATGACCTGTTCATAAGGACACGTAGACTTGGATGAAGTGAAAACACAAATATCAGCTTGATCCAAAAATTGTAGCGTGGGAGTAAATACCCAGTGCGTGGTCCACTTGAGCCTTCGATCCCGTGTCATTTTGCGCTTCAATTCTACAATTATATGGCAAAAAATGGATGCCGATAAAAAGCCATACATCACGGTGACCCCTCAAAGAGGCCCTGCCCGTGCCAAGCTCTGGAGAGGAGGCAGTACCCAATCCGCACCAAGCTGAAACCCCATGCGTGGAATTGAAATAGGAACAATGAGAAGAGAATCTCTTATTGGTTTGTTACCGAAACAAAGTAAACTAGTTTCTCCACATAAAAGTAGATTGTCATTTCCTCTGCAGATACCGCTACAGGTTCAAGGCCAACAGTATCCCCACCAGATCATAAATGTAGTTGTTGATGCCGGTCCTAGTCGTATTAAATATCATATGGAGCTTTTGTGGTCGACCCCATCTTCCAGGCATCCAATAATATCCACAATATAAACAAACTATAGATCATTCAAACAAGAACCTGTTCCAATGTCTAAAGCCCCTACCACATGCACCGGCTCAATATAAAACCCCACCAAGCGGTTCAATAACCCCTGGACTCATGGATGCATGATACATGCATGTCCAACCAGATAGTCAGGCCAGCAGTGCCCACAGTGGGAACCTTGAACAGTGAGCAGGCAGAGGCCATATCACGTTCATACCAATAGGGCATCCAAAAATAAAAAGGCCCACAAGACTCCCAAAAAAATATAGAAGCTACTAGGACATCAGCCAAAACCAGCTAATGGGATCATTTGGCTTCGACAACACCCTAAAAACCACAATATGAGCATGAAAGAGTACTAACAAGAATTTAACTGAGTGAAAAGATTAAAAAAAAAAAAAAAAAAAAAAAATCTAATGGGAAATCTGAAAGGGGAGTTCTAAGTATTAATCATGTTAACATCTACCAGCTCATCTTTGCTCGCAACTGGAAAATTTTCAAAAAGTTCAGCTAACACAGGAAACGGAGATTATAAAAAGGTTTCTCCCACATCCCCTCCTTCAAGGAGGATGGTCCAACGGCATTCCATTTCCCACTTCCACGAAAGGTTTGGCGTACCACCGCTCTTCCCAACTAAAAACAAGATACAGCACTTGCATAGACTAAGTTCTGCCACATCGTGGATAAATACATTGAAGCTCCGACTGCCAAGGGTAGATGACACATTACGACGGCACTGCAATAACACATTAGAGGCAGTGGTTTATGGCTCGGAATTTCAAGTGGACACTAGCAGGAAAAAAAACAACTTAAATAGGGTACAGAGGGTGTGTGCAAATGACATACTGTATGTAGAGGTGTCGATTTGCTCCGGGAGCTCCTTTATGTCCACCTCAAACCTTTCTTGCACCTTCACGTATAATGCAAGCATCCAAATCAGATCACAGGCCATGAGTATCATAATCCTAATTAGAGAAATGAAAAGGTTTTAACCACACATGCCTATAAAGGCAAGCGCAGGTGAGATTCAGGTTGGGGGGGGGGGTGGCCCAAGTAAAAAATGGATAGTTTGGACAACTTGATCAATGACCTCAATTCAACATCCACAAGTCCCACCAGCTGAGAAGAGGACTGATTTTAGTGCGCCATGAAACATGAGTTGGACCTTCTTGATGAACAGTTCAGAGATCACATGCATGTGAAATGGAACATTCGGGGCATTGATTTCACAAGTAGGCCACAGCACCACTCACCTGATTAAGAACATCAGAATCTGAAGCAGACGAAACAAATGTGATTGCAAGTCCCTTGGTACCAAACCGACCAGCCCTGCCGACCTGCAATGAGAAAAAACAGCACTTCAGTCAACCAGGCCAAAGTAGTGATGACACCAAGCACCTCTGGCCATCAAGGAAAGAATGTAAAAGGCAATTTTGAGTAATCACCCTGTGAAGGTAGGTATCAGCAGAATCTGGCATGTCGTAGTTGATGACAATGTTGACACGCTCGATGTCTATTCCCCGTCCAACCAAATCCGTTGCAACAAGAATCCTTTTGTGGCCCTCCTTGAAGCCCTTGTACCGCGTCAACCTGGAAAATGACATGCACTGCCCACTTCAGAGAATCCAATAAATTGATGGTCACATGAAACAACAAACGCAGATGGCTCTTGGCTCTCTTGTTAGGTGAACTTCGATTAAAGCTGGCAGGACATCAAAAGATAACTAGAAGAAGACCTAAAATACTTGGATTAAAAAGGTGGTGAAAAGAAATATGAGTCTTTGTTAAATTTCAGAGGGATAGGGCCTTCCAATTGTTTTGCAAAACAGGAGTGCTAAGGCCAACACCCAATAGTTGGGACAATGCTATTATGAAAAAATGATGACGACGATGATGAAAAGGTATTGAAGTCCATGCGGGTTACATTTTGACCGATGATAATGACAATGATAATTACATGTAGATGTTCCAGTATAAAAATAGAATTCTAAGTTACAGCAGCGATGATGAAAATGGCAACATATTATATATGAAAGAGTAACTGTTATCAAATACCTTCCGATACAGCAAACCCCAGATCTATTCTTTCTAACAAACAGTGGTCACTTTTTCTCACTCACACACGTGAACAAGATTTTTTGGTAGAGGATATGGTGCCCCCGTAGCACAGCACAGTGAGGGGTTGGGAACAGTGAGGGGCTGGGTTCCCAAAAGAATACAAGGAAGACTTTAAACTTTAAGATTTTAGTAGATTGCGTTGATGGTTATATCTTTCTAAATGTGTGAGTGACTAGATTTGTTCCAATGCCGATGCGAGTCTAAAAACTGAAGGGGCTCATATGAGGCACATTAAAGACAATGATTCAACATTTCTTAAGAGCAACATCTAAGCTGTCGATTACAAATCCTAATATTGTTCGGGAGAGTTCTTTTCCCTAATTGTGTAAGCAATAACCAGTGGAGCTTTAGACCAAGGGGAGTGATGACTTTAGCTCCTATGGCTTGGCCATGGAAAGTTGAAGCCCCTATAGAGCAATTGTGTTTTCGTAGCTTCTGGGCCACAACAAAGCAATAAACATCAACCAACATCTTCACAGAAAAATGAAGATTATTATCAGCAGTTGTAGGTGTTTAAAGGATGGCGAACCTGGGAACCATTTATTCATTCCTTTTGCTATGGTCGTCTGGGATTTGGAGCATCTTGAGTTCTGTTTTTCTTTGGGCAATACAATCCAGAGTCTTTTTTTTTTTTTGGAACATGTACAACCCTGTCTTGTCTCCTATCAGCTTGGAAACGGTCTCCCTTTAAAGGCCAGAAATTTGTGAAATCTTTGTTTCTTATCTATCCTTTTGCCAATTTGGAAGGAAATGAATGATAGGTCCTCTAATTGCTACGAGTCGGTCATGGTGGATCATGGTAAATATTTTGCATCTCATGTAGATATACGATGTGTTGGAACGATACTCATAAGTTGGGGGTCCTGGCCAGGGTTTGCATTTAATTCCTTTTTTTGCAACTGTTTTCTTAATAAAAATCAACCATGCTGATAAAAAAAAACATAAATTGTCATTGAAGGAATTTTCTTTTTGTTAGTAACTCAATCATTTTATCACCACTCGAGAAAGAATGGGAAAAGGGGATGATGAGTGGTCATCCCTCAAAAGAGAGACAATCAAGCAGATAAGACATTGAGACATGGAATCGTTCCTATTCTATTCCCTTGAATTGGAAAAGACCCAAAGCCCAAAAAATCACCCAGCCATTACAACATTGAATGCCTAGTCCAAAAAACACAGAACCCAATCATTACGTATGTTGAGGTATGCTTTTATCCTTGATACCCAAGGATACAACAAAAAGTTGTTCATGTAAAAAGAGAGAATATCCCAACATAAGTCAAAGGCATCAGTCCAAAAAACACAGAACACAATCATTACGTATGTTGAGGCATGCTATTATCCTTGATACCCAACAATACAACAAAAAGTTGTTCAAGTAAAAAAGAATGAATATCCCAACATTAGTCAAAGGCATCAACCCATGACTACAAAAGCCAAGCAATTGCTAAAAATCACCTGAGCCTCAGCTTCCCAGACACACATCAAATCAGTATGCCACAGTTCTAAAACTGTTTTATATATATAATGAAAGGTAACAGTTCTAAAACTGTTAATGAATACCTACATTAACAGGGGAAACGTAATGCATTGCCTTAGTATATTCGAAAGGAAAAAAGAAAAGAAATCAGACATTTGATAAGCCCACACATGCATGCCAGGCAATACCATCCACATGCCACCCAATGCGCCAGCATGGCAAATTTGGGCAACAGCTAAGCTGCACATCAGGCAGGTAGTCCTCGCCCAAAAATTAGGTGGGTCCTCCTAAAATGAGTCATGATATTAGAAAAGGTGGGTGGTATGGAAAACTTAACCCAATTGATTATTGAACTAACTGATTGTTGGGCATGGACGTCAAAATATGACCCTCGTAATGGATGGATGGATTGGATGTTGTACCCTCATAGGGGAGCTGGCTCGCACATGAGCTTGGGCTTAAGAAATCTCATCAAAGAAAAGAAGAATGTGATTCTCAGATACCTAGACAAGTTCCAATCATGGATAAACAACAGGCAAAATACATGTCACAAGCATCAGACATTGCTTATTCGTGGGGGACTACCTTCTAGGTTCACATATGGATGCATGCAAACTTATATTCACTATTGATTACTGTTCAAGTAGAGAAATTCTCTACATATTCATGACCACGATATTTCAGTGGTAAAATTCATCATTTATGCGATTCTAAATCACTAAATGACTACATAAACTAACAGAAACAATGGTGAAGTTCGGATTTGGGCAAAGTTGTGTCATTGACTAGCAGTACATGGGATGCTATGAGGACAACTGGTCATGGACATGCTGCTGTTGACTAGTTGTTCCATCCCCCGTTTATCAAACACCCTCAAATAAGGACAGGATGGATCATGGCACATGTGGGAAACTTAAAGATTGGTTGGTGAAACATTCACATGTAACACATTTTTCAGTACTTGAAGATTGATGGTAGAAAATATGCACATGTTGAGATTGGATGGCTACACACATGGTACATTGGAACACGTTGCGCATGTGCATGGGTAACAATGCTCATATACCCAATCATAAAAGTGTCATTGACAAGTAATTTCACCTCTACCAGCGAGCTAATCCGTGGTTGAACAGTCATATATCCATGACTACTCATATACGAGTGCCTAAGTTCACATGCACAGGAACCTTGAACATGTACTTTAATGACCCATTGACTGCCTATATTAGAAGTACCCTATAAACCTAAGTGCTTACTCATGGATGTTAGAAGAACTTTAAACATGAGTGCTTACTGCTCAAATCTAGTTTCATGGATCATCCTAATATGGGAATACCCTTTTACTAGTGGCAGGAAGCTCATTAAAAGGGAAGGAGCAAATATCGATTAAAACAATGGACTGGTTAGAATATGTTGAGAAACTAGGTTTTGAGGGCTACTTGGATTTGGGCAAAGTTGTGTCATGACAAGCAATCAAAACAACCATAAATGTCCACAGTTCCCCAAACTAACTGTGCACAGGAACCAATGCACTTTTGGACAAGTAGTCATTTTATGGATACATGACTGTTACAACATGAATTGAATGTGTTTGGTGGAGAGGTAGAACTACTTGTCAATGACACCACAATTTCAGTGCACACAAGAATCACACTTATCCGTACACATGCATGACATGTTCCAATGTTCCCCATGTGCAAAAATCTAATTCAAGCATCTCATACATGCACATGTTCCACCATCAATCTTCAAGCATTAAAAAATGAGGCGCACGTGCAAATGAGCACCACCAACTAATCTTTAAGATCTCCAAATGTGCCACAATCTATCTTGTCCATGTTCGAGGATGTTTGACAAACAAGGGACAGAACAACTAGTCAACAACAACATGTCCATGGGCAGCTAGCCCAGACAACATGTCATGGATTCCTAATCATGACACAAGCTTTCTCTGAATGAAAACAGGTCCTTACTTAAAACATCCACCAAAAATTTCACTTCTCTAGAGCACTTGACAGGAATCAAAAGACAGCCACTTGATTCCTAACATCATTTGCAATGAACACTTCCAAACGGGCAGACGGCACAACCAAAAACCCTGTCAGGTTCAAACCTAGATCCCTCTAACTCAACTAATCAATCTCAAGCCCTAGGACAATTTTGAATCAAGCTTTCAGAAAAATCCATTTTTAATGGAAGAAATAATCCAGATTAAGATCAAGACGAAAAGAAAATCAAGAGAAGGAAACAATCCACTTGCTAATGATTACAAAACAATCACTTCTATTCTCCCAAGGAACAAGCACAAGGCTCAACCTTCATTTCATATTCTTCAAGCAATTCTACAACTATGTCCAGGAATGGAGTTTAAATAGAAGGACAAAACATGAGAAGCCGTAATATTAGGTGAAAGGTCTAAACCCACCTACTTGACACTATTCTTCAGCTACCTAAGTGTGAGAGTATTTTAGGCTTTTCATCTTATTTTGTTATGTAACAAAAACAAACCAAAAGAACACTACTTCCACTCATGGGAACTAGTGAGGCCACATGTGATCATGGTGCCCACCTGAAACCTCTAGTGATTCCCTCGTCAAGAGGTCCCAGTTGCATGAGCAGAAAAATGCCAAACAAACATGTAATAGCATTCCTCATATCCCCTTTCACCATGAGTAGAAATATAAATGTGCACATGCCCGTGCATGTAACTACAAGCAAAGAAATTCACAGCGGAGAAACTATGTGAATGCATTCTACAACCACAAAGGTGTCCTGGTGTTCTTGTTCATGGAATTTAACTAATTTATGCAAAGACATGAGATGAGAAGTTAAATACACTATCAAGATCCCCATGGGTACTCTGGTAATCACAAGGATCAAAGCATCATCCAAAAGCATTGTGTATCACATGAAAAAAAAAATCCAGTTTCCATAGTAGACAAATATAGATGTATCAGGCTGACAAGGACCTGAAACAGGGAGACGTGCCGAAACAGAGCAATACAACCCAGATTCAATGGTGAAAAATGAAAATACAGTATACCAAAAATGTAATTTTCAATCCTTGCATAATCATCTCAAGAGGCGATAAGCACAAAGCAATATATGTTAGGTCATTGTGTTAGATTAATTCCACAAGTAAAGAATCCCAACTAGCAACTGGAAGTGAAGTGAAGTAAATGCTTAAATCATATCAATTGGCAGCAAAGCAGCGAAAGCTGGGTGTTTGCAAAGATGAGGGTTTGGGGAGATGCTGCTCCTAACCTTTCCTCCTGTGACATTCCAGAGTGGATGCAGATAGATGGGAAGTTACATTCCACAAGTAACTTGTTCAGCTCAGCTGCCCTGCTTACACTTTTGACAAAGATGACAACCTGATTGAAATCCAAAGCATCTAGGAGATCATTCAACTTGCGGTTTTTTTCCAACTCGCTCAATTTGATGTAGTGCTGCCACAAATCAACGATATATCAGTCAGAGAAAAGTATAAAACAAATAATACAGAAACATATATTAAATACATCCAAATATTAATTGCACCTGCACTAGACCATGGAGGGTCAGCTTGGCTTCATCATCCACATATATTTCCATTGGCTGAAAGGGAAAAATGTCAGATTAAAGCAGATTAGCAGCCTGTCCACAAGCTAACTGAATCCAGTACCAAATGAATGATGCACGGTCTCTGAGAACCCAAGATATCACTTCCTCTGATTTGAAATTCTGGCATCACACCTCCTTACAAGAATTGCATTATTCACCACTGTAAAATCCCACTATAAACAACCCAATCCCATTATTAGGCAATTCACACTGAACTCCATATGACGCCTTTGAACTACAAACCCATTCACGGTACAAAAAGTAAAATGGCAACCCCGAGAAGCTCGAATGGCATGGATGAACCACGAGCCCATGCATAACATGCCCAACCCACCGAAGTTGTCATCTACAAACTGCTAAAGGTCATATGGGGATCCAATCCATAGGGTAACTGTGGTCTGGAAAATTACCGAACAAAATCTCCCAAGTGCAAAAAAGCCACTAGACTTAGGAGAGCACAGTGCAAGGTAAGCAAGGCACGGCTTTGACACCATGGATACTTTCTGGGAATTATCTCCAGTAGGATGCTGGCAGTATAAAAAGGACAACTTGTAAATTTGAGGTATGCTGGCCACAGGTAATTACATCTTGCATAAATTTCTTGCAGACAGGACGAATCTCCTTGCTGAGTGTTGCTGAAAACATCATGACTTGCTTATCATGAGGGGTCATTTTAAATATCTCCTGCACATCTCTCCGCATGTCTACAGAACATGAACAACCAGTGAATGAAAAGATTGCAACCAAAAAAAGAGGAAATAAATCATTAAAAAAAGGGAATGCAATAAGCACGAGCCTTCAATAACTGCAGATCAAAGTTCGTGCCACAGCTTCAATGATTAAAAGCATACCAAGCGACTCGAGCATTTTGTCACATTCGTCAAGGATAAAATGCCTAACATTCTTCAATGCAAGGTCTTTTTCTCTTGCTAATGCTAGTATCCTCCCAGGGGTCCCAACAACGATATGTGGGCACTCATTCTTAAGCAAGTCCTTGTGAATTTTGATGTTCACACCACCATAGAATACAGCAACTTTAATATCAGGTAAGTAGGTGCTGAACCTCTCAAACTCGTGGCAGATCTGCAATGGAGATGGATATTTGCAAACAAAAATTAGGAATTAAATAACTAATAGCAAAAAGAGCAGCAATTAGCATTTCAAATGTTCCATGATATCGCATGGGGCTGAAGACAGGACAATGTGGTTTGAAAAGACAAACCTGGTAAGCGAGCTCCCTTGTATGGCATAAGACAAGTGCAGCAACTTGCCCTGCAACAGGCTCAATTTGCTGCAGGGTTGAGAGAACAAATACAGCAGTTTTCCCCATTCCGGACTTTGCTTGGCAGATAACATCCATCCCCAAGATAGCTTGAGGGATGCACTCATGTTGCACTGGTGGAGAACCAAACAAAATTGGAGCGAAGGAATCCTCAGTAAGTAAAAAATGACCTTCTGGATCCTTTAATGGAAAGCTTTACCAAACCAATTCTCCTCCAAAACCAGGGAGTGTGGAAGTAATGTATTACCTGCAAAATTATCAAATTAAATTATTTAGAACAGGATCTATGTCATGTTCAACAAATCCATCTAGGAGGATGCTGAAATGGATGTGGAAGACTGGGAGGGATATATTCTACAATGAAGGCATCAAAACATCCTGAGAAAGCCCCCCATTGGGAGATAAAATGATGGAGAACCTAAACATGAACTTGTGTTGTGACAATATCAAGAGTTTATGCTTGTTCTGTCCCACTCTTTTCAGCACATTAGAAAAGTTTTTATGTTCTGCAATTTTCATATAATAAGTCGATGCACGTAATGTAAATTATCTTTGCAACTTCAATGGCAAAACTGGTTAAGAATTTGCCTTCTGAAGGATGCTCAAATCCTGAATCAACGATAGCTCGAAGCAGCTCTGGCTTTAAAAGGAAGTCTCTGAATCCTGAACTGTGAATTCCAACATAGCCCCTACAGCACAAGAAAAATGGAAAATAAGTAAATAATCAATTCATGGATAGTATAAAAGAACGTCAGTTCAAGATTGAAAACATCAAAGCAGTGGTCATTTGCTTACAACTTAGAACAATGGTAAATCAGTAGCTTAGACTTTGATAAATGTCATATACGATAAATGGAGCAGTTTGACAAAAAAAGATTAATAATGACGAATTAATGCCCAAATACTAATTTCTCAGCATAGCCATGTACATAGGACATTGAAATGCCTCAAATAGAACTCGCAAAACTCATGCCTATGGATGGCTAGTAAACAAAATGAATAAAATATAGTTGGAGTTTCTTTTACAGGAATAAAAGCAACATAATCAAGCAAAACCCCACAAGAATCAATGAGCCAAATCTACCAAAAACAAATCCAATCCATTAGACCAACATTAGCCATCCCATCGGTCATTGTATCTTCCTGCCGAGTGAATAGGACTTCAGAAGAAAGCATTAATTAAGGAACTAAATAAAATAACGCAAAGGCACCAAAGGGGAAACACTCCCTAATCCAGGCAAAGGATAGCATTGACAGGGCCGGGGAATGGTTCTACCTGGATTTCAACCAGTTGGGCTGGCAGGCCCAGATCCCACAACTCTTTTTCTTTTTCTTTTGCAAGTTCACTGTAAAATCCACCTACATTCGTAGGTATTCAAGTCTAACAAGATTTTAAAAAAAAAAAATCATCTAGATCAGAAAAGAAACATCAGATCAACAAAACCATCTAACCATGAAGGAAAGAACCAATTTTTCAATTTACTTTTACTGGATAAACTTCAAATTTCTGAAGGGAGCTGATGTTTTAACTCTTACCTGTTGGATAGAATTACCTAAATTTCTACTTTTGGTAATGCAATGGCATATGCATCTATAGAAAGAAAAAAAAAAGTGTACATAACACTGCTCCTATTCTCAAAATACACTAACCGCAACAAGCCAGCACATAAAGCACAAAAAAAAATCCCTAATTCCAAAACCAACTCAATCAAATGCATTTCATCATCACGACTTAAATTTCTAAGAAAAAAACCAAAAAATAGAACTAATGCATAAAAATACCATCCATAAAATGAAGTTAACAGAGAAAACCCTAATCTTGCAAAAACTCAAATTCTTACAACTGAAAAAGATCAATCCTAGCAGAAGGAATCCAAGAAGACTTACTTCTTCGCAGATTCTCCGGCGCCTTTGGCGGCGACAGAATCGGGGGCCTTCTCTTCTTCCTCTTCGTAGTCAAGAAGCTCTTCCTCGTAACCGTCGTTGTCCCTCACTTCTCCCATTGTTCTATACGCAAAAAGTCCAAAACAGGAGAGAGAGAGAAATCAGCGAAAGCTCTACAGAGATCGAGAAAAAAGAGGGGGAACGGACGAGAATCTGGGAGGATTTTCTCATGACTTGCCTTTGAATCTTCGAGCAGAAAGGCAGAGAGATGGAGAATTAGGGCTAGGGTTTTGGAGCGTCTGCAAGAAAGAGAAAGGACAAGTAAAAGAGAAAAAATCGCCGGCTAGGGTTAGGGTTTCAAGCGTCGGGGGTCGACAATCGCAGTTTTCAACGAGGTCGGGCGATGAGAGACTATGGGTATTTATTGTGAATGGAAATGCAATGCTACTCGCGAGAGTATGGTTACCGAATAATTATTGTCCCTGCACGTGCCCGTAAGGTGCATTTTGACGAGATCCGGAACGTTCATATGGCAGGACCCACCTTGCATGATCTGTAGCTCAAATATTAGATCACCATTTCTATCAATATGATGTGTTTCGGGGGTACGTTTACAAATGGAGGGTGTGAAAGTGATTGACGGTTAGCATTCGTCATGCACATGGAAACGACGGTCCGGATTTACGGCAATGGAAGAGAAGCTTCGGGTCACGCCTGAACGACGGTCCGGATCTGGCAAACACATTCCTAATTGGCGCAGCGGGAATTCTACTCTCGCGAGTAGTGGTTGCACATCTATATCCCGAGTCGTGCTGAGAAGACTTTGGGCCGTGGAGATGGACTAGGGCCGATCAAACATTAGCTTTTGTAATTTGGTTTTTAGTGGCCCCCACCATGGAACATGGCCCATATATATCAGGTAAGATGATGAGAAAAGAGTGGCCGGAGAGCACCGTCGTTGTGCGACAAAAGGCGTAGCGCAATGCATGTTTCGCCGCCGATCATTGTATGCCCGGCGGGGCCACTTCAAATAGTGGGTCCCACTGTAGATGGCCCACATCTTACTGATTAAACAAATCTTAACCTTCTGATTTCACCTGTTGGATTTCGAAGGCTGGTCCTAACCCTTTATTTGATTGACATAGATCAACCTCGAGGATTTTATTGGTAATGGCACAGCCCAACAAGAAGTCTAGACTCAGGAGGGGGCATTGGTCACCTACACTTTCGGCCATGGGAGCTTAGGAGAAGCTATGGGACCTAGCACCTTTAATAATTATTGTTATTATTATTTTGGACGTGAATGAGATCGCTATCCTCAGAAGGGTAAAGACCGGCCTCATTGAGAAGATCTAAAATGTCTGCTGCAATTGCAATCTTGTGGTCCCATAGATTTCAAGGAACTGCAGAGACCAAGCTGATGTAGAACTCGTCGTTGATTATTTCATGGCTCAGATGGAGCAAAAGAAGACCGGTCGGGGTCGAAAGTGATCCAGACCGTCAGGACCGTAAATCGGTCATATCTCATAATCCGAAATGAGTTACGGTACGTATAATATATCAATTTGGGGTAGCTCGAGCTACTTTAGCCAACCAACCCCGCTACGCCAGGTTGCCCAGGCCGGAATCGCAAGATTCGACCGTATCAACAGTTATTAGGTTAGTTTATTTTCAGTTTTACTATTTATAGTAAGTTTTAATTCGATCATAACTTTGCATCTGTAGGGCTTTAGAGTTAGTGCCCAACATGAAAATGGCTTAGAATATTTAGTAGAACAACGTGGTTGAGGCCGTTTGATAACTTTCTATTTTTGGCCGAAAACCAAGAGTTCTAATAGGATTGAACGACTTCTATAAATAGTAAGTTTACTATTTATAGTAAGTTGCGTTTTCTAGGAGTTTAAGTTGGAGTTGTATTCTGATACTTTACCTTGTTGCGCAGCACGCCAACAAACGCCGGTGAACCGAGATCCAATCTCCGGTCTCACCCACAAACGATAAACAGGAAGAAAATAATAACTAGAAAAGAATCACACAAACCAACAATCTACAAGACAGAGATTTACGTGGAAAAACCCCAACAAGGGTAAAAAACCACAGGTGCAAGCTTCACTATTAAAAAAGAACGAAGTTACAAGCAATGCACTTACCTTCTCCAATGCTCCCATGCACAGAGATGGCCCTTTTGCTAATCCTCTCGCCTTTTTCTCACCTTGGATGTATAGAAGCCCTAATCCCCATGTCTAATCCCGGTTTATACCCCTTTATATAGTAAACCCCGCAATTAGAACATAAAATAGGAAACCCGCACATTAAGCTCGCGGCCTGTCGGGTGCCCGGTCACTTTGACCGTCGGGTGCCCGGCCAATGCAAAGATCGTCCAGCGACAAAAAACATGAAGTAGATGAATTTCGGGCGCTCGGTCACTTTGACCGTTGGGCGCCCGGATGCTCACAAAACAGTCCAGTGGACTGAACAGCAAAATGGCTGAATTTCGGGCGCCCGGTCCACAGACCGTCCGGGCGCCCGACCATGTCTGGTATGGTTGTCTCCACACTCAACATACCTAGGGTTAGTTTCTTATTTATATGCATTGTAATTCCGTTTTTATTGATTCAATTATCAATAAATCAATTATTTGGAATTAAATTCCTCTTTTTATCTTTTATTTCTTCTCGTGGATTCGAGAAACTATTGGTTAGGGAGACGGTGATCGACCTACCACATCCTCCCTGCGTCACAAGCTATTTTGCTTACCACTAGCTCATAAGCTTCCTTGACAAGAAAATTTCTTATACAATGTTGGTAGAGTCCAGGGAATCTAGATGTAAGGGAAATCTCCCGAAGCCACAAATCCTCCTACAAGAGAATACTCTCTCCACCTCCAACTTTAAATCTGCTTATGCTCATGACACCATTGGAGATAGCGTCAAACTCTGGAAATGGCTTTCCAGATGGAAGTCCCATTATCCTCATGAGTGCACCTAGTATCTGACCCCTTTTAGATTTTCTGTACTTTGCATGACCTTTCCTCCAAAAAGTTTTTTTTTTCTCTTTAGGGGCCGTTTGGATAGCATGTAACTTAGTTAAGATGAGTCCAAGTCGCATGCGACTTCATAGCATATGGTGTTTGGATGTTTGAAATCATATGCAACTTCATGGCATCATGAGTCCAAGTTACATATTATTTCCCCCAAAATCTAACATCTTAAAACCCTGAGTTTCAAGTAGTATGCTACTTGATAGCATCCAACATTCAAAATTTTCAAATGCTGGTTTACAAGGGAGATTCACAGCCTTTCTCTCTCCCTTACTCCTTCCATTTCTTCTTGGCTAGTTGAATCTAAGCTGCCATTAATGGTTGAATCTACCATCCGTCATTGCCGCTGCCAGAAATGGAGAAGTGAAGGAGGAGAAGCGTCCGCTGCTGCCGCTGGATGGGAGGTGGGTTGATGGTTTGAATCTGAATGGGAAGGCACGTCGAAAGTCATGGCTACCGTTCCCAAATCGAGACGCTACTATTGCCAGATGTTGTCGGTTTCCGGCCAGATATTTTGGTCTCGGTCAGACTTCGTTGGAAGGAATTGATGGCAGCGGGAGCTACAGTGAGGATTAGGGTTTTGAAGAAAAAGCGCCTTTTGTCCCCTTTTGGATTTTGTTGCTGGAAAGAAAGGGGTATGAGGCTTTAACCCTTTTGGGACCTCCAGCAACGCCATGTAATCTGCACGTCTTGTGTAGTGGGCCATATTTGTTGATGGGCCAACGCCCATATTAGTCATCTAGACGACTGGTGGGCCTGCTTTTCACTAGCAGCAAACCATGTTCATAGCACGTGTCTAGTGGGCCACTAGTGAGGGCATATTCAGCGGTCCGCCTGCCTACTGGTTCTGCACACAGGCCATTTACTTAAGGCTTGTTTGTAGCCACACATTTAATGTTCTATGAACAAACCTGTTCTATTCTTATGTGCAATATGGGCCCTAAGTATCCAGATCCTGGTCAAACCATAACGCAAGGATCTAACCGTCCATCTGAAGTACTGAACATATCATTTGCACCATCCATCTTATGAATATTAAAGACCAGTCTTGAGTGGGCTCATTAGTAGCATCCAGATCATATAGGCACAGTTTTGATAAGGCCCAATTTTGGGCCCTTTACCCACCTTATGTGTTTTTCAATAGTGTAATTTGATTTCAATAAGTTCTTATGACTAATGTTGTCAAAATCGTTATCATATTGCAAATCGTAGCAGGGGTTAAATCGTATCGAATCGTAAATCGTATCATAAATCGTAAGATTTTTTTTATAATTTCTTAAAATTTTGAAAAAAAATGAAAATATAAATATATTACATTTTTTTTTTAAATTCATAAATCTTCATTTTGCCATCAATGTGCACCCACCAAGTAATACCATGTCATGATAGTGTTAAAGGATTCTTATTCTTTATTTATTTTTATATCTTTCAAGAAATTTCCCTTAAAAAAATACCAAGGGTCCTTTAATAATTTATGTTCTTTTTATCTCTCTTGAATGTGTAATCATTGCCCAGCTGGAAGACACTTAGGCGTTTCAACAGCAGGTCTCAAGTAAGAGTGCTAAGGAAACACACTAACCCCAGTGGTGGGTGGGTGCATCGTGTGACTAACTGTGTGGGTGCATTGCCCATTTAACAGGGTGGGTGCGTTGCATGACTAACAAAAAAAAAAAAAGAATGTATAATCACAATGGAAAAGTAGCCTTTGATATTATAGATTTGAAAAAAAAAAAAAAAGATATTTTGATTTCTAAACTTCATTCCACAATTCATATAAATCAACGTGATTGTAACCACCCATAAAAACATTGTGATTGTAACCACCCATAAAAACATTACAGGTAAGTCATACATCAATTTGGTATTTCGACCAGTTAAGAAGTAATAAATCACAAAAAAACTCCATGATTTAACATTGAAGAGAATATATATCATTTAATCTCTTATAAAGAACAAATAAAATAATTTACTCTTTCTAAACGATTTTTAAAGCCTCCACCAATTTAAAAAACATAAAATGAAAGTCAAGTGAAGCTTAAAATAGAAGAGAACAAGTATAATTTGAATTGTAAATCGGAATTTGAATCATAAATCGTAGGATTCAAATTATAAAATCGTAAGATTTATATAAAAAGGGATTCAAGGTTGGGATTCAAATCATTTTGCTTAAGATTCGACTAAAATCATATATCATAAATCGTAAATCATAAGATTTTGACAACATTGCTTATGACTGTCAAATTCTAAATTCCACTTTTTACGGCTCATTGGATGATGAAATTAGCCTAGAAATTGGCCTACGCTACTCAATTTAATGGGCTTGATAAAATGATATCCATTAAGTCAAGCCTAATCCTATCTGAATTAAGTGTTGAGATGTATCCATTATCGCCACATATAGTAGATGTGAATATAAAGTCATTAATATATAATAAAGTTACATGTTACCCAAACACATATTATACGTAACATATAACCAAGTTACATCTTGCATCCAAACAAGACTGCATGTAACCAAGTATCACCTGTAAGTTAGTCACATGTAACTTTTTTTAAAGTTACATGCATCCAAACAACCCCTTAACCTCCACGTTACCTGGATTATTTAAATTAAGTGAATTTTAAGACCATGGAGTTTCTAGGCAAGATCATGACATAGTACGTTTATCTAAACTACAGCACACTAAGCAAGACTGAAAACTTCAACAATCTCATTCTTGTGACTTTTTTCCAATAATTTATTTTCTGTCGCTACAAATGTCTATTTTCAAAGTAGTATTGGTTTTCCGGATCCATGCTATTGGTCGATTATAGGTGGGTAATCATGCAATTCCTTTACAGCTGTATCTTCATGAATCTCGTCATCAGCATGCTATGAGAAGTAATCATGCAATTCCTTTACAGCTGTATCTTCATGAATCTCGTCATCAGCATGCTATGAGAAGGGAAAGGGGAAGTGGGGGCCATTTCCTCAACACAAAGAAGCTCAATAGCAACGCCAACCCCAACCTCGAGAAGGTAATGGAGTCGAGCCCAAGTGCTCCCATGCTGTCTGTGAGCTTGTCTGGTTCTAAACACTCGCTGTCTGCTTGCACCCGGGGTTCCTCCATCACCCAACAAGAAGTAAAAGGACCCACTGCAACAACACAGAATATGTGCGAACAGATCATGTCTTCCAATGGGAATGGCTGTTACCAGCAACATTCAGACTTCCACCTGTTAACCTTCCATAACCTGTGAGCTAAGAGGGGGGAAGAAAGTGATTGCTCAGGGCAGCAGCGAGGTGGCATGCTTGTGGGCCAGGCCCAACACAAGGCCCTCACCATCCAATAAACCCCCTTTGTACAGTGTCCAAGGGTGTTTTCAGCATCGCTTGACTAGTTCCGATGTTACATTTTATTTTTTTCTTGAATCTTCCTCAGATTTTACTCACGTGCATTTTCATGTAGGTGTAGAGTCTTCTCTCGTACGTGGCACCTCCAAAACTGTAGCATTGGCAGGCAGGCACGTGGGAGTCATGGGGCCCACTTGCTAGGGTTGAAAGTTGGGCGGGTTGGTGCTCAACCCTAACCCAACCTAAGGTTCTTATACCTCAACCCTAACCCAACCCAACCCAACTTCAAGTTGGGAATTCTCAACCCAAGCGAGTTTGGTCGGGTTGATAAATGTTAATATCTTCGTTATTACATTAGTCTATCATGTTTCAATACACGTCTTATTTTTTGTACCTATGATTTTTTAATTATGTATGTAGTTATTTATTATTAAGAACTTCACGTTTTTCTAAACAAATTAGCTAAAATATAGGATAATTAATCCTTTAATACTCAAAGCATATCAAATTTCAAAGGTTATAAGTTTACTTACTAAAATAATATAAACTAATAAGTTTACTTAAGTATAATAAAATTATAAGTTACTTGTATATAGATCAGGTTTGGGTTGGGTCAGGCAACCCGAGACCTCAACCCAAGCCTGACCCAAACTTTATCAGGTTGGTGTTTGCATAGCCCAAGCTCGAGATCGGGTTCGATATTTCTTGCCCAAGCCCATCCTAATGTCGGGTCGGTCACAGGTCGGTCGGGTTGAACCCGCCCAACTTTCAGCCCTACCACTTGCAACCAGAGCATGAAACCCTTGTTTGCCTGCAATTTCTAAGGTGATTCATTATTGGCTTGTTTAGTGTGGAAGTGGTGAAAGACGAGAAGAGTATAAAGGACGTGGTGAAAGGCTGTGGTAGAATATAGAAATGAATTAGTGTGGAAGACGGGAAGAATCGGTAGCTCTTTCCTTTTTTATGTCTATATTGGTGTTTTGAGATTCCAACAAATCAACATGATCCAGGTATGTTAGCTCCTGTTGTTCACTGAAAGTCTCTTTATCTTTCTTGTGATAAATTCATGTTATTAAGGGCTAGTGGTTGGCATTTTGTCTAGCATTCTTTCTACATGGGCGATGAATTTGTACCATAATAAGAAGGGAACATTCGTACCGGATCATAACTCACCTTCTTGGGTGCTTTTTAGAATCTCTGCTGTGGCTAACTTGCCTTATGGGGGATAGAAATAGCAGTCTCTTTAACTCTTTTCCTGCAAGCTTAACCAGGTGTTGTTTTCAGCAATCATTTTACCAGAAAGTAGAATTTTGATTTTCTTCTCTTTGTTATCGAGAAATAGATGAAAAAGTTTTTTTATTTTTTATTTTTTATTTTCATCCTTTTTCTGATTTTCTCATGCTGGGATGTTGACATTTTCAATTTTCTTTTAAAATTTTATACTCTCGAGACATTTGCATCTCAATTGATCTGCTTTTGAGATGGTGACCTATCCATGGTGGGTCCTGCAATTTGGACAGTTTAATTTGAATTCATGCACACATTCTGTAGTACCAATTAACTCCCCTAGTCTTAAAAGGGGTGTTTGGTTGCCAGGAAAACCCACCTTATGGAAAGACTTTCTGCCACTTTGGTAGTTTCCTAAGAGATTATGAAAATCTTGTGATAATTTTTGCGAAAAAAACAACCAAATGATTTTTTGATGTTACTATAGCAAGATTTTCAACATCTTGACAGTTTTTAGCTTTTTTTCATGATTTTATTGCTGAATTGTTGTGATATTGAAGTTATATTTTTGTTATTTCATTATATGCATGTATTTTTAAAATTTCAAAATTCTTTGCTAATTTATAAAAATTTAGTTATTGTTTTCAGCAAGATTTTCACTATAATATCCTGAGAAAAATCTCAGGTGCGAAAATATCCCAAGAAATTGCACTGAATGAAATTTATCATTGTGCTTTAAAGAAGTTAGTTGTATCCACTGAAACTCAAGTAACTGGCCATATTTTGGAATATTGTCAACTCCTCATCCAAACGTTGGTAAGCACGCGTGGGAGATCGCACATTTGTGCCATGTCAAATGTCCCTTATCCATGGATGAAGGCAAGATCAAAATGGGTTCAGTCGAGAATGTCTCAAATGTTACAAGCCAGTAATATGGGTTATCATGTCTTTCATTTTTTATCCATACATATTCTCATAATTGAATTGATTAACTTCCCAATCTGCCAAACATGATAAAGGGGATTTTGTTGGGGAACCGAAAATCTTTGTTTCCACCCCTTGGCTATTCTTCACATTCAATTCCAAAATGACCCAATGTTTGATACACAGGTAGCATATAGGTGCTGAGAAATTTAACTGCGGGATGCAAGTAGCTGAATTTATAAATTTGGGGGCTTAATTTAGTTAAGATCAGAAACTGAAACTAGTACTGATTTGGTTTCTAACTGGATGATGGGTGGACATTTAATGGATGGTCGAAGTGAAAAATAATTTTTTTTTGGAAGGATTGAAATGAAAAATAATTAACAGTCCCCTAATTCAACAAGAAGATGGCCATCAGTCAAAAGGCTTTGAGATTTGCTCAATCGATGTGATTTTGCCAGTACAATGACATGATAACAGACTGGCATTAGTCTGCTACTAAATGTGCCAAAAAGAATATTAGATATGTGCCCCACAACATGCGTGTGTAAGACAGCGCACAAACAATACAAGTTGGCACACGTGACACTACACATGACAACAATATAAGTCAGTGACAGTTGTATCAAAGTTTGGTTGAAGCCAACAAGATTAGTTGTTGGGTACTTGTCATGATTGATAGGGATGGATAAGGCAAGTTGGAAAAACAGGGAATGGCTGATGGCAATTGGCCTACGTGGAAAAAGATTCTTCACTTTTCAATTGCCCATCAACTCCAATCAGAAAACAAAATCGAGATTCTTTTCAATTTGGAGAAGCAACAATAACGGAAAAGGAAATCTGCATGTTCCACTCCATATCCCAGCAGCACCTCAACAGGCTCTTTAGGTTGATGGGAATTTGGCATATACCTGTCAGAAGACGAGGATAGCTAAGCCAAATCTGGCCACTAGCTAGAAAAGTCTCAACTGGTGGGCCAATGATCATCTAGTACCCACATGAGGCTGAGGCGAATTCCCAATTTCTCCATATTTGGCTTTCCTATTAAAAGAAAAGAAAAAAAAGGTAGGAAGAAAGAGAGCCATCCATGCCTATAGAGCACATTTGGTTCCACCAAATTATCATGATTAATTAATCTAATTTGATGCAAATTTTCATATTTCATGAAATTAGGTGCAACCAAACACCTCTAGTTTTACTATATCTAGGAAAGGGTACACAAATCCATTGAACTAAATAGCCCACATATCATTAAGCTGTCAATACATGAAAAGACATCCTAGAATTTTCAGTGAGCATTTGAAGAAGATGACACTAGCACAACAAAGATCAGCTTACTCCCGAAGGAACACAAAACCAGACACATGAATCCTCTCTCCATTCAATTTCTCTTTGAAAGTTGAGAAATTAAAAAAATCAATATATTGTAGTTCATCACAACGAATAAAGAATGCAGCAAGAGCAGCGATGTCCGTATCTTAGTTTGTTTCCTGTAACAGCCTGCAATCGAATATATTTTATCTACTCCTTCCAAGTTAATCCAAAATTGATGCGCAGGTTAGCACGAGCGAAAGCTCTCTGTTTGATCATTCCAAAGTTTCAATAAGTGGAATTTTGAAGTTGTTTGATGATCCTTTTTGGGCCATCTCCAAATGGATAGATGGCATACATGTTTAACCCTCTTGTCCGGCCCGGAGCGCCTCCTTTAAAGGAAGATACATCAAGCACAAATCTGCTCAGTCCGTATAAAAGGAGAAGTTATATGAGCATCCACCATGTATGTGGGAACCATACTCCATCACTAACTGGGATAGAAAGACTTACAAGCTATTTGAGGCTTTTCCGAGTTCAGTACTTCCACACTGTATTAGAACCTTCTGATCCATTTCAAAGACCCATTGGACTGCTGGCATTTCAACATTCTTCGTAGCTGGATGACATTTAAAGGTTTCTTTTATTTATTCGAGTTTTGTAGAGAACGGACAAAGTAAACAAAAGATAAGTTGAGCAATCATCAGAAGAGACCAAAATATAGGAACTTACATGGTTGATAACAGGTGTCGGTGCTCCCATCCAGAGCGAGGATTTTCTAAGTCAAACCAATTAAATCAAACTGTTAATTTGATGTTGACTTCTACTAATCAGCTTTGAAAATTGTCTAGTGAATGAGAAGAGGTCACGGGTGAAAAAGCAACAAGCACCTTAAGACTTCCATAGCATGTTTCGAGGTCGTCGTTTACCAATATATGGTTAAAGAGGCCTGATGAGTTTCCTTGCTCAAGCTCAGCTCTTGCGTTTCTAAGACGCTTTCGGACCTGTTCCTCTGTTTCAGTCCCTCTACTCACAGTCGTAAGCACAACCATGAGATGTGGGTCGATGTCCAAAAGAAAATCCTAGGCATTGGGATTTGAAATTACCGTGCACGGAGGCGCTTCTCAAGCTCCTCAAATGAAGGGGGACAGATAAAGATGGATATCACTTCAAGAGAGCTTGCCTTCACAGATCTAGCTCCTTGGACGTCAATATCAAGAATGCATCTCTAGAAACAGAAAAAACAAATGCCGCAATCCGAACTGTATCAAATATGCAGGCATCATTTGATAAATACCATGCTGAATTATCATATCCGCAAGGGCAGTCTATCTGCTTGAGTTTAGAGAAGAATATGGCATTTTTACCTTTCCCGAATCCGTTACTTTCTTGACCGCCTCAATACTCGTTCCATAGAGGTTTCCATGAACATGTGCAAATTCGAGGAGCTTCCCATCTTCTACATCCTTCTCCATCACACTTCGCTCGGTGAAATGGTAATGGACTCCATCCTTCTCTGTCTCTTGAAGCACGGGTCGTGTGGCTCACGGAAAACCCAAAGGTGGACGGGAAGTCATTCATGAGCTTGGTTATTAATGTACCTTTAGGGGCAAGTTTTTTAAGTGGTAAGTAAGTATTACTAGTGAAACAAAGTTTCAGGTGTTCTTGTCTGGATGTAACCTGTAAGTAACTTACAGGTAACTTAGTTTCTATGTTTGGATAACCCGTAAGCTAGTTACAGATAATAAGTTCACATCAACCAAAGCTTGAAGTAGAGAATTATTTAAAAATCAAATTGACACACAGAGGAACTTAAATAAAAGTATGCCATTTTATTGAGTCATTTAGATGAATAATTAAGCCAATTGTTAGGCTAAACTAATCAATAAGTGGGCTATAAAAGCAGGTGCATGTTTCCAAAATGCTTGTAATGGAAAAAAAAAAAAAAAAAAAAAAAACTACACATTATATATGCACACTTGAATATAGAGTTGGATGTTCTTCATTTTTTGGGGCTGATGTCTTAAAATAATAATTTGATATAGATGGACGGCATGGATAGAACATATAAATCATGGTGGGGCACACATAAGCAAGTCATTTTTAGGCTATTTTATGGTTTAGCGGTTGACATGTTGTGTGTGCCCCACTATGATGTATGCGTTTCGTCTACACCATCCATCCATTATTCCATATCATTTTAAGGCATGAGCCCAAAATTGAGGTAGATCTCAAGTCGACCACATCACTATAAACAATGTTATTGAACACTCACCATTAAAAAGTTCTCGTGGGCCTCCAAAGTTTTGGATCAATCTGATATTTCTTTTTTACCTTCATCCAGGTCTTTATGACCTAATCAACGGGTTGAATGTGAAACAAACATTACAGTAGGTTGTGGGAAGTTTTTAATAGTGGACTTACAATCAATATTGTTTTCCTGTTGCGTGGTCCAGTGTAACGACCCGAGATTTTCGACTCTCGTGTATAACACAACAGCCGAATTCCCAAGTAACTTATGGAATAACCAATTTGTCAAATAATAAAATATAGCATTCAAATACAATGGCGGAAATAATTATCATCTTATTCTATCAAACTTACTACGTCATCATCAATGTTTAAATAAGGGAACCAACCAATATCTTCACTAATTAACTAAAATACCAATTTATGTCTTCTCTTGAAGACTTATTACAATTCCATAAATGTATTAACTACTCAAAAGAAATATTTAATAAATGATAACATCAATTAAGTTTATCTAACATCGTCATCCGCCATGTGATCGTACGAACCATCGAACTCTTTTCCTTAAAAATCGGGTTCAATACCTGAATCTTCACCTGCATCATCTAAATTGTGTTTGGGATAGCGTTAAACGCTATCATAGTGAAGAATATTTCCTCTAAGACAATCAAGAATAATAATAATGGTACAGAGTAAACGCAAGCAGTATATTATCATTTAATCAAATCAAAACAACCAACTAAAAATCTTTGTTAATGCGATGCATGGAATGCATGTTTCGGCTAAGGCACCCTGGCTAGAATCACAATCTATGAAGTGGGAGACTCCCTGTTACGACTTCACGCTAGCCACTAGTCACCAGAGGTTCCTGGGACGCACAAGCCCATAGTTTTGCCCAACCATGTGAGAAACGGGGCGCTCATAGCCCAAATCTACACGTGACAGTGTACGGGAGAAGTAGGACGCTCTAGCCTATTCTCAATTCCGTACACCCACATGGAGCCAAGTGAATGCATGACTTTAGTTTCACCTTTATTTAAGTGTTTTCGCATACAACCGATTTAAATAAAACTTAATGGTCACTATGGGGAGTCGCAAGCAACCCAGCATAGGCCGACAGCACGGGATTAGTGTCCATAGCACCAACCCCGGCTCATGAGAATTTGTATACCATTAATGTCCACTCATTGTCCCGTTTTATGATTTCATCATGTCCCAAAAAGCCAATGTTGTACATCATGACCAAATTCATTAAAATACCCATGTACTATAAATGGATCAAATCAAGCATCATGTACATGTAAGGATCCATTAACAAACAATCACTTCATTCTCTCAGCTAAGTCAAGATATATTCTTCCATCACGGACACTTCTCACGGGTTCCATCTCTCTACATCGAATAATTTTACCAACTTATGGACAAAGAGTATACAATAATGGGATGTCCATATGATGATCTTATACACATATTTCATATCACAATATGAAAATCAATGTTACTTGTAATACATGGATTAAAAAAATAAGGCTATGGATTTTACAAAAATAAATAACACAAAAACACATGCTTCTTAGTCAAAAATCTAAAAAAAGGAATCACATCACCATATAATGATATTCATTACAAATCTCACATCAAACTTCATATTATTAATGAAACTTATTATTAATGAAACTTCATATCATTAAGTAATTCAAAACAAAACAAAACAACTCCACATGCCACAAAAGAAACTTATGATAATCGTAATATTATTAATGAAAGGCTTGAAGGAAAATCCTCACCTTAGGATGGACTTAGAAGAAGAGGGTTGTAGAAGATCCTAACCGCTGGAAAAATATGAGAAAGAACTATCTTCTCTCTCTCTCTCTCTCTCTCTCTCTCTCTCTCCTCTCTTTCTCTAGGGCATGGAAGCTAGGGTTAGGAGAATGATTTGGAGGTGCATAGTAGAAATATAGAGAGGGATGTGCACGCGAGGTCTTGTGTAACAACTTCTTGAGGTAGGTTTCTCAAATCTCAATATTCGGGTGATCTATGATCAATTTCAATCCGTTCATCTTATCAAGCTCGAAGCGTAGAGTCAGAATATGTAAATTTCTTGATGATCCACATTTTAGATTGAGCAATCCTTGAAAATGGCTTAACGGGTGCTAAAATGGGCTAGATCTTAATTAACGGTCTACGCTTGATGATCAGGGCCCAAATTTTGAGAAAATATGTAGTCATGATATGCAAACAATTGTACAAACTTTAGTGGTTGATTGATGGTGAGAAATGCTTAGATCTGAAATTTCAACTTTTGACGGAAAAGGAAGGGGCTGGCTTTGTGGTTCAACGGTGTAGGATTATAGATCGGGGTCCAAATTTTGTGTAAACTCGTAGTCATATGAGTATAATAAGTGGTCCAAATTTGAGAAGTGATTGATAGTGAGAAGTGGGTAAATTGAAAGGTTTAGATTTAAAAAGAGTTGGTAACTCATTAATTTCTAAAACGGGATAACATCGCGCATAAAAAAAGATGCTTATCAAGGTGGGGCACTCAAATCACACTATTGGTCCATCATAAAGACAATCCAAGTCACTCATATGAAGAGAAATATTCGACTACGAGTAACCATCTACTTTCCTCACTCGATGGACATGAAAATCAAGGGTTAAGGGGATGATTTGACAATCGGATCACTTCTACTATGATTTAATGGCTGAAATCTGATGTGTATGGTTAATATGTGCCAAAAGCTTAAATCCAGGGTTTTGCGTGAAAGCGATCGTCAGAAACTATAATACTTAAAAATGGCATCTTAACTTAAGTTTAACTAATGGCATTTTTATAATTATCTGAAAAGTGCGTGGTTTTTAAAATCTGATCTTTTTACGATGTTTATGAGATCATTCTAAGCAACTTTTGTAAAGGGTCCCCTATCAGATCTACTACGGATGTTCTGCTATTCGCAAATCAACGATAAATGTACGATAATTAATAAAAAATAAATTAAAAATGAATTTTAAAAAAATTTCAAATAAATCTCGAAAATCTGGGGCATTACATCCAGATGGATGGCGTGGATAAAATATATACAGGATGGTGGGCCCCTCAGAGCACCAACACGTGGCCCAATGGAATCGGATTGCTCTTATCGTGCGAAATAAACTCAGTTGGGCCCACCTAGAATGTATGTGCTTTATCTATTCCGTCCATATGTTTTTTCAGCTCATTTTAGTGGTTGAGCCCAAAATTTAAGCATATCCAAATCTCAAGTGGACCATGCCACGGGAAACAATGGGAATAATGATTTCCACCGTTGAAACCTTCCCAAGCCCTACAGTGATGTTTATTTGTCATCCAACCTGTTCATAAGATCACATGGATATGAATGAAGGGAAAACACAAATATAAGCTTGATCCAAAACTTTTGTGTCCTCTGGGAATTTTTCAATGGTAGACATTCAGTTAACACATTTCTTGTGGTGTGGTCTAGATTTTGATATGCTTCATTTTTTGGCACCATACCTAAAATTTTCTGTTAAGATGGATGGACGGAGGGGATAAAATACGTAAATAATTGTGGGCCCCACTTTAGTTTACTCCGCACGCTAGCGTGCAGAGTTACTCAGTACGCAATCCGCTTCTGCCCAATGTGTCGCTAACCAAACTGCGTCCGTGTCGCACAAATACCAGAAAGAGGGAAAAGAACATTAAAAAAAGAAGAAGAAGAAAAAGAAAAAGGTTTTTAAGGCACGAACTCGCCTGGAGAGGTAGATGGAGACGCAAAGAGAGGGAGAGAGAGATTGCTGAGAGAGAGATATGGAGAGAGAGAGAGAGAGAGAGAGGGAGAAGCTGTTTTATAGAGGTAAAAAAGTCACATACGCACTACTTGGGAGCTTCAATGGCCGCTCATCCTTCAAATCGTCTGAAACTGCGAATCTCTCCATACATTTCAAATTCAAAAAAGCTAGCCGTTGGCTGTAAGAAAGTCACCTGTGACTTGAAAAACACATATTTCCCCTGTTACTTTTCTTGCTTCTTTACCTGATACAAAGTTACAGGTTGTAACTTTGTCACCTATAAGATTTCTCCCCCAAACCCCACATGTAAGAAAGTTACCTGTAACTTTGTTACATTTTACAGAAGTTACAGGCATCCAAACGGCCCCTTACCCACACCAAAGGGACCGGTGATCACAACCGGCTTAGGCCCTTCACCTTTCTCCCCTTTACTCCAAGCAACCACCTCAGTGTCCAGTATCTTCTTCTGCTCTTTAACAAACGGGGTGTCTACCTGCCAAAATGACCAATGGAGGAATTCATGTGATGCACGATTGAATAAAAGTGTGCTCCTTCAATAGACCCATCAATGGCACAATTGGGACCCATGTCTTAGTAACCTATGCCATGGTATTCTGGCGGCATGGATGGGGAAAATTGGCCATTACTCTGTATCTTCCCTATCAACCAATCCTATCCATCCAATGAAAATGGACAATCACAACTGATGATCATGTGAACCCTCTTGGAGGCACGTACAGTTTATTGGGCCATGCAAATGCTCAATTGAGCATTGTATTTCTCTATATGAAAGGTAAAGGGAAGTGCAGAAAATGGCTGCTAGATTGAAATTTACCGCATCTCAAACGTTGGATAAGTTGGTTACCAACAGACCCACAACAGTACCCATTCCATTTCGATGACATGTGGTGGCCTTATATGAATTCACTAGAACCGCAAAAGTGGCACCGCCCACTCAATAATCTCACAGGGATTGTCAAAACCATCCAGTAGATTGTTATGCTGATGAATGCATGTTGCGGATCATCAATGAAATCAATTGAATACAAGCCACAAGCAAAGTTCAAACCTCAAGAAACCAAGTGCAATCATCTGGTGCGGTGTCCCTCTTAAGAATCAAAATTCTATCTTTATTTAGAAGCACAGCAGAGTGGCCTTTTCATGGGGCAGGTTTCTCTACCCTGGTCAAGTAGAAGATCGATGTATCGGATTTAGGCCTACCACAATCATTCCTACATACTAGCCAGATCATGAGAATAATTTTTTTTAAGGGAGGTAGACCACAATAAACCAAACTAGTGTAGTTAACATACACCTTTGAATCCATATACCTTGTCATGATAAAACCAGCAAAAAAAGGCTAAAAATAAAGTTTTTGTTCCTTTTTCTTTATTTGTATTTATTTATTGATAAAAAATTTATCCACGCAAAATCTTTTGAAGAAAGAAGAAGAACCCATCTTTTACAAGTAAAATTTTCGCACTATTTTTCATTTCATTTTCATTCCAAAAAAGCCTATTTCAACGTAATAGATAAAAATAAAAATAGATTTTTTCCTGTGACAATAGTCGAACAAAAGATTATGAAAGAGTAATCGAAGGTATAAAAGATCACCAAAGTGTAGTGATAAAATAAGTGTTAGTTATAAAGTAGTGATAAAAGAAGGCAATTTGGAGAAGAAGATCAAGGAGCATTTTTGTTGGGGTCTCGAAAGTAAGGGTCTTCGAAACAATGATTACGAGTGTCCAAATCATCACTCGATTGGATTTAGGGACAGTGCATCGGAAATTACATCAAAAATCGCAACACACATCAGACTTAACCAAAAAATGGGAAATTGGGCCAGTGGTGGACCCCATCGGTCATCATGATCAGAACCCTCCAAATTTGGGAGGGTTACCTCAATCAGGAAGAAATAGAACCAGTGCATCGACATTCATCGCAAAGCGGACCCTACAAGCCCTCCGTTTCGCAAAACCCAATTTTGTAAAACACGAGTATGTCAGTGCGTCCAGAAATTCATTGCCCAGCGCATCATGAAATTCAGCAGTTTTTGCAAAGTGAATTTCAAGGCGCACTGCCCCCAGCGCGTCCAGAAATTGACCCGGCACATCATGAAATTCAGTCATTTGTAGAAAGTGAATTTCAGGGCGCACTGCCCCCAGAGCGTCCAGAAATTCACCCGGCGCATCCAATAATTCAGGAATTTCAAGACGCACTGACCCTCAGCGCGTCCAATAAATCAAGCACTTTCAGGAATTTCAGGACGCACTGACAGCCAGTGCGCCCTAAAAATCAGGATCCCAACAAAGTCATTTTAAGACCCGCCGAGTGATTTTCTCGACGCGCCAACCCATTTTCTCGACGCGCTATACGTGTTGGCCTCCTATTGGCCGACTTCGGCTATAAATATCCCTCCCTCCGCTTCATTTGTATGGATCGAGAGAAGGAGAGAGTTTTTGGATTTTGAGATCGCCGGAATCCCTTTTCCGACCGCCTGAAACCCTTCGCCGACCGCCGGAAATCCCACTTCCGACCACAGCAGGTCTGGTGGAAATAACAAAAAATATACAAGTATAGTAGCGCATCGTGAAATACGTTAAACTAAAATTGTTTTATCGACGCACTGGCCTCAGTGCATCACAAAAATACCCCAGCGCATCACGAAAATCGCCCAGCGTATTAGTAAAATCAGTCGTCTACAAAACGAAGTTATTTTCGGACGCATTGGCCCTAGCGCATCGCAAAATAGGCCAGCGGATCAGAAAAATCAATATGCCAAAAACAAAGTCATTTTTAGACGCACTGGCCTCAGCGCATCACAAAAATACCCCAGCGCATCATGAAAATAGAACATTTTAACAATCATTTTTGGACGCACTGGCCCCAGCGCATCAGTAAAATCAGGCCAGCGGATCGCAAAAATCAGCACTTTAAACGTTCATTTCAGCGCCTTTAAATCTTCATTTTATAATGTTTTTGAGCCCCGTTTGGGCCTATTTTGGGTATTTCGAGCGTTTCGGACGCAATGGAGCAGTCAAATGACTCATTCGGGCTGCCCAGTGAGCATAACGCAAGCCCTCGGAGTCCGATCCGATCCGACGAGCTGCATAGAGCAATTCTCCCGAAAAGAGGCCGCCAGTGCCTAGGACCATACTGACGTATTATCATTACATGTACTATCTTAATATGACCTGGATTCAGGTCCGGACTAAGTAAATGGGACTGTGTTAACACGATAAACCATATATAGAGAGAGTTCTGAACTATTACACACAATTTATTAAAGACTGACACTTCAAGAACAGTCGATGCCCTACCCATCCAAACGGCATCCGCTGGTTGAGCTGCTCAGGTACATACAACTGCAGATCGGTCTTCCCGCGGTCACCCGTCACAAATGACGGGCGCAGGCCCAGAGTTGCACCCCTCGGTTAAAAATCCTGACAGTCTCAGCCCGGATCTCCGGTCAAAACATGGGGACATTGACATCTGACTCGTACAAAAATGGATCAGTCCATAACAAAATACAACAAATATAGGTCTCTGCGACCATGCAAATATAGGTCTCCGCGACCATACAAATACAGGTCTCCGCGACTATACAAACACAGGTCTCTACGACCACACAAATGCAGGTCTCCACGACCATGAACTCTGAAACCATAGTCACCGCTGACTAGTCTTTCGCCTTTTAATTAAGGGTCATCGATCATTTGATGTAATTAAAGGCTCGTGCCAGATCACGGCCTGAAATGTATAAGATCTCAGAATCTTTGGAATAAAATTCGCCTTGCGATATCTCTTCTCTTGTGTATTTTTTTTGTGAATGCTTGTGATTGTCTATAAGTGTTTCTATTATTCAGAACCCCAGAACAACAAAACACCAGAAAACTGCGCCCGAGCATTTTTCTAGTTCTAACAATTTTTATCTAATAAAGTTGAAAAGGTATTACAAGTCTAAAAAAATAAGTATTTAAAAAGGGAGTCTATTTTGAAGCCTCCAACAACTATTGGCTCTACTTAAGGAAAAAAGAAGAAGCTCATTTTCTTAAGGTAAAGAATCCAAATGACGAAAAAGAACAATGACTTTGGTACCCAATCCTCCAATTTCTTTGTTATATTTGATCATCAAACTGTCCCATTTGGAAAACTTTATCAACCATTAGGTCCATGAAATAGGATTACCTAAAGGTATATATCCTTCGTTATCTTCTAATGCCTGGAGACTCTGTAGGGTCGGTGATGTATGTGTTTTATCCATGTGGTCTACCCATTTTGCCACTCATTTTAAGACATGAGCCCAAAAGAGAGATGGATCCAAAGCTCAAATGGACCACACCATAGGAAACAGTGGAGATAATAATGCCCACTATTAAAACTTTTCCAGGGCCCACTATGATGTTTATTTGTCATCTAACTTGTTTATAAGGCCATACAAACCTAGATGAGGGGAAAACACAAATATCAACTTGATAAAAAAATATCCCTAATCCTAAAGAAGTTTTTAATGGTAGGCATTCAATCCCCCTTGTTTTTTGGGGGGGTGGTCCACTTAAGCTTTAAATCTGCCTCAGCTCTAGGGCTCATGCCCTGAAATGAATTGACAGCATAGATGGACAACATGAGTAAATCACATCCATCACAACAAGCCCCACAAAATTGGTCACACGATGTGGATAAGACATACATCATGGTGAGCCCCACAAAGTCGGGTCATCAAGCAATTCTGGTCTGGTCTGTTACTATGAGATTGGTAATATTCAAACATGTAGCACTCAGGCGTACGTCGGGTTTGGGCTTGGACCCGGTGCATTTTAGGCGAGTCCCAGTTAAAGAGAAAAATCTGTGTTGATTGGTGGTCTGATTAGATTTTGGAAGGTCCTAAACCGGACTCTTATTTGATAATTGGGGAGAAGTTTGGGCACACACCCTCCAGTGAATCCGATCATGAATACAAGCCCATTTATAATCGGGTCGAGTTCAATAACCCGTCCAGGGCCTACCCACACCGACCTACACTAACGACCACACGTTCAAGTTATGTGGGGCATTATGTTTATGATGTTTACTTAGAATTCAAATTGTGCATCCAAGGTTTTCCTAATGTTTAGAGTACATGTAATACTCAGGTGGGAAACATTACAGAGCAACGTACAGTCACGCCTTAAACATATATATTCATTTGGAGTATCCCACCTGAGTTCTTAGCTTGTTTCGCGAATGGGATTAGGATGAATTGTAACGGATTGAAATACGTTTTTATAATTAATACTATTGGCAGCGGATTGTCTCCCCTCTCATAAGATTCATCTTATTCCATTCCATGTTTGTGTTATCTACCAGGCATAGTGTAATACTTTTTTTAATTCCATACTATGTTTGGAAAAATGTGGAATACTAATCAATGTACCACATTTCACAACTGATGTCCATCACCTGTGTGCATATGTAGCTTAAATTTCATGTGTAAAGGGCATATATGGGTGAAAGACATGGATAAAATGCTCGTGAATTTTGAAGTCTACCTGAAATCCTAGGATATACAACAATGACATTGGAATATGTGATACCGGGATTAATTCAATCCTTCTTGTAGTTATGAAAGGCTAAATGGAATTTGCGTATGACAAAATGTAATTTCATACCACCTGATCCCATCTAATACCATGCACCAAACAAGCCTGGCTCCCTTCTTGTTGATGGACCACGCTTGATGAATGCGTTGGATGGCATATAAATAATACACTGGACCCAGCATTTCATTTGGAGGTTTCTGTGGTGAGGGTACACTTCCCGATATCCCGGTTGTGCCCTTTGGTGTGGCCCAACTAAATTATGGATCAATCTAGATATAAGCCTAGCATGAGGGCGCGGCGCATGTAGTGGACGGTTTGGATGGTACTTAAACATGTCGATGGGCCTTATGCAGCTCCAAATGGAATGAATATGATTATCCCCCTCGATCCAGTTAATCATGTGACCTGCTGCAGGCGACACACAGCTCCAGAATCAGATTGATAGTGGACATTTGCTTTCGGTGGAATGATTTCCTCGTTTGTGGTCATCCATTTGGTGGGATTTTGGGGTTTTAAACTAATCCTCTGTGGGCCCCGCTATTTGGCCCACTTGGATGCGGTACATGAATGCCTAATGTACGAATTCTGTTTGTATGAGTGTGGATAGATCTTCGTGCAGAGCCACCGTATCAAATAACTTGCACCTCTTTTCGGGAAAAGGCCAAAGGCTTTACTCAGGGATAATAGTTGGAAAAGCCTTGATACATGACGTAATATTTGCTCCATGTGTAAGAGCTATTTATCTATTTAGCCCTTTGGGAACTGTTTGGATTCTTTTTCAGACCAAAATGCCCCCTCTAATCCACCCTGTCATACTTCCTCTTGTACAGGGACAACTTTTTACCATAGGTGAGAGGGCCTTTTGAGAATATGGTGTGGACTCCACAAAATCAATTGTTGGGGCCACCTTTTGGCCGATTTGATCCGTTCACTTTAATCGGACATCTATGAACTCATAGGAGGGTCATTTAAAAAAAAAATTAGAGCTTTCTGTGGCTCACACTTACGTTAATGTTATGAGTTAATTTCGAACTGTTTTCTCCATTGTGGCTCATCCGTGATGAGTTTTTTCCTCAAACTTAGACAGATGACAAGAAATTAAAAACCATTTTATGTGGACAGCTTGGATCTACTCCAAGACTATCCAGTGGACCCCACAGAAGACATGGGATGGGTTTAATAGATGGGTCTCTTGTGCGGAAAAGGCCATTTGATTATTTTCTTTGTTTCTTATTTCTTTCCGAAGATGATTATTTAACTATTAGGATCATTGCTACCTCCGTGTGACCCACTTCGACGAGCTTTTCCAACTTACATCTAGCTTTATTCCTTCCATTCCAGTGAGCTTTTGAGTATTTTTTTAGTGTTAACTGTCATAACTCAATGCATGTTGCAGATCCCATGAAAATGAAAGGCCAAATTCGAAAAATCAAATGATGTTTAAATGAAGTGATTCCAAAGTCATATGAAAGTTCATCAAATTACATTTACAACAAGTTCAATATGCTGGATTGCAAATATTATTTTTCTCATAGTTTTTAGCTTTGGCATTGCAAACATCATTAACTTCGCAAAATGCCGAAAAGATGCTAAGAAACATATTCAAGCATTTGCTTCTCGCGTTTCATCAGCAATACAGTCAGCATTCAGCGTTGTATGAAGTATGATCATACAAAAATATGAAGATTGTGATGCAGCAGACATTCAAAGTGTCGTACGTGCCACCACCGGACGAGTTTTTTGGTTCATTCGAGACATTGTTAGCTGATGTTTGCAGAACATATGAGCAGAAATTTAGGACCTATATAGGCTAGGCATGTGTTGTTTCTAATTTATCTATTTATTTTATCATTTTCACTTGAAAGCTTTGACCGATCAGAAGCTACAGGGATAATATATGTTGTCAAGTTAATGAATGCAACCCATGTGTTGAATTTGGTTCTTTTGATTTTATTTTATTTTAGTTTGTTTTGATATTTTTTTTTATCTGAGAAATAGAAATTTAACTCTTCATTTTTCAGAAATTTTGGATTTTTTTTTTCAGGAACAAAATGAAGAACATATTAGAGAATTGTGGTGAGGGCCCTTGTTCAAGTTCTATCTGCTAATTGTGATGGCTTTATGTATGTGATGGTGAGGGGTAATGATGTTGGTACTAGCAGGAGGATTTGATACTATCTCTATGTTGTGGTGGTTTTTGTTGGTGTCTTGTGGGTTGTGGGATGTGATCCTATCTGTGCTGTCGGGGACCTATGTTTGGCGCCAATTGGGAGGGCATTTGCCCAGCTTCGTGCAGATGGATTCTGAGTCGTGGCCTTTTTTTTTTTTTTTTTTCTATGTATGGATGTTTCTTGGGCCTTCAAATTTATTTTTGGTTCGGACCCATTCTTATTTTATTTTAACCAATCAAGGTTGTGGTATATGATGGCTGAGGCCCGTTTCTTTTCGTGGTGCCCACCTGAATTTTTGTAAAGCTTTTTGTTGTTTTAGGTATATGATAAGCGACACCCCTATTTTTGTTAGGGCGCCAACCCGAACTCTTGTTAAGCCTTTTGTTATTTTAATGAAAATTACATGGTGCGCTCAGAATTGGTAAACAATGGGATGTTGCACACAAATAATGCACTTGTCAAGCCATTCATGGGGTGGGGCCCACGAACTGCCATGGCTCAAAATCAGGAAGGTACGCTAATCAGTGGCTACATATGAGAAAAATGCTGGTTGAAAGCAAACAGATTTGTTGTCCGGGGTTCAGGTCCTTGCCTCGTTGGTAGACTCTGCGGAGTTTCAACAAGGGGTCTCAGTCTCGAAACCTATTAGTGGTGAAAATCCACGTTGTTGACAGTACCAGTGGGTGCATTGCATGACTGACTGGGTGGGTGAATTGCATGACTGACCAAAAAAAAAAAAAAACAGATTTGTAGTCCACCTGAAGAGTGGACTGACTTGATTTCGGAAGGGCAGATGACAATTGTTTAGGGCCTATTTGGCTTGCGGGATTAAATGGTATGTAATTGCATCAGATGGGAGTAGTGCCATTATTGCACGATGATTACATGTTTGGAAATAATATGGTATTTTGACCATCCAATCGGTCCTCGGACGAGTTAGGTGCACTATTGTTGGGGCTTAAAAAGTGATATACATGCAATCCATCTATGGATCCATTGCTCAGTGATTCATGCACCTGCTTAACTCATAAATCGCACAAGTTCAACTCAATCTTGAATCCGTCTATCTAATTGCACATTCTACCCTTTATATAGCAAAGACAGTTATATTGTTTGATTGCACAATCAACTATATTCACAATATATGCTCATAAAATACGCTGTGAATTTTTAACTTACTTTCCATGTGCTTTGTCATGGGTGCAACTTTGGGCAGGTTGGGTTGGGTTGGGTCGGGTCGGGATGTGTTGGGTTAAGGGTCAATCATGACCGGAGGACTCAACCCAACCCGAATTCTAACATGAGGCTCTCAACCTGAACCCAAACTAAATTCCTCTATACTCAACCCTACCCAACCCAAATACATGTGATTATTTCCAACCTAACCCAAAGTTGCTCGACCAGAACCTAACCCAGTTTTAAATTGGGTTGGAGTTTACCATCCCAGCCCAACTCAAGTCCTTGATGGCAAGCAAGTTGCCCAATGCTAAAACAAGAGAGGTTGAACCACTACTTGTTATGATGATGTTGCCGACATATATAAAGGAAAAAAATAGTGATGTGTGACCTAGTCTTGTGAATAAAAAGAGACAAATCAACATGGGACCTAACGAAACCCAACTCAAGTAAATAGCTAGTGAAGCTCTCAAACTAGGCTCATAAATAGACATGCGTAGGCAACATACATAATTTGGTAGTAGGTCCACAAAGTCAAGATGGTTTAGTCTATAGGAGATGTCGTAGTGTAATGCCCCATATCCTTGTAACCCTTCATGAAGAATCCTTGAAGATAGGAGAAATTGACCCCTTCATACCCTCTTAGGTGGGCTTGGGCTCAACGCAACCCTTTATCCCATCAGAAAACATTCCACTCATTCTCTCTCTTACCTCACACTCACAAAACACTCCACTAACATCCAGTCACTCTCTCTCCTTACTACTACACCGTGCACTCTTTCCTCATGACACCTCATCCCCCATGCATGCCACTTCACCCTCACATGCATGCATGCACTCTCTACACATGACACCTCACCCTCCACTCTTCTAGCCAATGCATGTGATGTCACACAACACAACCCACTCACCTCTCCTTAACTAAACTTAAGTTAGCCACTCCCAACCCATGGTAAATCTATAGCATACCTAGCAATCATTTCACTTCAGAAATCTCTAGCAAGGGAGAGAGGGAGAGAAAGAAAAAGAAAAGGAAAGAAAAGAGAGGGAACACCCCCAAGAAATCTGAATCGTGTGATATGAGTGCAAAATCTAAATCGTCCACGTGATATGAGTGTAAAATCTAAATCGTCCACGTGATGCAACACCCCAAGAAACCTCCAGGGCCCAACTTTTACCCTGATCCAAAATTATGTATATTAAAAAATTCCCATTTCATATTTTTTTATGGGTGCATGGTTGTATGCAATGTTTAATTTGTCGATGATAGGATTGATAATGTCGCGATATTATCATTATCCCAAAATGGCGATATCAAGACCACAATTTTTCGTTTCTTTTCCAGTTGTCAACAATTTGTTGGGAAATACCATGTTGCCGATATTCTGAAATATCAATGGATGTTTGGATGGAAGGTTGGAGGTTGGATGGATGAGATGGTTGGACTGATTTCTTACAACTGCGCA